>CM061919.1:263763226-264222390 GCA_031002005.1 Vandiemenella viatica
TCAATTTAGTATAAAGAGTCTCAATTGAGCTGTTAATGTTTTAAGCTCAGCAGAATAAAAGTCAGGGGTTTTTTCTACAGCCAGTCCCACAAATAAGGCGTCTATTTTCTATATTTTTCCGCTTTATAAATTGTTGTCAATTTTGTATACAAACGAAATTTCATTAATAACAAGAAATGACCAGCAACAAACAATAAAAATAGTTGAATACTTGGAGAATAGGAAAGGCTCCATTCCCAGCCGCAGCGTTTACAGACATGTGATGTCACTCAAGCGACCACCAGTCCTAGAGCGTTTTCTGTCACGTGACCAGAGGTAAGAAAAGTATAATTTTATTTCGCTTTTATATTAAAAATATTCCAACTTTTCTTATCAAAATTGAAAAAATTAGCTTCCTGAAGCATTGATCTACGAGAATGAGTTCAATTTATAATTTTTTTTAATCCTGTCAATAGCCTATTCATAGCTATGTCCTGGTATTCTCATTACAGTAACAATAGAAAAGCGGTTGAATGCAATGAAATATTTCATTTCAATGTTAACCCAACCCCTGATGTCAGAATTGTTTAAATTTTGCACAGGTATTAATATCAGTGACAATACAATAATTGCGAATCCAAATGTTAAAAATAAAATTATAGTTTAAAAAACTAAAATACACGCTTTTGTAGCAATATGAACTAAAAGGATAAAAAATAATCTTAAAATACAAAATTTGTTCAAAAGCTCTAGGATGTCCTACAATTCAGTATAAATTTTGAATAAGCTTAAAATAAGAATAAGTCACTGGTTAAAAAGTTAACTTTCATGTAAAAAGAGGGTGGGCTGCTCTCCATTGTACATAGTGACTCAACCTTTACGAACAGCTAGCGATAAAAAATTTAAGAATACTGGTATCTAACTTCCCATATTCCCATGTATTTCTTACATTAAATTTAACATTTTAATCAGTGACTTTATTCTTATTTTAAGCTTATTCAAAACGTTACACTGCATTGTTGAAAATGATGGTTGGGAGCTGGTAACGTGTAGGAGAAATGTGGTTAATAGCATGAAGAAGCCAAACACTTTATAAATTGTGTGCAAAAATAGGTTTGACCTGTTGCCAGAGTCAGGAAGAGAATGTAGATGTAGGAGTAGTAAGATGCAGCAGGCCTTTAGGAATAAGGGCGTGCAAGGTAGGGTAAAAACAGGTTCTGCTGCTAGATAGTAGCCGTGGGAGAGGTTGTAGGTCCTCTTCTGCAGTATCAGTTAGGTACAGGTTACCAGGTCACAGGTTTTTCCAAACGTAGTGCAACAATAGGTCAGGTAATAGAGGATATAGGTTCAATTTGTAGGAGTTTCACTAAGGACGACAGAGTAGTGATAGTGGGAGGTGCGGGGAAACGTACTGATAGAAACTCCAGTTATAGTGCAGAGAGTACCTGAGGAAGGTGGTGAAGGAGGCGCAGCATACCAAGGTGGAACTCATGCAGGTTCTAAGTCGCCATGACCAGCCACAATTGAATCATGCTGTGAGGAGGGTAAATGTGGAAACGGTAGTGCTACTTGGGAAAGGCATTAGTTCCGTCTCGGGGGTTGTGCCTGTGAACACCATTGGTAGGTTGAGTTTCACTAGACATGGCCTGCACCTAAATAGAAGGAGCAAGGGGGTACTTTCTGAGTTGTTAGCTAAAGCAGTGAGGAAGCCCATTTCTAGTGTTGACGGGAACAGGACTGTACCTTTTTTTAGGATAGGGGCTGCTGCTGAATGGATGAAAATAGATGATCAAAGCGATACTGATTGTAGAGCCACAATGGGAGAAATCACAGATATTAAAGAAATAGATGAAGTTGCTGAAATAATAACTGACTGGGGTAAACTGGGAAGGAGGAGGTTAATGGTGAAAATATAAAGCCACTAATATGGGTGTTACTGGTCAACTGTAGAAGTATAATGAACAAAGTAATCGCATTTGCAAACTTAATACGGATACACAAACAAAAAGTAATAATTGGGGTTGAGAGTTGCTTAAAAGAAGAAGTACTAGACAGTGAGGTTTTTCCCGATGGTTACAGAGTGTACCGCAGAGATAGAGGAGCAATGGTGGAGGAGTTTTCATACTATAGTCCGCCTCACGAACGATGGCGGGTCACGCAGAGAGAGAGAGAGAAACAGGACTGACGTAGAATATCCGATGCTGCCGCGTTTAACTATTAGCAGTACAGTTCTAAGACTAGTATCACACGCTTTAGCAGTTCTCTCTTGAGCTTTGGCAATGTCGCAGATCGGCCCTCTCGGGTCTGCTTCACGCTTAAAATGCTTATATACTTTAAAAACTTTCTTTTTGCTTTTACTATGCAGAACCTTACGCTTATGCTGCTCATCTTCCACTATTTAGAGTAGGAATTATTGCAATGCTCACTGATTTACAACCGTCTACATCACAAAAACAGCACATTCGACACTCGTGTTACCACGATAGGCTCTGGATTGTTACTGAATCCGATTGGCTGCTGGCACAGTGGTGACGTACATGCGCAGAGCCTCGCTAAACTGGGCCGCCATCGTTCGTGACGCGCACTATAGTTAAAAAAACTACCACAGTTCACTGGTGTTCATAGATCATGACCATGAGTTACATGTAGTAGATTTCTGGGGTAATAAAAAAGGAAAAATCAGGGTGTTGGCTGCATACAGCAGTGGAAGAATGTAAGATGAAGGTTAGGATATTGGGGAGAAATTAAATTCATACTCATATTTCAGAGGTTAGAATAGAATGGTGGGGATTTAAACTTACCAGGTATAAACCGGGGAGAAAATATGATTAATAACACAAGGGAACAGAGATTTGCAAATTCCCTAATAACGGAAAGAGGATTTACGCAAGTGGTAGAGCAGAACACTAGGGATATACTCTTAATATAGCCTGATGATAACCTTGTGTGGTGTCAAGTAACCAAAGTAATAAGTGATCATGAAGCAGTTCTGATAGATATTAGAGGATGCAGTAAACCAGCAGCCAAAATTGAAGGGGGAAATAGGTACATTTATAAAAAGGCAAAAATTTCGAATTTTAAGAGATATTTCTGAGAACGTTTCAGCAAATGGAAGGAAGGCACAAATAAAGTAGAGTTAAGGTGGGAAGCGTTCCAGGAGATAATAGAAAAGGGGAAGAAAATTTATTACAAACAGAAAATAAAGACAAGTAGGGAACCTGTGTACTATAATAGGGAGGTGAGAAGCTTAAAGAGGTTGGTAAGAAGATGCCATAGCAGAGTTAAGAACAGCAGGATAGTAGAGAATATTTAAAACAACTAAACAAGGACATAGCTAAGAAGGTGGCTAAAGATGGGTTTATGAAGAGTATTGTCAGTGCAGGGGGACATTGACTGATTCATCTAGAAATTTCTATGGCTTTGTTAGAAAAACTGAGGGGAAGGGAGGGTGTAGAGAAGCTTATAGATAAGGATGGAGAAGAAGTTACGGAGGATTTGAAAAAGGCAGAGATTTTAAGTAACTGGTTTAGTGAGAGCATTAGGGACAATGCATCAGAAACAGGAGGGTCTAACTCGGAGAACGAGCTTAGAAACACAATTAGAAATTAAAAAATCAAAAAATTTGAAATTCATCCTGAGGAAATCATAAAGGAAATAAGAAAGCTGAAAAAACATAAAGGGGCTGGTGAAGATAATATTACTACAGATATCTTAAAGATAGCCGGATCTGACATTGTTCCTTATCTTGAAATATTATTTAAATTGAGTGTGGATACTTGTTGCTTACCACAGGACTGGAAAAGTGCAATAGTAGTGCCGGCACATAAAGGAGGGGTGAGAAATAGAGTCGAAAATTACAGGCCGATCAGTTTGACATCAGTGGTATTACCTACCACTGATGTCAAACTGATCGGCCTGGGAGAGATTGATATGCAATCACATTAGAAATATATGTCAGGAGTGTAAGTGGTTTTCAAGTAGGCAACATGGCTTTAGGCAAGGATATTCATGCGAATCTCAGTTGGTGGTATATATGCAAGTTATTTCAGATGAAATGGTAGTAAATTAGGTAAAAACCATTGGAATGGATGAGAAAGTGATTTACTGGGTAGAAGAATTTTTAAAAGGTAGAAAACTGAAAGTTAGGGTAGGAAATGCAGTATCAAAAGAAGTGGAAATAAAAAATGAGAGTGCCATAGGGTAGGATATTGGGACCATTGCTATTCATTATTGTAATGAATAATTGTGTTGATTGTTAACTAACAGAAATTAGATTTTTTGCAGATGATATAATGCTACATAAAAGGATCACAACGATCTTAGGATCTGTTTTTACGTGTAAGATAGTTCTTCAGTATTAAATATGACTCAAATATTATGTTTCTTATGCTTTTCCTCCGTTTGCCTGAAGATTTAACATTAATAGGCACTAGAACGATGGTTAAAAATATAATTCTGTGTTTTGTTTCGACCACCGTTACAATAATTATGTAATGAGTGCTAATTCCAATAGCTGTTATTGCCGATTGCAGAGCAGAAAATAACACGTTTACTCAAACATTTTTAGTTTTCTTATTTGTTAATGGATATTTTTCATCGGCTGAGTCAGGAAATTAATTTTTTTTTTTAAATTATCAGTCCTGTAAAACACCGAGCAGAAAGTTCAAAACACAGTGACTGTCACACATTTTGTTTCTCTCAAACAGGATGCACTCTTATCGACTTAGCAACTCGCATATGGTCATTCAGATATAAATAAAAGCTGGGAATCGACCTAGATAACATTGGAAATGTTTCTATAAACTGAAATAAAACATCTGATGATCATTTAATGCACAGATATCGCATATATCATTATAGAAATGACGTTACGGCTATTTTCTACTGTAGAAGGGTAAAAAAAAAAGTCTGAGTTTCCGCACCTACACCATACACCAAAACTAATCTTACCTCTTACCAATTAATCTCTAATTCTAGAATGCGAGATATATTCATATAGCAATTTGAAAGAACCTGTTTTCTTACCTTATCCCTCTGTAACGGAGTGCCAAATATGTTAGTGGTAAAAGAAATTCGTTGCAATTGTAAATGACGGTATATCAGAAAAGAATAGTTCTGTAATTGTAGTTGTTTTCCCCTTCAGTTTTGGCTACTGGTTAACTGAATGCTTTAATATCCATCAGAATTGCAAAAAAGGTGCCTAGCACCTTAGCATATCTTGTTTTACAATTACTGCTGAGTCCATTTCTAACGAATCCATCGTAAAGGGACTTTTCGCTGAATGTTATTCATTACAGAATTTTTATTAATTTAATATACGTTGTGTATTAATGGTGGCACACTTTTGACACTGACTTTTCTTACATGCATCAAAACCTTTATCGTTTACTATGATCCATTCAGGAAGGGATAGGAAATCGTTCAATAGTTCAGATATAGCAGGTATAGTCATATTACTTTGATTAGCTTAGCTTTCTTAGACCTTTAGACCCTTATCCTTCTGGCGCTTCTGCGTATCATCTGTTTTGGGACCCAATCCTTACATTCAGAAGCGGCGCAAGGCGTGGGCGACGTGGGCGACCGCCTACGGCCTCGCGCCCCGAGGGGCCTCGCATCCTGAAAGTTTAAGCAACTTAACCAGTAAAACAGATTAGCACCATTAAAAAGCGGTGACTACGACTAAATATTTTACTCATCAGAATGCAATAAATCCTACAAGTTAGCAACTATATGGCAATATAAATAGCTTAGCAATATTTGCTGGCGTTACAATGACTCTACCGGGGAATCTTCAGCCACCGGGTTTATTTCATTCAGTTTGCTTCTCGTCTACGTTCATGTTTCTTCTGTTCTAACGCGATTTCCCGTGCTCGGTCCACTACATGCGACCGGACACAAAATGTCCAGTTTATTAACAAATTTTAAAAAATTGCGGCTTTATGGCTTCTCAGATGTGCAGGTAGTATAGAATATCACCGCGTCTCACTCCTTACCATCTGCATAATTCAATTTTTCTGTGTTCTAAAGCTTACGATAGTTTTAGTCACAAATCCGATTATCGTGAAGCGATTGGTTTATTATTTCAGTTACCAACGTCGACGGAACGTCCTGCCTGTTTTGTTCCCGGAGAGTTAAAGAATAAAAAGTATTATTAATTTGTACGTTACAAATACACAATGATTGAATTATCAAAGAAAATATAGAAACAAACCATTATCTATGTCACAACATTCAAAATGAATTAAACTTATTGATGTCAAAAACAGTTACTGATGAAGTGATTCGATGAGTAAAAGAGGGAAAAAATTATTCTATTTTGCTCGGACTGCACTAGAGACTCTGGTCGAGTTGAACAAATGTCGGTTATCATAAGATTCTGCAATACATCAACCGATTCTATGAAATATTTGGGAGTAACAGTACAAAGGAACATGAAATCGGACATACACATTAATTCGTTAGTAGGTGGAGCAAATTCTAGGCTGCGATTCATAGGTCGAATCTTGAAAAATTGTAATGAAGGAGATAGCGTACAAATCTCTTGTGCGTCCACATTTGGATTATTGTTGTGCCATTTGGGACCCGTTTCGTAAGGGGTTGATCGAAAGTATAGATAAAGTACAGAGAAGAGCCGCTCGATTCGTTACCGCTTGCTACAGTCATTATGAAAGCGTCACAGAACTGATTAGTAGATTAGGTTGGGAGTCTCTGGTAGATAGACGACACACGTTTCGTTTAAACTTATTGGAAAACATGCGTACTCCCACTTTCACTTTCGAGTGTAGTGAAATACTTCTTCCACCAACTTATTTGAGTCGGAAGGACAGGAAAGATAAAATTAGAGAAATAAGGTGCCGGACTGATTCTTATATTATGAATTCTTTTTTCCCTCGTACCATTAGGGATTGGAATGCACAGCAAAGAGATTAGCTTTGGTGCTGAGCATGGAGGAAGGAAATATATGGAGACGACGCAAGAGACCTTCACCACGCATTGAAGTGAAGCAGGGTTAGGAGGAGTGGGGGGGGGGCATGGCCGGAGTGGAGGGGGCATGGCCGCTTCCATACAGACACGGGGAATATGTACAAAAACCTCAAGGGGACTCTAGGATAAAGGTGACGCCGCAATCTGGTGATGGATTATTATGTAACTCGATATGACAAATAAAAAATTAAGAATAAATTTTTTTGATATATTGCTTAGTTTTCGAGATATACCGTCCCAAATGTGAAATGGTTTTGGTTGAAATTCAGACGAAAACATTGGTCAAAGTCAAATTCGATGATGGATTCTTATTTAAAAAGACGAGGCAAATGAAAAATAAAGAATAAAAATTTTCGATATCTCACCTAGTTCTAGAGATATACTGTATCAAAAGTGAGGTTAAAATGGAGAAGAAAGATTTCGCAAAAGTCAAATTTAATGATCGATTCTTATGTAACACGACGAGACAAATCGAAAATAAAGAATAAAATTTTTCGATATCTTGCTTAGTTTTCGGGATATACTGGGAACATCGCAATGTTTGGAAGCGCAATACCGCTGCTGCCGCCATGCGGGAGAGTTTAGAGCCTGCTTCACCGATTTAACGTCACTTCTCCTCCATATATTCCCTTCCTCCATGGTGCTGAGCACCCTCTGCCACCCACAATTTTGTGAATTTCAGAGTATATATGTAGATGTAGATCAATAGAGGAAAACTTTATCGGATTTCTTGCTGTCGCTGAGACGGCTGGAAAGTATCTAAGGCAATACTGGAAGAGCTGGAAAAAAATGGATTAGATATTCAAAACTGCAGTGGCCAAGGATATGACAATGGGGCAAATATGGTAGGAATAAACAGTGGAGTTAAAAATCGAATATTAAATATTAATCCCAGGGCATTTTTTACACTATGTGGATGTCATAGTTGGAATTTGATGTTGGTAGACGCAGCTAAGTCCTCTGCGGCAGCAAAATAATTTTTTGGTTTTATTCAGAAAATTTATCTTCTATTTTCAGTATCCAGCAAACGCTGGGAATTAATCAAAGGCAAATTGAAAGTTACTATAAAGCCTTTATCAGACACAAGGTGGGAAAGTAGAATCGTGGCAGTAGAGGCCCTATTACTTCAATTTGATGATGTTGAATGTATTGAAAGCCTAAAAAATCTTTCGGAACATTCAGACACACTTAGCGATTGTGATTCAATTCTGAACGAAATGCTCAGCTTAGAGTTTATAATATCATTACATCTATGGTATGAGATATTATCGCATTTTAATATCCTAAATAAACTATGGCAATCAGACCAAGTCCATTTAAGCATAGCGCTTGAACATTTACGAAAATTTTGTGACTGGATCAGAGAATATCGACAAACTGGGTTCGAACAATGCTTACACGAAGCTCTTCAATTTATTGAAAAAAGCAGTTATGATTTGTCAAAATACTTTAAAAATAAAAGGGTAGCCAGAAAGAAAAGGACATTCGATTATGAATGCAGCGATGAACCTGCACAATCTCCCAAAAGTAGGTATGAAAGAGATTTTTTTAATGCAATGATTGATTCCATACTGAACAATATGGACTCAAGATTTATGTCTTTAAATGAACACTTTAAAAATTTCAGATTTCTCTATGATCTGAGTAAGTTAAAAAAAATTCCAAAAGACCATATTTTAAAAAAACTGCCAAGATCTACACACAGTTTTGACAGTAGGCGAGAACAGCGATTTCCAGCCTTATGATGTATTTGAAGAGTTACAAACAATGATCCAAAATTTACCCGATTTTGTTAAAGATGGGAAACAACTGCTCCAATACATAATAGAAAATAACTTAAAAGAAATTTACCCAAATATTTGTATTGTGATACGAATTTTGCTTATAGTACCAGTAATTACAGCCTCCGCTGAAAGGAGCTTTCAAAATTAAAATTAATAAAAAAATATTTACGTAGTACTAAGGGTCAGGAAAGACTTTCAGCTCTGGCAGTTTTATCGATTGAAGCAGATATAGCATCTAAGTTGGATTATGATACAGTAATAAAGGAGTTCAGCAAGGCTAAAAGCAGAAAATTTCTATTTCTTTAATTATATACTGTTACTCATTATTTAATAATATTATACACAGTAAAAGTGATTGAATTTTTATAAATAAAATTTTAAATTTTTTAAAATACTTTATAAACCCTGTCATCTCGCGCCTCCAGAGGGCCTCGCAAACTTATCTCGCCCACATAAAATTTTGGTCTCGCCCCGCCACTGCCCACATATATTCATTATTTACTTCGCTTTTACGTGCACCAGCTCGCAAGGGTCATTATTCATACGGTTTTTGCGGATGCATTGGTAGGCCTATCACTGTCTGACATTGTGGGTCAAGTTTGTATCGCCAGGCATGACGTCACTAATATGCAATATAGTTAATCTATTTGTGTGCGAGCGACAAATGGATTTTAAGCGACTATATTAGCAGAGTTTGGGCTTGGTTGGAATGTATCCTGGACCAGAATGGCAACTGAAATTCATTAGCAATTTAAGCTGCTTTCATGAGATCCAATTTAGTGACGTCATATATCGTGTTGAACCGAAACTCTATCAAAAGATCTATAATATCAGTTTAGGAATAGGAAATATAAATCGTTCTTAGTCTTAAATCTAAAAAAAAAAAAAAAATCGTACTGTCGGTAAGTTTACAAGGAGCTGGTAATTGTTAGGGCGCTAATGACCTAGCTATCGACGCGCCCTAAAGCAACAACTGCAAGGAGATGTATTTAGCTTCGGACATGAAATAGTATTCCGTTCGTAATATATGTGTCATAATACATGAGATAAATCGAAATTTGAGGAAAATGATGATTTTCAAGTGGCTGTATTAAGGAAGGTTGTTAGGTTGAAATGAAGCCTAGACCAGAGTGACTACCGATATTCCGGTGCATAGCGGATTTAGAGTGAAGAATGTGGCATCCATACCAAATTCTGACTATAGTGACGTCAGAATTGGCTCAAGACATCTACTGCTGCCTATTATAGTGAGCAATGTGCGCAACAGTGTATTTCGGCGCGCGTCGCAGCTCTGTTACCTATTTCCTGGCAGAGGTAAAGACAAGGAAAAAGTTAACAATGTTTTCAACCCCAAAGAATAAATTTTTCAGCTGGTCGTACTTTGAACAGTAACAAAAACTCTTGTATCATACCTAACACAATTTCAAGTAGTAGTAGTAGTAACTGCTAGTTATCAATATTCTGAATGAAATGACCACTTATGAGGAAAAAACCTCTTTCTCAGTTACGATCAGGGATCATTTTCTTCTTGAGGAGATTTCTTTTATAAAATGTAATACCTTGGCATTACATTTTATAAAAGATTTCACATCCCGCCAAACTAAACAAAGAAAATGGTGCAAGCAAAGTTACCGAAGTTTGCTAGGACTGTGAAATGGTCAATAAAAAATCAGTGGCGTAGCTAGGTCAACAAGGGCGCCGGTGCAAAAAATTTGTTTTGGGCCCTCAGGCCAGACGGGCGACCTTTTTTTTGCTTTGTGTGCTGGTAGGGACCGCCTGAACTGAGAATGGGGGCCCTTGAATTGTTATTTATGGACCCCTGAGCAGTGGTTGGGGCCCCCCCTGAGCAGCGAGGGCCCTTAGTGAGGGGCTCCTGTGTTCTCAGGGGCCCCTTAGACGACGGTAGAGCTAAAAAAAAAGTTGCCAGTTTGCCGTGAAGGCTCGTGGGCCCTCTAAACTGCGCTTAGGGGACCCTTGAGGTATGATTGGGGGCCCCCCGAGCGTGAGGGCCCCGGTGAACTGCACCGCCTAGCCCCATAGTAGCTACGCCCCTGTAAAAAATTACTTGTAAGTTTGGAAGAAATAATAAATAATTCTGATATATTCAATTATTTATATGATTTTATAAGAATGAACCCTTGGGATATTTTTGCATTTACAAGAAAGCAAATTTGAGGTTTCACAATTTATCATTTATTACAAAAGAACCACATGACAGTTTTAAGAAAAAGAAAAACGCTACATTATTGATTAGAAATCCTAGCATTTAAGACATGAATATTTTAATTGAATAGGGCGTCACGTAAGCTACCAATTACAGAGAGCACTGAGGAATCTCCCTGCAGAGCGTCTTCAGTTCACTCGAGATCGAAGAGCAATGCAGCTTTTAGTGATGAAAGGATATTTACCCTGATTCTCTGCTCCATTCACTTATGCAAGATGGCACCAAACCCTTTCGCAATGACAACACTGAATGCTTCTTGACGTGCCAGGTCAGACATCCGCTGAGCCCCGCGCAGTACAGATATGCAAGTACTGCACTCGTACCTCTCCAGATGTCCAGCTCGCCGTAAGTTGGCAAAAAAAAAAAAAAAAAAATCACACAACAACCTTTAATTTTGTTTTGCACAGCCACACAAAATTTTCCGTCGCTTGACTCCTTTCACAAGTGTTAGTTGGCTTAAATATGCCGACCCACGTTCGCATTCAATAGCTGCGTCCAGACGATACGCAGAACAACCCTGCCCCCTGCTGCGTTAACGGGACCATCCCGTGCCTATCTAACGCCATTCCAATTTAAGCAAGTATTTGACACATCTGTAAAAAAATTATTTGATGCAGGGCCTTATTATTATTACTGAATCTTACATGATGCTAGTAAAGTCAACTGTACTAATATCTACTTTATACGTTTAATAATTTTTAAGAAATACTTTTTAAATCTTATATCTTATATATATATAAAAATAGACGTGTTTTTTCCTATATTTCACTTTTCAGCCACCACTACCTAGCACAGATCACTGATGTTTGTGGGTGGAAGTAGCATGGAGTTTCCTGTCGTGCACAACGTTGGCCGAATGCCGATAGCTGTGGGGATGTGGGAGATATAATGATTAAAGTTGGTCAGTGCAGCGCGTTTTCATATTTCGACCAAAAATTCGTATCTCCGTATACTTCTATTTCCTGCCACAACTACATAACATAGACATTTGGTGTTTGTGTGTGGTAGTAGAATCGTCTTTCCTGTCGTGCACTATGGTTGTTAGATGTCGGTAGCTATGGGGATGTGGGAGATATGGGGGTTGAAAGTGGTCGACCTGTGGCAATTTCATACTTCTGCCAAAGACAAAAGTGTCATGGTGTATCACTTTTCAGCGAAAACTATAGATCACAGATAACTGGCGTTTGTGTGTAGTAGTAGCAAAGAGTCACCTTTCGATCACAACAGCGGCCGAATTTCAGAAACTGTGGTACTGTGGTAGATATGGTGGTTGTAAGTGGCCGACCAAGGATATTTTCGTATTTCGACTGTCTCAGCTTATTCACTTTTCTGCCACAACTACATAGCATAGAGCATTGGTGTTTGTGTTTGGTAGCAGAATCGTATCTCATGTAGTGCACTATGGTTGTTAGATGTCGGTAGCTATGGGGGTGTGGGAGATATGGGGGTTGAAAGTGGTCGACCTGTGGCAGTTTCATACTTCTGCCAAAGACAAAAGTGTCATGGTGTATCACTTTTCAGCGAAAACTATAGATCACAGATAACTGGCGTTTGTGTGTAGTAGTAGCACAGAGTTACCTTTCGATCACAACAGCGGCCGAATTTCAGAAACTGTGGTACTGTGGTAGATATGGTGGTTGTAAGTGGCCGACCAAGGATATTTTCGCATTTCGACTGTCTCCGCATATGTCACTTTTCTGCCACAACTACATAGCATAGAGCATTGGTGTTTGTGTTTGGAAGTAGAATCGTATCTCATGTAGTGCACTATGGTTGTTAGATGTCGGTAGCTATGGGGGTGTGGGAGAAATGGGGGTTGAAAGTGGTCGACCTGTGGCAGTTTCATACTTCTGCCAAAGACAAAAGTGTCATGGTGTATCACTTTTCAGCGAAAACTATAGATCACAGATAACTGGCGTTTGTGTGTAGTAGTAGCACAGAGTCACCTTTCGATCACAACAGCGGCCGAATTTCAGAAACTGTGGTACTTTGGTAGATATGGTGGTTGTAAGTGGCCGACCAAGGATATTTTCGTATTTCGACGAAAGGCATGTGTCTCCGCAGATTTCACTTTTCTACCACGACTACATAGCATAGAGCATTGGTGTTTATGTGTGGTAGTAGAATCGTGTCTGTTGTCGTGCACTATGGTTGTTAGATGTCTGTAGCTATGGGGGTGTGTAAAATATGGGGGATGAAAATTGTCGACCTGCGGCAATTTCATATTTCTGCCGAAGACGCATGTGTCACGGTGTATCACTTTTAAGTGAAAACTATCAATCGCAGATCACTGGCGTTTGTGTGTGGTAGTAACACAGAGTCTCCCATCGATCACAACGTTGGCCGAAATTCGGAAACTGTGGGATTGTGTGAGATATAGGGTTTGAAATTGGTCGATCATAAATATTTTCGTGTTTCATCCTAAGACTTGTGTGTATCCGTAAATTTTACCTTGCTGCCGGAACTACATAGCGCAGAAGACTGGTACTTGTGTGTGGTAATAGTATCGAGTCTCCCATCGTGCACTAGGGTGGTTAGATGTCTATAACTGTCAATATGAATTCTTTACAATCACGAACGAAGTCGTGGGTACCAGCTAGTTTATTAATAAAAATATTAAGTTTTTTCTGCAGAAAATGTTTTTTGTGAACATCCTAATAGAGGAATATTAACGCCTGTAGTACCAGAGGATACTTTTTTGTTATGCAGAGTCTCTGAAAATTTCATTCAATTATCTTCTATATAATGGGGCATATGTACTGAAAATTTTAGTTTGCGGGAAATTGACTTTAAAGAAAACAACTACTCGCAAACTCACTCGAACAAAAGTAACAGCGTGTTTCATAGTATGTTGTTTACTAACAGCAGAAACAAGGGAATACCGACTAGAGGCGGGCAAAGTGACTCACTAAAAAGAGCGGTGTTCATGTGATCACTCCACGAAAAGAACTAGTTCTTTTGAACGGTTCACTAGCTCAGTTTTATTTGAGACCTTTTTTTTTTTTTTTTCTTTTTAGGTCTCACCCCTCAGAATCCCGTTACACCCCCACTTTTCAATGAAATACCCCCCTTAAATCGACTTTGATGCAATTAGTAGGCCTTTTTTTTTTTAGCTCTACAGTTCAAAAAACCCACGTGAACAAGCTCTTCTTGATCTTCGGAATTAGCCGACTTATGACCGACTCACCTAGAAGAACTACCGTTCACTTTTAGTGAGCGACTGCTCACTCGCTCTTATAAAAGAATTGCTCTAAAGAACTGATTCACTCGCGAACGACCCATCTCTAATACCGACCGTTGCCCTCAAAGGTTAGCCAACTCACTCAGCAGTAAGAAAAATATCCCTAACGTGTAATATACGGGATATAAAGGTCTAAAATATATACGGGAAAGTGGGCGTGGCACCGAAACGTAGGCCTACGTGGTAGGAAAATGCTATTTAAATGCCAGAATTTTTTTTTTTCAGTGGAGTCCTTTTCAGGGTTCTTAAGGAATACCCTAATGTATCGAAATATGATGAAAACCGAAAATCGGGAAGTGTGATTGGAGATGTGCGGAACTCTGTGATAGATAGGCCAAGCAGTCGGCTCAAGAGCTACGCGAGTCAAGATGCCTGATGTTTCTGCTGCGATTATTAAAGTTCTGTGGGTAGATAATGATGATGGTGATAATGATGTTTTGCTATTGCATATTACTAAGAAAAGAAGAAAGATCGCAGTGCCTTTACATAAAATTATAACACCGAGAGTAATAAAAAGACCCCGTTTGCTCACGAGTACAAAGTTAACAATTCAGTTGTTGAAACGGTGGATTCCCTGAAGTATCTAGGCGCAATAGTACAAAGCAACATGAAATGGGACTTGTACATAACTTCCGTCGTAGCCAAAGCTAATTCTAAACTACGATTCATACGTTGTATTTTGAGAAGTTGTAATGTTCATACAAAGGAAATGGCGTACAAAACACTAGTGCCTCCGCATTTGGATTACTGTTGTGGAATTTGGGATCCGTATCGCAAGGGTTTGATTGACACGTTAGAGGAAGTAAGCCCCCTACACACGACCTGATCTGACGCCTGATACGGTCAGATCAGGAGCAATATCGTATGGTGTGTAGGCTTGTCGCCTGATAAATCCTTGTCGGGTGGCAGAGTCGGCCGATCTGGTCAGGGTCTGACCGGATCAGGTCGTGTAGAGCGTGACATGATTTAGTCAGGCCGATTTCACCTCAGTTGCTCAGAGACCTTCCAACAGTAAACACCTATTTGTGACGTCACAATGGAGGAAGCTGTCACTGAACGAAGGGTGTTAGTAGAATTATTGGAAGCATACAAAGATTTTCCGTGTCTTTGGCTTTTCATTGTAATGGCAATAATTCATTCTGTTGCCGCCTTTGCCCTGATTGTAATGTCTCATTTTCATCATCGTTTTCAATACATGAATTTGTAATATAATTCACAGTTTTTTTCAAATAATTATACAAGAGACAACTGGCCATTATTATTTTATCAACATTTTTAATATCCACCAGTATGGGTTTCTGGAATACTCGGAAACGTGATGTCAAAATGCCGAAAACGTTTTCCACGACCCTTCTAGCTCTGGAAAGTCCGTAATTAAAAATTTCATGTGTTATTCTTTTCTGTGGGTAGGGTTTTATGATATGTTCATTCAGATCAAGTACATTGTCGCCAATGAAAACATATGGAGCCAATGTATTTGTTCTAGGCAAAAATGACGCTTCTGGCAGCTACAGCTCGTCTGCAATCAATTTCTTATAAAACTTTGTGCATTTTAAAATGCCTTCATCTGATACACTCCCGTTGGTGCCGGAATGCACGTAAAGGTACTCGTAATTGGCGTTAACGACTGCAAACAGTACGACGCTAAATGTCCTCTTATAATTATAAAATAGTGATCCACTTCTCGTTGGGTTTAAAATAACAATATTCTTGCCGTCCATCGAGCCGATGCAGTGATTAAATTGCCACATTCTTTCATATAGTCTGGCTATATTTAACCATTCATTTTCTGTTTTAGGCATCTGAAAAAGAAGTACACAAAAATAAAAGACGTTTGACTGACATTCAGAAGAAACAAGAACAGCTAATTGATACAGTTCAAAGGTTAATTTCTGCTGTGGAAAAATCCACTGTTTTTGGAGAGCAATGGGATTACAATTGAAAGAAATGACTCAGTTTCAAAGATGTGTCACTAAAAAGTTAATTTCGGTAGTTATGTTTTATGGCAAACTGGAACAGTTAACTATACAATCGTCAATTAATGTTAACAATAACATCCTTACATACCAACTCCGGAATCATATTCATGTAATGCAAATGAATACCGTTCAGTCCCACCACCACAAAATAATTTAACCAAACCTATTTCTACTAAAAACACTATGTCCCATTCCCCTAAGTCAAATTCACCAAGGCAAACACTTGTAACCAATACAAGACCTGACACCCCAAGTAGTGATAATACCACGGTAATATTACATCCAGAATATAATCCATCTTTTCACTCTGCACCCATTCCCAATCTCAACAGCTATACATTACGAACAGTTTCACCATAGTTGGCATTCACCACCACAAACATCTGTTAAAGAACATAACAGTTTTCCGGCAAAATGTTCTCAACAACCAAATGCTGAATTTGAAGGCGAAGGGTCAGTTTTGAAAGAATTTTTGATCATGAAAAAATGATATTAATATGATTAGTAAAATTAAAAATAATAGTTGTCCTTGTCATATTTCTTTAATAAAGAGGTTATATTTTTAAAAAATCTGATCTACATAAAGTTTTTTAAAACCTTTCAAATTGCTTCACATGTTTCAGGAATTATTTGAGACAGTAATTATGCAGAGATTGCAGTGCTGACCTTGTGATCAGCATACTCCCTACCCGTTGCCAAATACTTAAAGAGTTACAATTAATCGTTCTTCTGCTGTAACAGATTCTCTCACGAAGGTGATAAGAGGTTTCACTAAATTTAATAGCTCGATGAAACTTTCGCAATCCATTCGTAAATAACTGCGATAATCATCACTGTCAAGTTCTCTAATTAACTTCATGTGGCTAAATTCATTTCTTTTCTTAAGCCATTCTTTAGCTCATATTCTTCTTTTGTTTTCTAAATTAACACTTAACGCTAAAACAAGTGCAACTGTCTGTTGTTTCGACAAAATAGGCGGCATGATCACCGTGCGTTCGCACCGACTGTCTAAAGCAGACTGCAGATCAGGCCTCGTGTGGATGCGAGACCTGATTTTACGGATGATATGGTCAGGCCGACCAAATCAGGTCGTCTGTAGGGGGTAGTACAGAGGAGATCCGCTCGATTCGTGACCGCTAGTTACAGTCCTTGCGTAAGTGTCACAGAGCTGATACGTGGGTTGGGCTGGGATTGTTTGGCCGACAGACGACGTCGTTTTGGTTTGAATTTGTTGGAGAATATGCCAAAATCTTTAATCTACGAGTGCAATGGAATACTTCTTCTGCTAACCTATTTAGCTCGCAATGACATGAGGGATAAGATTCGAGAAATAAGAGGCCGTACTGATACTTTTATGTATTCTTTCTTTCCTCGTTCTGTTCTGGATTGGAATGCACAGAATTAGGATTGGTGCTTAGCACCCTATGTCACCCAGAATATTTGCGAATTGCAGAGTATAGATATAGATGTAAAAGAGGAAGCAATTCAATGCTGATTAAAAAATGTACTATATTAATTGAAGAAGCCATATTCAGGAGCTATTGTCGCCTAAACAATTTTTTACGCCGTTTTATTTGTGACGAAATTAAGCCACACTTTATATCACGTATTGTGAAACATGTAGGCCTACTTAAAGATTTAAGACCGAAACTGATGACCATATTGATGCCTCCTCCTAATCAATGATATTTCAAACCCATCTTACAGGAATTTTTGCATAAATGGAATATATTTAATTGCGTTGGTGATATAGATGAAAACATGTTCCCATAAGAACGCCAAATAAGAGTGTTTCACTATTTTTTAATTACGAAAATTAATTTTCAGTTTTTTTGCTGGCTGTCTTGGATGAAATTTATAAATTCATAGCCGTTAACGTCGGTGCTTATGGGAAGGAATATTTAAAAAATCGGACACAGGGGAAAAAGAGATTTGACATCCCTTCACCAAAATGTTTTCCAGGCACGAGTGTGGTGCTATCCCATTTTCTGATTGGAGACTAAGCGTTTGTTATTAGTGGTTATATCATAAAACCATGTTCAAAAAGAGGTGCAATTATAATTATAAATTATGCCGTGGACGACTAGTGACAGAAAATGCGTTTGGTCTAAGAAAACAAGTATTTTGAGTTTTTTAAACTGCTACTACTGTAATGCCAAATATTTGCTGATGACCTGATGATATTAGCGTGTTGTTTATACAATGTACTGCGTGGCAGTCATCTCGAAGAAGAAAATACTCCTTTTTATAGTTACAGAAATAATTAAACTAACAGCCAGGATAACATGTTGAGCTTTTCTCGTTTTGAAGGATTTTTAAATAGTCAAGGATTCTCAGATTAAAGAAAAACTTAAAAGATTTATTGTGAAGTGAATACGGTTTAGTGGTGTGGTAGGAGGAAGTCATTAATAATGGATCCCAACCACTGACTGATATCAGTTAATAAATATGTATGACGAATAACAAGTTTATATGTGCGAATAATTTACATTTAAATATATTTATAAGTAAAAGCACTATACCTCCGATGCTATAGCGTTCCAAACGTTCTCTTTAATTAAAATTTTGTCGTATGCAGCCTGACCCGCGTATTACAGTATATTTTGCCACAGAATTTATTAAATTTTCTTCTCCATTATCAGAAAAACTCAGTGTCTCCAAATAATCGCGTTTCTTCGGTGTGAGGTTGGCGGCACTGCTGTTTCGTGCAGTCTGCGGTTCCGGCGGGGCTAAGCGAAAACAATAAAATAAAGTTAATTAATTGATAGTAAACTATACAAAATTTCTCATTTAGATTTATTCATTACCACTTTCGTATAAAAATTAAGATTAATGGTATCAAAATTAAATAATTTATGAGTGAATAATAATATTTATTTTAATATAACTGTAAATCAGTCGAAAAATTCATTACTATTTAAATCTCGCACCTCGCATATTAAAAAACCCACTTGAACGCCCAGTTTTGTTACTTTGATAGTGTTTACGCCTGGATAATGCCCGTGTTTCATTTCGTTGAACTTTTGTCATATTACACTGTAAGATCGAGTGACATGGCGCAATCTACATATTACGATCATCTGATGAACACTGAAGTGATACTTAAGGCAATCAATAACACGGATACATCATTTTGATCGTGATGAAGTGGAAATTTCCAAATTCCCTCCATATGCTTCTCTACATCCCCCATCCCGATATCGAACTACACCGTCAAAACGTATACCAAATGCCCCGACTCCAACTGAACAAGAAAGGCAACGTTGGAAAGGTAGTTTAGAAAGACTGCTTGCAACTGTAGATTTTTTAACGTCTCACAATTTTTCCTTTAGAGCCAGGGCCGGATTTAAACTTTCTTTTAGTGTAGGCTGTTCATTTTGTGCTGCCCTTTTTGCTTTCATACTTATACTAATCACTAATTTGTATTTACTTTATTAGGTAGCAAACTATTATATGTAAATGAAAATTTATAGTAGACGTTTTTCTATTATGTTTATAATCACACACAAATTTGACGGCTTACTAAAGCGGGTTGAGGGATTTACCAGAAAATACAATAGATTGTCAGTTGGTTAGTGAATGCCAGGCTATAGAAAAGGAAATAACACCCTACGAATTTGTAGTTGTTCTCGTATGACATTCTTATAAAGGTAAATGTTATAAGAAAAATGTTGCAAAACGAAAAATGCAACTAGATGCGGCTATATACGCATTTACACATTGACTTGACAATTATCGGGAAAATGGTTTCCAATCATCCTTGGTAACAGCGAGAGAAACAGCTGATGAAAATGATGTTAACGAAGTTCATAATCATCAGAAAGAGATGTAAAACAACCTAGTTAGATTTGAGGCACTTGAACATGATTACATATTTCTTTGGTTTCATGTATAACATAAAAAGATTAAAGGAAATAAGTGACTGTGAACTTTTGAAGCAATGCAGTGACTTGCAAAAACCTCTAACAGCAGGAGAAATATCTGATATCAAAGTACAAGAATTTTATGAAGAATTGAATACACTGCCCAGCGAGAACGTTATGACCACCTACCTAATAGCCGGTATGTCCGCCTTTGGCACGGATAACAGCGGCGACGCGTCTTGGCATGGAAGCAATGAGGCCTTGGTAGGTCGCTGGAGGGAGTTGGCACCACATCTGCACACACAAGTCATCTGATTCACTTAAATTCCGGAGATGGGGGCGATGAACTCAGACGCCACTTCAATCACATCCCAGATGTGTTCGATCGGGTTCAGATCTAACGAGTTGGGGGCCAACACATCAATTGCAACTCGCCACTGTGTTCCTCGAACCACTCCATCACTATCTTGGCTTTGTGACATGGCGCATTATCTTGTTGAAAAATACCACTGTCGCTGGGAAACATGGTCATCATGTACGTGGTCTGCAACCAGTGTACGATACTTATTGGTCGTCATGGTGCCTTGCACGAGCTCCACTGGACCCATGGTTGCCCACGTGAATGTTCCCCAGAGCATAATTGGGCCGCCGCCAGCTTGTCTCCGTCCTGCAGTACTGGTGTCAAGAAGCTGTTCCCCTGGAAAACGACGGATTCGCACCGTCTCATTGGCATGATGAAGAGGATATCGGGATTCATCAGATCATGCAACGCTCTGTCAATGTGCCAACATCCAGTGACGTTGGTCGCGTGTCCATTTCAGTTGTAGTTGCCGATGTCGTGGTGTTAACATTGGCACATGCATGGGCCGTCGACTACGGAGGCCCATCGTTAGGAGTGTTCGGTGCACTGTGTGTTCAGACACACTTGTACTCTGCCCAGCATTGAAGTCTGATGTTAGTTCCGCCACAGTTCGCCGCCTGTCCTATTTTACCAGTCCGCCTAGCTTACGACGTCCAACATCTGTAATGAGGGGTGGCCGCCCAACCCCTCGACGTTTGGATGTGGTTTCAGCTTGGTTTCGCAACTCGTTGAAGACACCATAGCACTCCTTGAACACCTGACAAGTCGTTCAACTTCCGAAATGCTCGTACAGAGCCTTATAGTCATTACAATCTGTCCTCGGTCAAATTCAGGTAGATCACGCGCTTTCCTCATTTTTTAAACACGGATAGAACACTCACTGATACTACATGCACCGTGCGTGTGTCTGACTTGCATTCATTCCTCTTCTGGTAACACTGCTATCGCCTGGACGGGATTATATCGATAGTAGGTAGGTAGTCATAATGTTCCGGCTGCTCAGTGTATTTTGATCCGTGTTAGAAGAAACAGACGGCTTTATCTCGGTGTTGAGATATATAATAAGTAGTAGTAGTCCTGAGAATTTTTGCCACCACACCTAAGACTGTTGATTTGCAGAAAGAAGTTTTTCATGGTTAAAAATTATTAAAACATATTTGAGGAATTCGATGACACGAGATGGTTTTCAGCCCTTCATATTCTTTAAATTGAATATGACGTAGCCGATTTCTGAACTTTGTTTAAGTATTTTAGTCTTAGGAAAATCCGCAAACATTTTTTAATCCCTGCGTATATTTTTCAAAGCATTTATGTACTTCAGTTCATCCTTAATAATGTGACGTCTTTATGTTTGTTAACTTTTAATACTCTTCTAATATAATATTTTTAAACTCAAAATTTCTTTATTTATGAATTATGGATTTTTCGTCGATCATCAGAAATACCTTCTTTCGATTCACATACTTTGCACAAAGGACAAGGGCCTCACAGTGGCTAAGGCCGCCGCTGAAAAACAATGAAATAAATATGAAGTTAATGTCCACAATTACATTGCTTTAAAAGTGCAAAATAGCCTTTGGTATTCAGAGATCGCTCCCTGCGCACAGCTGTGGAGAGGAATCAGGTTTCTGCGTTTAAACGACGTCTCACCTCGTTTGGCCGTCAGCTTGCTGCAATCAACAATGGTGCACAAGGAGCAGTTCTTACATTAATTTTTTTATTTAATTTTTTTTTTATTGCAATGGAGCACATGCTCCGGTGGCAATTTCCCTACACACCCATCTTCCCCCTATCCTGCACCTACCTAGATTTGCCCTCTACAAATTTTATCTTTAAATTCTTTCAAAGTTTTCGGTAAATTATTCATCATTTCTCTTGGTAACTCATTCCAATCCCTGACACCCTTACCTAAAAAAGAGAATCTTCCCACACCCTTGTGCCTGAAATCGAGTGCCAGCTTGTGGTCATGGTCATCTTTTCCCTTCCATGCACTACTTTTCATACCTATTGCAATATCTTTCCATGCCTCTTCGCCAGTATATGCCCTGTACACTCCCATGACCCTCCTCATCCTCCTCCTGTCTTGCAATGAATCCCATTCCAGCTCCTTTATCATATCCGTCACTGATTGCATTCTGCGATAATTCCCAGAAACAAATCTAGCAGCCCTTCTTTGCACCCTCTCCAACTCCTATATTTGATACGTAAAATGAGGGTCCTATATTACACTACCATATTCGAGCAATGGTCTGACCAAAGTTTTGTAACCCAATTCCTTGACCTCTCTGGTACATCCCCTCATCACTCTCTCCAAGTGCAGAACTTTGAAACCTTTTCCTACCACCTGTCCTATGTGTCCTGCCCAGTTAAGTTTGTTATCAAAAGTAATTCCAAGATATTTACATTTCAAGTCTTGAGCAAGCAATTCTTTCCCCACCTTATATTCATAATTAACCTTTTGTTTTTTATTTGTGTATCTAATAAGCTGACTCTTCTTTGCATTTATCTTCATTCCATGTTTGCCAACCCAATTAGATATCCTGTCCAGATCACGCTGCAACTGTTTACAATCCTCTATCGTTTTGATTCTTTTATACAGCATTATGTCATCTGCAAACAATCTAATTTCAGATAGTAAACAATCAACACAGTTATTCATTAGAATAATGAATAGCAATGGTCCCAATACGCTACCCTGTGGCACACCCATTTTTACTTCCACTTCTTTTGATACTACATTTCCTGAGTGACTTTGAAATGATTCTCGGTCTGGTAATTTTTAAAGGTTTCTGGACATACATTATTAAAAAAATCTCCCAGCACTTCTTCACCCACCTCCCGTATTGCAGTGACTCATCTCCCTTATCATGTCAGTTACTGATTGCATTCTGCATTTTCGCAGGGTGATTCAAATGCTGCTTCTCATTTGTAAAAATGACCACCGACTTTTCTCTGTCTAAGAAATGTTACATCTAAAACAACTACATCTGTTGGACAGGTCGGGAAACAACACGAAAGTAAAAAAAAAAAAAAAAAATGTACTTTTATTTTAATTTAGGCTGGAATGCGTTTTTTCAAGATTTTTTCTCTCTCCAAATCTTCCAGTTTTATTTTCAGTTGAAAACGTTCAATTCAGTTATTTTCATCCCGGGAGCATATCGAACAAAACAGAGAAACAATTACGCATATCCATCGGTCGAATCCTGAGTTTTCAGTTCATTCAAAAATCCCACATCTTGAGAATTTCTAAATATTCTAATTTTCTGAGCAACTTTTCCAGATTTTCTTTCTCTAAAAAAAAACTTATTCCGATTATTACGAACATTAAAAAAAAAAAGTAGTCAGATCGGTCCGTCTGTTTTTATGCGCTTCCCAACGAATAGCATTTCATTTGACATCAATAGTGCTAGGCTACCACTTCTTGAATCCTACTCGTTCTGGAAAAATAGCAAAGATAAAGTCATATCCTACAAAACACACCCTATATATCTTGAACCCTACGAATTACGTCTAGAAACAAATAATGTTCATTTTCTGGAAGCAGACAGATATCCAAATATTAATCAAAAAATAATCAATTATATTTCAACGTTAGGTGACAACGTACTTAATATTTACACAGATGGATCGAAGGTTCCAGGCAAAAGTAGAGTAGGTTGTGCCTTCTACTGCCCCAGCACAAGATTTTCTGCCCAGTATTCTCTCCTGGAAGAAACGTCCATCTTCTCAGCTGAAGCTATAGCTCTTCTTGAGGCAGTTAAATACAGCCGCCTATGCGGCCATAATATAGTAGTGATTCTGACAGACTCCCTTAGTGTACTTAAGAGTTTGGAAAACACAACCTGAGACAATCGCTTATCCCTATTAATAATTGAAATCACGAAACACATAATGTACAACAGGGAGCTTGGTATTACGACATATCTGCTATGGATTCCATCCCACAGCGGAATAAAGCACAATGAACAGGTGGATTTGTTGGCCAAACAAGCTATACGTGTGGGACACAAAGAGAACATGAAACTTGTGGTCGCAGACATGATCCCAAGCATCAAAGAAAGAGCAAGGGACACTTGCCAAGAAGAATGGAGTATATCAAAAACCATTAAAGGCACACACTACGGAAGTGTCCAAATAATAATACCAACAAAACCATGGTTTTACAAGTGGAACATCAGCAGACGCCTTATTACCACTATTTCCAGTGTTCGTTTACATCACGGGAATTTCCCAAGCCACCTGCACCGGATAGGGATTCGAGAATCTCCTCTTTGTGATTGTCAAGACCAGGCTATTGGAGACATAAATCACATACTATTCTCATGCAAAAAATTTAAATCTCATCAGGATAAAATGATAAATGAACTAGCCAGAATGCGAATCCCCCTACCCACAAATTTAATCTTACTTCTAGCCAGTGATATTAAAGGGATATATCTATACTAATATATAAGCTGAAGAGTTTGTTTGTTTGTTTGTTTGTTTGTTTGGTTGAACGCGCTAATCTCAGGAACTACTGGTTCGAATTGAAAAATTCTTTTTGTGTTGAATAGACCATTTATCGAGGAAGGCTTTAAGCTATATAACATCACGCTGCGACTAATAGGAGCGAAGAAACAATGCAAAATGTGGAAAAAACGGGGAAAATTATTCATCTTTGAGGGCTTCTGTTGCGTGCGCTGCGAAAACGGTTCAAGATACCAAAAAAAATGAATGAAAGGATTATTCCTCTTGAAATGATCTACAAAAATGTCCGCGACAGTGTATGTCTATCTTTTAAGATTAACTCACTAGAACCGTTTTTATGGTAATCAAATTTGGTCGAAATTAATGCATTATTACCAATTATTTGTTAGAGTTGTAACAACATAATAATATTAATCTTTATCCAAATAATGTGTGGTTGATTGAGAGTATTTAATTGTGAACAAAATTGTCTATGGTATCACTTAATTTCAATGAACATCTTAGAAGATATTACGCGCGGTCGGCTCCCTTCTGAACGGTTGTATGCAGCGTTATTTGTTTTTGCGATATAGTATTGTAGTGTAATAATACTTTTTAAATACTATTTCATTTTGTTTGAAGGATAATATTTTGGTATAAAGATCATCAATGGATGTGTCAAAGGGCAATATTGACGGCGAGAAACAGTAGCGTGGACGAAATTAACGACCTAATTTTAAGTAAACTTCCAGGAGACATAGTTACCTACACATCTATTGATAACGTAATGGATCAAGAAGATGCGGTACATTACCCACAAGAGTTTCTTAATTCTTTGAACCCAAGTGGCCTTCCCCCATATTCCCTCAAGTTAAAAATAGGTGCCCCAATAATTTTACTTAGAAATCTCAAACCACCAAATTTATGTAACGGAACCCGACTTCAAATTAAATTTCTACGCAATAACGTGATCGTTGCAATAGTTTTGACTGGTCCAGCAGTTGGTCAAACAGTGCTTATACCTCGCATCCCAATGATTCCAAATGATTTACCTTTTAATTTTAAAAGAATTCAATTTCCCGTTAAGCTATCTTTCGCCGTTACAATTAATAAATCACAGGGGCAAACATTTAAACATGTAGGAATCGATTTACGTCAAGACTGCTTTTCACACGGCCAACTATATGTCGCGTTGTCAAGATCGGGTTGCAGAGAAAACCAATATGTTCTTCTGCCACAAGAAAATAAAACTAAAAATATAATTTACGCAGAAGTACTTTAAAATAATTATGTTCTTTTAAAAACTTAAAAACTAAATTTGCAAAAAATGGTCTAAAATAATAACAGAAATTGACGCGGACAAAGTCGTGGGTAACTGCTATAATTTATAAAGCTGAGGAGGTTGTTTGCAAAAATAAATATGATGCCCAAAATAACTATTCCACGCGGACGAAGTCGCGGGCACAGCTAGTAGATGTATAATTGAATACTTAAAAAATGGAGATATCGAATTTTGAATGAAAAAGGCAGGAAACTGTCGCATATCTGAACATTGTTCTTGTGAATTTTAATTGTAAATAAATGTATCTGTACTGCTGTAATTTCTATTGTACAAACTATGCATGTTGTAACTACGGTGTACCAATGTATAATACATAAGATGGCTGTATAGTCTGTGTCACCGAAGACCAAAATAAAAATTAAAAAAACATTTCATTTTTATTTATATATGCTACACGTTGTAATCTCTTTGATTGACATTAATTTCCATTGTACCTATGGTTTCAAACCCTTGAAAATATTTGCGCTTTAGTAAGTGATAGCAGTCTATTAGCGCAGTTGGATTTTCTTGCTGATCATGGGAAATTTGTTTGTACGCAGTTCCTTAAAGACTGGTGAGAATATAAGTTATTTTAATTTCTGTGGAGCGTGAGTGATCGTTATTTTTTTGCGTTTTCCAGGCGTATGTCTTGGGAGTAGTTTACGTCGCGATACATGACGTCACAACGTGAAATAGTGCTTATGAAAGTTGCTTAAATAACTGGTAACTAAATTCCTCGTCTTTTGCTGTCACGAGAAGGTTCGGTTTTCTTTCTGGTCCAGGCTGAATTTCAACCTAACCACAATCTCCCGTAATATTGGCGGTACAAATTCAAAGCCTCAATCACCCTCGCATTGATACAATCATTTTATCTTAAGTTAGCAACGTCATCTATCGCGACGTAAACTTGAAGCTATGTCTTTTATCTTGTACTAACGACGCAATTTGGTGAATTATATATTCTATTTTGTCTATTGTGCACTATAGTACAGGGGGACCATTGACTGATTCATCTAGAAATTTCGGGAAGATACAAGGAGAGGTCCATGTGAATTTAGAGTTTATTTGGGTAGTAATAGATAACAGACATCACACCGAGAAACATTTTTTTTTTCTTTTTGGTGAACCGTCCATAAACAAAAGCAACAGAAGTAATTTTTGCTATCTTCTGATTGGCCGTGATCTATGGTAGTCAGTAGTTTATTTGATGCGTAATTTTTGTATTAATCCGCTTATTGTAGTTTTAGAAACTTATTCTCGAGTCTGTTAATCCGACATCCGTTGATTTAAATTTTATTCCGTTCTTCTGAATTTCCTGGCGTGGCCAAAATGCTTATTAAAATCGTGCATACGAAGTAAACTATTTATAAAATATGATTTCGTCTTTAAGCATCTGCGGATAAGGTGTAATGCAGCCTGAAGCGCAGTAACAGCGCTAGATACGATTTAAAAATTGGATATCCCGGGTGGGAAAGGATATTCTCCACCAGCCCAAAACTAGTACTGGCCTATTGAAATTTGGATTAACTGCTTCCTTACAACGTCCTATTCACGTTTTGTACTCTGCTTTTCCGGAATCCTCAATATCAAGTGCTATTGTTACGTTAGCTGTGGTCCAGGCTGAATTACGACCGAATCGCATATTTGTAAACTCACAATTCACATAGACCTCTCTTTATCTCTACCCGAAGTTACGGTGGATTTGAAAAAGGCAGAGATTTTAAATAACTGGTTTAGCGAAAGCATTAGGGACAATGAATCACAAACTGGAAGTTCTAAATCGGATAACGAGCTTAATAAAACAATTAGAAATGAGCAGACTATAACATTTGAAATTCATCCTGAGGATATGATTAAGCAAATAAGAAAGTCGATAAAACATAAAGGGGCTGGTGTAAATAATATTACTACAGATATCTTAAAGATAACCCGATGTGACATTGATTTTTTTTGCTGTTGTCAGTCTTTAGACTGGTTTGATGCAATCCTCCATCCCTTCCTATCCTGTGCTAACCTCTTCATTTCTACATACCCCTTACAACCCACGTCCTCAATTATCTGCTTCATATATTCTAATCTCTGTCTTCCTCTACAGTTCTTACCTTCGACTGTTCCCTCCACTAACAAATTAACCAATCCAGCATGTCTCAAAATATGACCTACCAGCCTGTCTCTTCTTCCTGTAAGCTTCTTCCATAAACTTCTTTTCTAACCCATCATTTCCAAAACTCGTTCATTTCTTACTTTGTCTGTCCACCTAATTTTCAGCATTCTTATGTAGCACCACATTTCAAATGTTAAAGGTTCTTTCTTTCTGGTATTCCTAAAGTCCATGTTTCGCTACCGTAAAGTGCTGTGCTCCACACATAGAGTTTTAAAAAGTTCTTTCTAATTCCTAGATCAATATTTGAAACTAAAAGGTTTCTCTTTTTCACGAAGGCTCTTTTTGCTAGTGCTATTCTGCTTTTAACATCATTCCTGCTTCGGCCATCGGTTGTAATTTTGCTTCCCAAGTAACAGAACTCACTTCTCCTATAGCATCTGATCCTATTTTTATATTTAATCTGCTACTATTGGTATCATTTCTGCTACATTTCATCACTTTTGTTTTGCTTTGATTTATATTCAGTCCAAAATCTTCCTTCAGTATTTTGTTCATGCCAGTTAGTAACTTCTCAATATCCTCAGCCCTCTCTGCTAACAAGACAATGTCGTCAGCAAATCGTAGCATACTGATTTTTTCTCCCTGAAAACTTATGCCGCATGGAAATTTTTCTTTGACTTTCTTCATTGCTTCTTCTACATACAAGTTGAATATTAACGGGGATAGACTACAACCTTGTCTCACACCCTTTTTAACCGATGCATGTCTCTCGTGATTCTCTACTTTTATTACAGCCACTTGATTCTTATATAGTTTATAGAGTATTCTTCTATCTCGATACTTTAGACCTGACTTCTTTAAAATTTTGAACATCTTGTCCCACCTAACATTATCAAAAGCTTTTTCTAAATCAAAAAATGCCATAAACGTATCTTTTTTTTTTTTTTTTTTTTTATCCGGCCTTCAAGTATTAATTTTAAAGACAGAATTGCTTCCCTTGTACCGCGATTTTTCCTAAACCCAAACTGATTTTCACCTACTATCTCTTCTACTACCCTTTCCATCCTTCTGTATATTATTGTGGTCAGTAATTTTGATGCATGTGATGTTAGATTAATGGTGCGATAATTCTCACATTTGTCGGCTTGTGCTTTCTTTGGAAGTGTGTAGATGATATTTTTATTAAAATCAATCTCCTGTTTCATAACTTTTTGATATCAGCTTGGATAATCTTTCGATTCCTTCCTCTCCTAGAGATTTAAGAACTTCTGCAGGGATCTCATCAATTCCAACTGTCTTATTTGCTTTCAAGTCATTCACAGCTTTATTAAATTCTGTCCTCAAAACAGGATCTCCTAAGTCATCCATGTCGACATTGCCTTCCTTTTCCAATACACTATTGTTCAAGTCGTCCCCAACATACAGTTTCTCAATGTATTCCTTCCATCTGTTAACTCTATCTTCTGACCTTAACAGAGGTTTCCCATCGGAAGCTTTAATGTTCATACCTCTTTTCTACATTTCTCCAAAATTCTGTTTGATCTTTCTATATGCAACATCTACTTTTCCTGCGACCATTTCCTTTTCTACTTCTTCACACTTTTCTTGTAGCCATTTTTCTTTTGCTATTTTGCATTTCCTATTTATTTGATTTCTAAATTTCCTGTACTGCTCTTTTCCTGCTTCATCCTGAGACATTGGGTGACATTTTACCTTATCTTAAAATATTATTTAAATTGAGTCTGAAAACTTTATGATTACCAGAGGATTAGAAAAGTGCGATAGTAGTGGCGGTACATAAAGAAGGGGTGAGAAATAGAGTCGAAAATTACAGGCCAATCAGATTGGTACGTAAATTAATGGAGAGATTGATATACAACCACATCAGAAATATATGCGAGGGTCGTAAATGGTTTCCAACTAGCCAACATGGCTTTAGGTAAGGATATTCATGCGACTCTCAGTCGGTGGGGTATATGTAGGATATTTCGGGTGAAATGAACAAGGGGTGTAAAATCCATGGAGTAGCACTAAGTCTTTCAAAGGCTTTTGACAGAATGAGCCATAAAATGGTAGGAAATAAGGTAAAAACTATTGGACTGGGTGAGAAAGTAATGGGACTCATTGCAAGACAGGAGGAGGGAGAAGAGTGTGCTGGGAGTGTACAAGGCGTATATTGGTGATGAGGCATCGAAAGATAATAGTGTAAGAATTGAAAGTAATGCATGGAAGGGAAAAAATGGCCATGACCACAAGCTGGCACTCCATTTCAGGCACAAGGGTGTAGGAAGATTTTCTTTTTTAGGTGTCAGGGATTGGAATCAATTACGAAGAGAAACGATAAATAATTTTCCCGAAACGTTGAAAGAATTTAAAGTTAAAATTTGTAGAGGGCAGAAAACAGAGAAGCTTCGTTTCCTGGCGTTTTCCTTCAAAACATCCTGCCACTTACCGAGGTTAATATTTTTCTCTTCATTACGTCGCTCGTGTCTAACAGAGTTATGAGTCTTCATGCTGGGATAGCAGATGTTGATGGGTATGGAGTGCCTCTAAAGCATTTATCATAGCCTCAATCTTAAGTTAATCCGATGGCGTATATGATGGTTCACCACCAGGCTTACCAACCGTAGTGATTTCGATCCGATTGTGAGGTTTTAACGCAATTTATCAGTTTCTGATTCACTACATTCGACTAGAATAAATGTCTGATTTTTTAAATAAATTTTAAAAATTACTCGTTAAGAGTAATTTTTTTATTTTATTTTTTCGAGGATTCTACCGTAACCGTGGCACCGCAATTTGATGCTAGATTTTTATGTAACTCGACGAGACAAATCGAAAGTAAACAATATTTTTTTTGGCTCCACGTTAATACGACTCAACCTACAAAAATTGTTGTATCAGTCTGAAATTTGGAACACACATTCCTTAGGCTATAATATTTGACTAAAAGTGTATAACGTAAGCTTCGAATATGTAGAAATGAAATAAAATGTGGGAAGTTCACGAGATATCGCATCTCCAAATTAAGGTAGCTAGGTTAAATGCAACCTGGACCAGAAAAAATCGCCAAACTCACAATGAGCTACACACTGGACGTACACAATGGGTGTTTTGTTATCTCCCTAACGGTTGCGATTAGGTTGAAATACAGCCTGGACCAGAAGCAAAACGTCACCAAAAGCACAAGGAACTATAGCTATAACTGATTTTTGGGCAGTTCTATCGTTACCGTTGCGCTACAATCTGATGATGAATTCTGGTAGAACTCGACGAAATAAATCGAAAATAAAGAATTTTTTGATATCTAACTTGGTTTTCGAGATATAGCATGTTAAAAAATCAGTTATAGGTATAGTTCCTTGTGTTTTTGGTGACTTTTAGTTCAGACCGCATTTCAACCTAATAGCAATCACTAGGAAGAAAATAAAACACTTATAGTGCATTTCCACCGTATATAAACAGTGGTTTTGGTGATATTTTTTTTCTGGTCCATGCCGGATCTCACCCTAACCTACTCAATGTTGCCGGCCTCGGTAGCGTAGAGGCTAGACTGTTAGCTCCGCGTCGCCGGTTCGAGTCCGGCCGCGAGCATGGATGTTAAGTGTTGTGTGTCTGTGTGAATGTCCTGTCCGTCCTGTTGGGTGTCTAATTAACTGGAAAAATTTACCAGACTGGCTGTAAGGCACAAGATGCCGAAAAAAAAATTCTATCTCGAGAATTAAGCGGGATATCAAAAAAATTATTCTTTATTTCCGATTTGTCTCGTCGAGTTGAATTCATCATCAAATTTGGCTAAGGTGAAATTTTTCTTCAGGTCCAGGCCGCATTTCAACCTAACCACGTCAATTTTGAGATACAATATCTCGAAAACTAAGCGAGATATCTAGAAGGTTTATTCTTTACTTTCAATTTGTTACATAAGAATCCATCAGTGGCGGATCCAGGATTTTGGTTTGGGGGGGCTAGGAATTTGGTTGGGGGGGGGGGGGCTTGACTCAGGCAAGGAGAGAAATCTCACATTTTTCCAGAATGGTCCCCAAAATCCATGTCGTCGGAGGTGACCTTGGTGCTTTTGGGGGGGCTTCAGCCCCCTAGCCCCCCCTCCCCTTTATACGCTACTGGACTCCATCATCAAATTGCGGCCCACTGTTATCGTAGAATCCCAGATTTTTAACATTCGATACCGAAAGTAAGAGAGATATCAAAAAAAAAACAAAAAAAAAAAAAAACAATCTTTAGATTTGTTTCTTGGAGTTACATAAGAATCCATCAAATTGTGGCGCCACGGTTATGATTGTGCTGCCATTTTTTTCATTTAATTGCAGTGGAGCGCACGCTTCGGTGACTATCTGTTCAGACCCTTTTTTCCCCATTTCCTGTACCCGCTTGCATAGGCCCTCTACGAATTTCAACGTTTCAGCGTTAATTCATCTTTTCTCTTGTAATTTATTCCAATCCCTGACCTCCTTACCTACGGAAGAAAATCTTCTCAAACACTTATGCCTGAAATCGAGTGTCATCTTGTGGTTATGGTCATTTTCTCTCTTCCATGAAATAAATCTTAAGTCTTAATTCTTCCACCGGTATCAGCCTCATCACCAATATACTCCTTGTACACCCCCAGCACTCTCTTCGCCCTTCTCCTGTCTTCCAATGAATCCCATTCAATCTCCTTTATAATATCGGTTACTGATAGCCCATTTTTGCACCCGCTCCAACTCCTGTATTTGATAAGGGAGCGTGCACAAACTACGTGGCTCAGGGCAAAAGGAGGGGGGGGAGGTTGGCTGGAAGGCTACGCTGGGCTACGTGGGGGAGGGGGGTTCCGAGCCAGGCCACGTAGCTTTCCTTTCATAATATTTTTTACACTTAAAATAAGGTACAGAACACACAACAGCAATTTATTTATTTCGGTCATTTAACTATCTCCGAATGTAATTTACGATAGTTTGACAAGAGGAAACAGTACAAAATGTCTTCTGGAATCAAAAAGGGAAAAAGCTACGTGCCACGTGGGGGAGCGGAGGTAGAGGGGGGTGGGGGGTTCACAAGAGGCCAAAATGGAGCTACGTGGTTTATGCACGCTCCCTAAGTGAGTCCCATACTGCTCCACCATTTTAAAGCAATGGTCTGACCAAACTTTTGAAACCTAATACTCTTATTTCTCTCGTACAACCCCTCACCACTCTCTCCAACAAATGAATGATTTTGAAACGTTTTGAGGTCTCCACCACTTTCGGAACCTACCCGAAACTGGTACTAACCTGTTGAAATTTAAATTAACTGCTTCGCTATAATGTCCTCTTCACGTTTTTCACTCTTCTTTTACAGAAATGAAACGAAACTGTTTAGATTGATATGATAGTTTTGTCATTTTGGCAGTACTAGTAGCATTCTTGGAGGTTGCATTTCGTAGTTGCGCAGTCTCTCATATTTTATCATTTTTAATTTAATTTGTGTCGACTTTTCCGTGAAAAAAGAGACTCAAAACGTGAATAGGACATTATATATATTGGCGACAGCATCTTCACAGATGATAGTTGTAGTGACTCAGCTATCACTTGGGTTGAGTGCATCGCATCTTCTTTTGTGGCTGAATAGTCCGATGGCGGCGCGACAAATTTTGCCACATCTATCGCACACGAAAGAGGGATCCGGTGGAAGTACTTCTCTGTTACGAAGCTTTTCAGCTTTAGTGAAGCAGTTAACCCAAATTTCAACAGCTTAGTACTAGCTTCGGGTAGGTTCCGAAAGTGGTGCAGTTCCCAACCTTTCTTATCAGGTTGAGTTTGTTATTAAATGTTTTGCCAAGGTATTTACGTTTCAAGTCTTCAACAAGCAATTCCTTCCCCACCTTATAATACGATGAATAGTAGGTTTGGTGGTTTGTAATAGGACGAAAGAATAATCGCCTCATTTGTTTCAATTGTTTAATGTAACAGCAGTGAAGCAGTTTATTAATATCTCTGTGTTATGTGCTGCTGGTATCAACGCGTGACATTCAAAGTTATTTCTTCTGCTCTTTAAGGATCAAATTCCGAAAAAATCCTTCTTAATTTATAATGTTGCCTGAGAAGAGACCTTAATCTTTTAAATGATTCCTGATTTATCGATTTTGGTTAGATATCAAGAGAGATGAATGGCTCATAACAAAAAAAACACGTTATGGAAATAATGATACTTTTCCCCTTTAAGGACCGAATTCCGAAAAATTCCATCTTAAGATATGATGTCACCAAAGTAGAGATCTTAATCTTTAAAATGATACTTCATTTATGGATTTCTGTTAGGTATCTACAGTGATAATCGGTTCTTGGCACAAAAAAAAAAAAGGTATTTTTGAAATATTGACATTTTTGCCCTTGAAGGGTTGAATTTGGAAAAATTACTTTCTTAAAATATGATGTGACCAAAGCGGATACCTTAATCTTTCAAATGATACCTCATTTATCGATTTCGGTTAGGTATGAAGGGAAATAATGGCCTGTGAGTGAAAAAAAAAAGAAACCTTATAGAAATAATATATATGATATATAGAAGTTTGATAGTTATCTTGTATTAGCAGCCCATGCATTGGTTTTTCAGATGCATAGGAAGTAAACAGGACCGAAGTTTACTTCGCGATTCAGTGATTGTATTATTCCATTTGCTGTTCATACTGACAGAGGTCTGGAGGCTCAGTGGTTCAGCTGTCTGACTGGGGACTAAAGACCCCCGGTTCGAATCCCTGTCTCGGCGGCGATTTTCATAGGCTCTTAACCCGACCTTCACCTCTGGCTCAGCTTGCTGTATAATGCGAAGTACGCGAGAACGCTTCCGTGATTCGGATTCGACTTTAAATTGTAGGTCCGGGTAAGGTTAAGGCGGCTATGGCAGGGGCGGAATGCGCTGCCAATATAAACCCTGTCACCCATACTGAATGTGTGCGATGCTAGGAGAACAAGGAACCCTGGTGTATACACTCTTCATACCAGAAATATAGTCCGCGATATATTTCACTTTTTTTTCTTAATGACTGTACCTACGACGTCAAGGTACTTAAAATTAAAATTTGTAAATCACAAAAGAAGACGCAGGAGAAATTTAACATTCGAATTATATAAGATAATAAAAAATAAAAAAGGGGCAATTAGATGACAGAGAATTAGGTGCAAAATCAGGTGTATCTGCATCGTCTGATTTTGTAGCGGTAGTATCAGCGGAAATTGTGATTGGGTTGAAATGCAGCCCGAACCAGCATGTTCTTCTTATATCACGAGGAATGTCGTTATTACTACTTAATAATCTGTTTTCATGAGCGCCATGTTAGTGACGGCGGTGGGTGACGTGAATCGCGGTTTAAACTGTCGCGCCTCGCACCTTATCGCCACCCGCTGCGCTGAACGTAATTCAACTGTCCCTCTCTGTGTTCAAAAGTTTACAAAAGCCAGTCGAGACTCGTGTATCGGATTATCTTAGAGCAAATGGTTTATTATTTCAGTTGTCTATCCTACGTCGAATACCCAAAGTCGTACTTATTTTATTCGTGGTGATTTAAAGACTGGATAGTGTCATTAATTTGTACGTTACAAATTCGTAATGAGCTATAAATAAATAAATTTAGTTTAATTGCAATGGAGCACACACTCCTGTGGCAATTTCCCTACTCACCCATCTTCCTCTTTTCCTGCATCCACCTACATTTGCCCTCTTCAGAATTTAACTTGAATTGAATTTTATTTGATCCAAGAAGTCATAATTTATGACGTAGGACAAGTCATCAGTAATTCTTTCAAAGTTAATTACCAAAGAAAGTGTAGAAACCTTATTGTATTTTGAGAGACGATCGTCAAATTATGGTATTAAAACTTATCGGGGTAGAGAAAACAATTACACCCTATATTGTGAAATGTGTAAAATTACTTTCTCTGTGAAATTTGATGGCATAAAGGCAGTGAAGGATGATGCGATTGCAGATGGTGACGTGAGAATAACAAAATTTACTTCGAAAACGGCAGTTTTAACCATTTTAAAGTTACGAGGTAACTTCTTCCAGTGTTTCTTTAGATCCCGGTGGGAAATCTTGCAAATTAGAATCCCCTTCCATTTGTTAGTGCGGCTGTCATAATTTAGTTGGCATCACTGGATTTGCCAGGTCCTTTTGGTATACATAACGTGACTGAATATCTTATTCGTCAGAGCTGGACGACTTAGGAATTTTTTTAAAAAAATGTTTTTTCGTATTTTACCAGTTTTTATTAAAAAATGAACATTTATAATAAGTAGAAACTATAACATGTTAGTTGAGTTACTTTGTCTCAGTGTCTGACATACAACATTTAACTAGCCAGTTGGGAACGAAGACTTTCCCGGCGTGTCGATGCAATGAACTCTTAACACTGCAACCGAGTTCGGCCGAGTTTTCACTCTGCCGAATTCTGCCGATCCAGTCTGCCGACTGTTGTGGTTACACTGGCGCGGACTTCGGCCGATTCAGTTGTCAACATATCGTGTTTCAAGATGGACGAAACTAGCGTTCTTGAAGTGTTGTGTGAGAACTCTCTACTGAGATTTAATATGATGTTTGGTAGTGAAAAAGGTGAATGGGTAAATGAAATTTTGTCAGAGAGAGAGGCTGAAGGAGAATTTCGTACATTATTCTCCAAACTATTGGAACAGCCAATTAAATTTTCAGAATACTTCCGAATGAAACCGGATACATTTTTTTATATTTTGGAAGGAATCCGACCTGCTATAATAAAGTATTCAAATTTCAGTAAATGTATTTCTCCAGAAGAAAGGCTTGCTGTGACATTGAGGTAGTTACCTAAGTCGATTTTATTTAATGCAGGTGCACCTGACTTGTTCCATACCAAATTCTCTGTTCCGAAACCAAATACATATATATTTCTTCAAAGTTTTCCGCTAGGATAAAGTTCATTTGATTAAATATATTTTATATATATATATATATATGATGTGTACTTTAGTACCTGCAGGAAAATTTTAATTTCGTATGGAACAGTGGGTATCTTTATTTTTAATCTCAATAACTATGCACTGAAATTTTAACTGCGTGTATTTGGAAAGCTAAGAATACTTGAGACACTTCAATTTCGTTTTATTAGTAACAAAATTTGAAATGGCAATGCTGGCATCCTGTTAATACTTGATCTATGTAGTAGCTAGTCAGAAGAAACCAGTTGGCTAGATGATCAGTTACAGATTTTCTGGAGAGTTTTAATTTTTTGTGATCTCTCAGTAAATATTTGTGTGTATGAACTCGGTTATTTTTCTTCAATTAGTTGTCACTAATCCAATGAATGAATATTGCTAGAAATCCTACTATGTTAGCAGTGGCGTAGCTAGGTCAACAAGGGCCCCGGTGCAAAAAATTTATTTTGGGCCCCTCGGGCAAGATGGGGGACCTTTTTTTTTGCTTTGTGTTGCTTGTAGGGGCCCCCTGAGCTGAGGATTGTGGTCCCTGAGTTGTGCATTGAGGACCCCCTGAGCCGTAGTTGGGGCCCTCCCTGAGCAGCAGTTGGGGGCCTCCCTGAGCAGTGACGGGCCCTTTGTGTGGGGCCCCCACGTGTCTCAGGGGCCCCCTTAGGCTAGGCTACGGTAGAGCAAAAAAAGAAAAAGAAGGTCGCCAGTTTTGTCGTGAAGGCTCGTGGTGGGCCCTCTGAACTGCGCTTGGGGGCCCCCGTAAGCGTAGGGGCCCCGGTGCACTGCACCGTCTAGCCCCATAGTAGCTACGCCCCTGTATGTTAGCTCTTATTTGGTAATAACAGACTTTAAAGAAAGCCTTACATAACACAGAGGTTGACAACAAAAACATCAGTGGTGCATGTGGAAATACTTGAGACTGCAAAAAGTAGCCAAAGCTCCAACCAACGCAAAGACTACAACAAAACACGATCGCGTTCGGCCGAAGAAACAAAAGTACGCTGAATATGGCGGAGTTCCGCCGACTTGGTCGGTCGTAGTGTAACCGGTTTCCATATTTAGCGTACTTTTGTTTGTTCGGCCGACATCGGCCATATTCGGCAGAGTGAATTATCGGCCGAAGTCGCTTGCAGTGTAACCGTGCCCTACCCGTGCCCTAACAGGTTTGCTGCCGGATAGCAGCTCTGGTCGCCGCAGCGCTAACATCAGACCCGAAGATGGCGACGGAGTTGGTCGTCGAAAGCTTGTCGTTCACAAACGCTATCCACCTGCAAACCTGTGAAGAGTTCATTGTAGCCAGTTGGGTTTAATTCCTAATGGTGTGACCGCTACAATTACTTACCGCCTCGCGAACACACAAATCACATGGTATATGTACGACGTCATTGTGGCGTATGGTCTAGGCTGCATTACAACTCAAATGATTATTGACGAAATCATGTTTTATAAACATGCGTTTCGGTCGTAATGCAGCCTGGAACAAAGTGAAACGTAACCATAATGCATGATATTGCAGAAACTCAATTTTAGAATCATATCTAAAATGTTACTATGTTGGTACGCCCAGACTGAAAACGTCACAATATACCATATGATCTTTGTGTTTAATATGCGAGGCGGTAAGAGATTGTAGCGGTATCCTCATCTAGAATTAAACCGCCGGTTGTTATGTATTTATAGGCGGAACAACACAGTTTAATAATATAATATTTAATTAAATTAAATGGAGTGCACGCTCCGGTGGCAATTTCCCTACCATCCATATTCCCTCTTTCCTGCATCCAAACTTTTTTGGTACATTATTCATCATTTCTCTTGGTAACTTATTCAAATCCCTGACACTCTAACCTAAATAAAAGAGAATCTTCCTACACCCTCATGTCTGAAATCGAGTGTCAACTGTGGTCACGATCGTATTTACCCTTCCATGCATTAATTTTAATTCTTGTACCATTATCTTTCCATGCCTCATCACCAATATATTCTTTGTATGCTCCATTGACCCTCTTCAACCTCCTCCTGTCTTACAATGAATCCCATTCCCTCTATTTTATTATATCTGTTACTGATTGCATTTTGTGATAATTGCCAGAAACAAATCAAGCAGTCCTTTTTTGCACCCTCTCCAACTCCTGTATTTGATACTCAAAACGTGGGTCCCATACCACACTACCATATTATACAATACAATACATTCATTTTCCATTAATCCCAATATAAGAGACTGGCTCTGTGGGATGTGGAAAGTTGTCAATTTACAGATAAACAGTTGCATAACAAAATAATAAGTACACCAGAAGATGTACAGTCATAGCATACATGGTACATTAAATTTTTTTTTTTGGTCTGATCAAAGTTTTGTAACCCAATTCATTTACTTCTCTCATAGATCCCCTCATTAAGTTCAGAATTTTGAAACTATTTCCCACTACTGTCTAATATGCCCTACCCAGTTAAGCCATATATCAAATGTAATGTCAAGATATTTACATTTCAAATCTTCAACAAACAATTCTTTCCCTATCTTATAATCATAATGACACTTTAGTTTTTTTTTTATTTGTGTATCTAATATGCTGACACTTCTTTGCGTTTATCTTTATCCCATGTTTATCAGCCCAACTAGATATCCTGTCCACATCAAGATGCAGCTATTTACATGTCATCTGGAAACAATATACTTTCTGATAGTAAACAATAAACACAATTATTCATTAGAATAATGAATAGCAATGGTTCCAATACGCTACACTGTGGCACTCCCATTTTTACTTCCACTTGTTTTGATAGGTACTGCATTTAATATCCTATTTTTTTTTTTTCTACATTTTAAAAATTCTTCTAGCCTGCAAATCACTTTCTCATCCACTTCAATAGCTTTTACCTTATTTACTATCATTTTATGGTTTACTCTGTCAAAAGCCTTTGAAAGATCTATTGCTACACTATCAATTTGGAATCCCTTGTCCAATTCATTTGAAATATCTTGCATATATCCCACCAACTGAGATTCACATGAATATCCTTGTCTGAAGCCATGTTGCCTACTTGATTCAACATGTCAGATCTTGTTTTGAAGTAGGAATGGATGCTCATTACATGATTTGTTTATGTTATTCTTGGTAATCAAAATGGCTTTCAATACTGTGACACTTAATTGTGCTTTCTCACTTGTCTATATTTTATTTATCAGAGAAAAACTGCATTACTTCCAGGCAGACACTTAACGTACTCAATAGTTGTGGGAAAGTTCATTATGTTGAGAGTGTTAGCATGGAAGTGTTGAAATAATTCCACCCAACGGTCTTCAGGAGCAACATTCTCAGTGAACCAGTTAGTAATTTTTGGTTTTGATGTAGTTGGAAATAAGCGAAAACTTGTCGAACACTTGCATATCTTGGTTGCTGCTAATAAATACTTCTGTCATCAGTAATGGTCCATGCGTTGACTCTTCCGCCCCGCGACAAAAATCAAATCGTGTGTTTTAGACCTTAATAGATAGATATATTAAATTGCCGTTTTGTTTGCGAAAGCGGGGCATTTTTACTTTCGCTGGGGACAGTGGGATAGACAGCCTGAAAGCGAGGCGTCACGTTAGGTATACACAATCAGGTTGAGTATAATCTTTTGCCAGTTTTACGGGCCATCTGGTACTGTTAAAGAGCACTTTTGTACCCAGCTGTGATATTAGTGGATTGTCGTGGTCAGGATGTTGTTGGTACGGCTTCTTTGCGTGGCTGTTGGGGTAGCACTCGGTGGCTTGTAGGCGTATCTTATGCCTCGATTTTGGAGTCTTCCTGTAGGCACCAATTGCTCTCTACCTTTGCTTAACACTTGACTGTAAACTGACATGGCAAGCTCACATCAAGGACATCAGGCAAAGGGTAAGTGATCGGCTTCACGCACTTTACCCACTACTTAGGCCAGTAATTGAATACAGTTGTCTCGTCTGGGAGTTTACTGCTAATTGCCACCTGAGAAAGTTGCAAGTGCTCCAGCACAGAGCACTAAAGTGGGCACTACATCTACCCGACCGTTTCCCCACTGTAGCAGTCCATGAGGCGTCAGGAATGGCGAAACTCGTTGAAAGGTTCCAGCAACCTGCAGCACATCACTCTGCCAATCCACTGGTCATTTGCCTTGGCAAATATGAAACTGCCACTGACAAACACAACAGACCATTAGTTATGACGGAGCAAAAAGAATAATCAATAATACGCCAACAAGACTGGTGAGGTTTTAGATTGGTGGGAGCTGCAGTGCCCCACACAGTTGCCGAGGATTAGTCGGATCCCTGTAGTGTACAAAGTGATGCCGTGTTCGGTTGAGTACCAGGTACAGCTGCTTCATCAGACCCAATGCCTCAGCAGACATGTTGTTTACGCGAACTTTACACATAAGCCACTTATTAATTGTGACACCAAAGTGGAGAGCAGTAGGTGTCCAATTGATGTCTTCTCCATGAAGTTTTGTGGACTGAAGTGCTGGTACACTTCTACTGGGCTCCTAAACCATTCATCCGTTTGTGACGAAACTTTGGTGAGTTATTGTATGCGAGTCTGGGAATGTTTCTATCCATTTTATTTATTATTATTTAAAAAAAAAAAAAAAAAAACTGCCCCCTCTTCCCCAATAAACCTTTCAATTTTTTCAAATGTTCTTCCCACAAACCCACAGTTTTTATCTGATTTTGATAGTACTTAGCACACATACTTCAAAACAAGGCGGTCTGGTAGCTCAGCGGTTAAGGCGCTTGCTTCTCTACAAATCCAGTGGCGAGCAGGAATGTTTAGGAGTCGTATTTGATTCCATGAGTTACGCCAGGACGTTCCGTGGTTCTGATTCCACGCTAAACCGTAGGCCTCTGAGGAAAGGAATTGGCATTCCTGCCTCTGACACAATAGCTTGGAACATCTCCTTCGAGAAGATTTGACCAACCTTTGGGTTGTGGAATAAGGTAGATTTTTAGATTTGAAGTGAAACCTTCTTTAGATGCATTGGTCGATTTTTGGATTAGTAAAATCTTTTGAGTTTACTTCACCAACATGCTAGTGTTAACAGTACATCTGTAGCTATAAGTATGACGTGTTGTGCTTGGAAAGTGGCTTAGTTACGAGCCCTAAAACTGACCTTCAGCTCTGCAATACACGACGCAATGAGTAGTTCATAGTGGCTTAGGAATTATCTTATTAGTGTGGTAGCTGTTCAGTAGTATTGTTCCCTTGGATTTTAAATAAAAAATTCTATAAAATTTTATAATAATTATAGATTTATGTGTTGAATTTTGAAAATATGGTTACTAATGCAAAATTACTGTTCATTAGCTTATAGTATTGAAATATTGGATTTAAAAATTTGTAAAAAAAAGCCTCAAATTTTGCAATTCAAACCTAAAGATGCAAGTTAACTTTTGTTTCAAATTTAGGGTTCATTAGTATATAGGCCTACTTTCGAAATGTCAGCTTAAAAATCATCGATTTTAATTTACAAATTATGAAAAATTAATTTTCGATATTAAAATTTGAAAATTAAAAAAAAGTTATTTCATAGTTTTAAGCTTTCAGTTCTTTAGGAAGTCCCCACAGACAGCCAATTGTGTTTTTTACTATTTAGTTTAATTTAATTGAGACGGAGAACTCGCTCTGGTGGCAATTTTCCAACACACCCATTTTTCCCCCATCCTGCACCCACCTATTTTTGACCTTTACAAATTTCAACTATAAATTGTTTCAACATTTTGGGTAAATTATTCACCAATTCTCTTTGTAGCTTATTCCAATCCCTTACCCCCTTACTAAAGAAAGAAATCCTTTCCACACCCTTGGTCCTTATATCAAGTGCCAGCTTGTGGTCATGGTCTTCTTTTCTCTTCCATGCATTACTTTTAATTCTTACACCAATGTCTTTACATGCCTCATCACCAATGTACGCTTTGTACACCCACCTATCTCTTTGCTCTCCACCTACCTTCCATTGAATCCCATTCCTACTCTTTTATCATATTTGTTACTGATTGCATTCTGCGGTAATTTCCAGAAACAAATCTAGCAGCCCTTTTTTGCACCCTCTCCAACTTCTGTATTTGATATGTAAAATGAGGATACCATACTACACTACCATATTCAAGCAATGATCTGACCAAAGTTTTGTAAACCCAATTCCTTTTTCTTCTCTCGTACATCCCCTCTTCACTCTCTCCAACAAGTAAAGGATTTTGAAACTTTTTCCTACCACCTGTCAAATGTGTCCTGCCCAGTTGAGCTTGTTATCTAATGTAATGTCAAGATATTTATATTTTTAGTCTTCAACAAGCAAGTCTTTCCCTTCCTTATAATCATAATCAATCTTTAGTTTTTTTATTTGTGTATCTAATAAGCTGACTCTTCTTTGCATTTATCTTCATCCCATGTTTACCAACCTGGAGCTAGATATCCTGTCCAGATCACCCAACTGTTTACAATCCTCTACCATTTTGATCCATTCATATAGCATTATGTCATCTGCAAACAACCTGATTTCTAATAGTAATCCATCAAAACAATCATTGATTAGAATAATGAATAGCAATGGTCCCAATATGCACCCTGTGGCACTCCTGTTTTTACTTCCACTTCTTTTGATACTGCATATCGGACCCTATCATTCTGTTTTCTAACTTTAAAAAATTCTTCTGTCTAGAAAATCACTTTTGTAACCACTTCAATAGTTTTTACCTTGTTACTACCATTTTATGGCTCACTCTGCCAAAAGCCTTTAAAAGATCTGGTGCTACACTATCAATTTGGCCTCCCTTGTCCATTTTATCCGAAATATCTTGCATATATCCCACCAACTGAGATTCACATGAATATGCTTGCCTAAAGCCATGTTGCCTGCTTGAAAACCACAGACGCTACTGACATATACTTCTGATGTTGTTTCATATCAATTTCTTCATTAATTTACCTTCCAATGATATCAAACTGAATGGCCTATAATTTTCGACTCTATTTCTCACCCCTCTTTTATTTACAGTCAGTACTATCACACTTTTCCAGTCACCTGTAAACAGCAAGTATCTAGCCTTAATTTAAAGAACATTTCAAATTCTTTTAGTGTTTAAGTAAATTACAGTATTTCCCTTAATTGCAATCCATGACTCTCTTACCTACAGAACAAAATTTTCCAACTACCTAGTGTTAGTTTGTAGACATGGTATCTCCCATTATAGTGTGGGACCTCAACTCCTGCGATATTGTTCATCACAGAAGCTTACGCATATTTATATAATTCACCCTGTGGTGTTACATTATTTCAAACTCGCCTCTACCATTACTAGCAATTATGCTCTTCAGGTAACTGAACTGATCAACAACTTCAACCTTGCGGTCTTGTAATTTTATATGACAGTCTTTATTCTTTTGGCTTTTTTTTTTTTTCAGTAACAGAGTAAATTGTCAATGGTGTTGCAAAACAAGCATGGTACAATCTTAAATATCTTATTATCATTATATTAATTGTGATTTAGCTAATGTCGTGGTAACAATTTAATATATACATAATTACGATTTTTACACATTATCACCTTAAAATCTTTCTCCCTTTCAGATATATTATTAATGAAATTCTTAGGTAAATGGTTCCATGGTGTTAATCCGCTGCCTACAATTGAGAACACTCCCTAATGTCTGAAATCAATCAATAATTTACTGTCATGGTCTTCTCTTCCATTCCACATGTTGTTTCAAAATTTGATATTCATCCAGGCCTCATAACCAGCATATGCCTTGTACATGCACACAATTCTTTTCACTTACCTTCCATCAAAAATCATTTATTTTGCCAGACACTTTTTGTGTTCTGCAGTAATTTCCAGAGACAAATCTAGCTGCCCCCTCCTACTCCAGTATTTGATTCTTGTAATGCGGGTCCCATATTGTCCACAGTACTCTGTCATGGGACTGTCCAGAATTTTGTAACTAACCTCTCTTACTTTGCCTCACATTACCTACAACCTCCCCAATGTGTCCTGGTCAGTTATTTTACTGTCAAATGATAAAAAAATCTCTGATATGTGTTTCTATTATGTTGTCTCTTCTTCACATTTATCTTCTTTGCATGTCTATCCATCCAACTAGGTATCCTGTCTGCATTTTCTCGCGATCTTCCCACAATGTAATTCAATTGTACAGCATTATGCCATCTGAAAATACTCTAACCTCTGACTTTAGATTAACAATAGAATCATTCACTATAATAATGAATAGCAATGGTCCCAATAAACTATCCTATGGTATGCCTGTTCTCACACGAACCCTCCATGATATTACATTTATGAACTTTGTCTCTTTGCTTCCTACAACTTAAGAATTCCTCCATCCAAAGGGTACACCTTTTCTTATATCAATGGTATTCTCTGACTAACTCTATCAAATACAAAAATCCAGTTCCACAGTATCTACTAACTGGGATGCACATTTTTTTTTTTTTTTATTTACCCTTTATTTATACAGCCTAATATCTTAGTGACTAAATTAGGCCCTACATGTTAATTTTTACATTGTTGATTTACATAGTGTTTTGTACAAAATATTTACATGCAAGGAATTTGGCATACAGTTCCGTTACACTTTGACTTACTGTCTAATTAATTCTATAATACTACATTTGGTCTTGCTTACAGTAATAACAGTTACAGCTGCTATTGCAAATTTTAATGTTATATTGAATCACAAATATCACTTATTGTTGTTATAGTGCTAGTGGTTTTTATTGACATATTCCAGTTATTCTTAGAGTATCCCATTATTCAGTTAGTTGCAGTTAACCCAGTTTGTACATATCTTTCTGTAATCTATCATTTAGTTATACCGGATTACTGGGTAATAACAATTGCTTTTAAGTAACATTCACTTAATTATATGTTCCCAGCCACTACAGTCCTGAGCCAGTTCAAATTTGCAGCATCCTGGCTTACCATTAATATGGAAATTAACTCCCAAATATTGTTATGATTCATCGTGTATTTGTGCAAAAGTCAATGATCATTCCCTCTACATTACAAACAAGATTGTTTTGGCGTGGCAGAAGCGCTTTGTTTGCTGTAAGTGGTATGCTGACGTTTGCTCATTCTGCCACGCCATCGTTCTGACTCAGGCCTGCAGTAGGCTTGGTTCCGTTTTAACAATGGTAGGATTACTTACTTTAATAGTTATGCATTTGATTTTTTTTCTTCTTTTTCAATAATCACCTCTGGTATTATAATCTACTTTTCCCCTATAAGGCCTTATCCGTTTCTATGTTAATTTTTTTTTTTTTTTTTTTATGTACTACGTCTATTCTAATCTACCTTGAAACCTATACTACTCTATCAACACTAATCTACCCACCACTATCATCCCGGGATAGTCTGCCAGCCATGCCCCTCTGGATTTCCAGTGGGACAGGATCGACCGACACATCGGGACAAAACTTCCGGCTCCCGGAAGTTTCTGAAGAATACTGTTTACTCTTGTTCGTGAATAATTTTCTATGCCTGTATGTTTGGCCGTGCGACTTCCCTAGGCCGGTCCCCATGCCCGACTGCCGCTCGGTCCAGATATCTTCTTTGTGTAGTTGAGATACTTTGTTCGCCAGATTATCGAGAATAATCCATTATCGCTGATCTAGAATTATGTCTCGCGTTGATCTACTCCGTATTATGTTGATATCCGGCGTCCTTACTTCTTCTGCTATCGGACAGGACCACACTACATGTTCGGGGGTTCCTTCTGCCCCACACTCACATAAGCTCGTTTCTTTCAGCCCTCTTTGACACAGTAGGCTGTTATATGGGCCGTGCCCTGTGAGATAATGTATAAGGCCTGGTGTGGGATGAAAGTATTCAAGTTGCAGCCGTTCTTGTATGTTCGGAAACACACTGTATAATCTTCTGCCTGTGGCACTATTGTCCCACCGCTCCTGCCATTCAGCGAGAAGTGCGGCGCTGACTTCTGCCGCATTTTGTGCAACTGTTCCCACAATCTCTTGCACCCTGGTCTGATTTCCTTTTTGTAACCAGTATATGGCCCCTCTTCTTCTGATTTCGAGGTCCAACGGCCATACACCTATGACAATTGGTAGGGCATTTGTGGAGGTAGTACTGTAGGCTCCACTCAATCGCAGCAACACACTTCTCTGCACTCTTAGGACCTCCTCCCTAGGTTTCACCAGTCGAAGTCTGTGCGCCCAGACACTGGACGCGTACCCTACCAGAGATGCTAGGATAGCATCGTGGTATCTTCTTATAGTAGTGTTAGAAAGGTGAAATCTCCTTTGGCCTATACTGATAAATTTGTTGAGCACAGCCTTTGCCCTTTCGCACGTCTCAGTAATATGTGATGCAAAGTTCAGAGACTCATCCACGGTGACGCCAAGATATTTGGTTGTCCGTGTTCTTTTTATGTTAATGTTATTCATTTTGATAGTAGGGTTACGTTCCAGTTTTCCCTTGAATACCATCATCTGAGTTTTCTTTGGCGCGAGACTAAGCTTTGCCTCTGAGCACCATGCTTGGAGTTTTTCAATCACCACTTTAGCTATATTCTCTATAGCTTGTCTGGACCGACCCTCAATCAATAACAGCAAGTCGTCTGCATAGGCAACCAGTCCCAGTAAGCCATCCAGCCCCTCCAGTAGATTAATCAATTCTTCGAAAACTATGTCCCAAAAACCGGTCCACTGACCGACCCCTGAGGGCATCCCTTAGTTAAATGTTTATCTACCTTCCCTCGTGGGAATCTCAGTGTGGCATAACGATTTTTACAATAGTCCCTCAGCGTGTTATAAAGACTGCTTGGACACTTCATTTCTCTTAGGCGCCGGAACAATATCGGCCACCAAAGATTATCAAAAGCGCCACATATATCAATATAAATTCCTATAACACATTTCTTACAGCTGCTTTTAACTAAGTCTACCGCTCTGTTAATTGCATCTTCGGTCGACCTGCCTGCTCTGAAGCCGTATTGGTTCATGTTAATACCCATATTACTTCTGTGATGTTGCAATTTAGCGATCAGTACTTTTTCTTGAACCTTTCCCAGCACATTGAGCAGGCAGATCGGCCGATAAGATTTTGGATTGGCCAGATCCCTGTCACCCCCTTTGGTTAGTATTACCACTTCACTTTGTTTCCACACGTTGGGAACTCTGCCTTGCAGCAGACATTTGTTTAGTAAGTTACATAAGGGAGGAGCTTACTGAACCACCAGAGCCTGCAAAACTTCAGCCACAATTCCGTCCGGACCTGGGGCTTTATGTTTCGCCATACTGTTTATGGCTCTGATCACCTCATCTATTGTTATGTTTTCCCCTTCCGATGTGACTGTATACAACTGTAATTGATCACTGCGCATTTTTCTATGGGTATCGCTTTCATTGTCTTCTACGTCGTCAGGTAATAGCTGATGCAATAGTACCTCGGCCGTTGTGGTCCAATTCGTTGTCATGGTCCCATCCTCATTCCTCACGGTAGCCAAAGTTGTGGGTGGTCTAATTTTACCTGCAACTATTTTGTATGGTATTCCCCAGGGGTCTGACCTAAGATTAGCTCTAACATATGCCTCCCAACTCTGAGTTTTCGTCAGAAGCAATTGTTGCTTGAAAGCTTCTTTTCTCTCTCTGTATCTGTTGAGAAGGATATACCTGTCAGCCGCCACAAGGCAGCGTTGGTATTCCCTTCTCGCCTTTCGCACGTTTGATCTTAGTCTATACAGCCGTTCGTTCCACTGGGATGCACATGAATAACCACTTCTAAATCCGTGCTTCTGAGTTACAAATCACATGTTTTTTCCTCACAGATGCCCCCAATATAGCTGACAGTACGGCTGGGGATGGCGGAGGACAGCCTCCCAGAAAGCAGCGGAAGTGCAGTGGACTCGACCGTGTAGCTGCCTGTACGAGTCACCACGCTGACGGTGGAGAGTCTCCCAGAGACCAGCCACACCACGTAAATACTCACAAGACTTTTTGTTTAATGGCATTATTGAATAATTAATGTAATAAAAAGTGAATTAATCTTTCATGTGTGATGTAACCATAGTGTGACAACATGGCTGGGCTTTTGAGTTATGTGATGTTAGTTCTTTGTACATAATGTTTTCTGAATGAGTGGGAGTAGTGCTGTTTGTATGTTATTAAAAGTAGATTGTTAACATGCTCAGCATCGTTTCTCTATATCATATACCCACACGAAGTGTATGGGTTTGGGAGAGACTAGAGCGGGTAGTGGTCCAGTGCACCCTTGTGCCCTTAGGGTTGGAAATGGTCCCTAAAGGCGGATGAATCAAAATGATCAACGGCAGAAGGCAATGGTTAACCACTGAATTAAAGACCCAAAGTGTATCCCGAGGACATGTAATCCTCTCAAATTACATATAGTATGAGGGCTTCTTCTTGGGTAAAATATTCCAGAGGTAAAATAGTCCACCAATCAGATCTCAGGGTGGGGAATGCTTGGAAGGAGTTATCGGAATGGATAGACACATTCTACGAGTCAGAGCCCTAAATAGGGCTGGTAGATTAGAAAACTAAAAAAAAAAGAGATGGAACAACTTAAGTTAGATGTTGTTGGAATTAGTGAGATTAAATGGAAGGATGCACAGGATTTCTGGTTGGGGATTACAAGATAATTAATACACAAGCTGTCAATGGAGTCACTGTTGTAGGATTTGTAATGATTAAGAGAATAGGGAAATGGGTGAGTTATTGTGAACGGTTTAGTGACAGGATTATTTTGATGAGGTTAGAAACTAAGCCTACCCCAACCACATTAGTACGATGATACATGTCAACGTCACAGGAAGATGATGAACAAATAGAGAAAATATACACTGAAAATGAATGCAATATGTGGAAAGGGAGGAAAATCTAATAATCATGGTGATTAGAATGCAATAGTGGGAGAAGGAAAAGAGGAGAATACTATAGGAAGTTTTGGTTTATGAGAAAGAAATGATCAAGGAAGCAGGTTGCTAGAATTTTGTGAAAGATATAATCTAGTTGGGGCAAACACACTGTTTAAGAACCATGCAAGAAGAATATACACCTGGAAACGTCCTGGGGATACAGGCAGATATCAGCTAGATTATATCATGGTCAAACAGAGATTCAGGAATCAAATTGTAGACTGTAAAACATACCCAGGAGCAGACATAGACTCTGATCATATTCTGATAGTTATGAAGTGTAGGTTGAAATTCAAGAGAATAAAGAAGCAACACAAGAAGAACAGATTGGAAGTGAATAAAATGAAACAATCTAACATGAGAGAAAAGTTCGCAGAAATGGTAGATATTGGTCTTAGTAGTAGCTCTGAAAAGGGCTCAACTGAGGACGAATGGAATGTATTCAAGACCAAAATAATGAAAGCTGGTAAAGAAACATTAAGCTTTAAGGAACAAACTGCCTGAAAACCTCTGATTACAGAAGAAATTTTTGAGTTGATTGATCAGAGGAGAAGGCACAAAAATTCTCAGGATGAAGCAGGAAGAGAGCAATATAGACAATTTAGAAATCAAATAAATAGGAAAAATGAAAAGAAGCAAAAGAAAGATGGCTACAAGAAACGTGTGAAGAAGTAGAAAACAAAATGGTTGTAGGTAATGTAGATGTGGTATATAGGAAGATCAAAGAGAATTTTGGAGAAAAGAGACATAATCATTAAAGCTTCTGATGGGAAATCTGTTCTAAGTTCAGAAGATAGAGGAATACATAGCGAAACCATACCATGGAGATGACTTGAACAACAGAGCATTATAAAAAGAAATTGACATTGATGTCTTAGGTGATGCTGTTTTGAGGACACAATTTGATAGAGCTTTGAATGATTTGAAATCATATGAGGCAGTTGAAATTGATGAGATTTCTTTAGAACTTCTGAAATCCCTAGGAGAAACAGGAACATAAAGATTATTCAAAATTATTGAAAAAAGTAATGAAAGAGGAGAGATTCCCACTGATTTTAATAAAAATATCATCTTCACACTTCCAAAGAAAGCACAAGCCGACAGATGTGAGAATAATCGCACCATTAGTCTAACATCACATGCTTCAAAATTACTGACCAGAATAATATATGGAAGAATGGAAAATGTAGTAGAAGGAATAGAAAGTGAAGATCAGTTTGAGTTTAGGAAAAAAAAACACTGTACAAGAGAAGCAATTCTGGCGTTAAGATTAATACTTGAATGGCAGATCAAGAAAAACAAAGATACTTTTATGGCGTTTTGAAAATACTTTTTATAATGTCAGGCGGAACAAGATGATAAAAATTTTAAAGATGTCGGGGTCTAAAGTATCGAGATAGAAGAATACTCTATAAACTATATAAGAATCAAGTGGCTGTAATAAAAGTAGAGAATCATGAGAGACATGCATCAGTTAAAAATGGTGTGAGAGAAGGTTGTAGTCTATCCCCATTAATATTCAACTTGCATGTAGAGAGGCAATAAAGGATGTGAATGAAAGATTTGAATGTGGTATAAACGTTCAAGGCAAAAAAATCAGTATGCTACGATTTGCTGATGACATTGTCTTGTTAGCAGAACAGGTTGAGGATATTGAGAAGTCATTGAATATCATGAATAAAGTACTGAAGGAAGATTTTGGACTAACTATAAACCAAAGCAAGAGAAAAGTGATGAAATGTAGCAGAAATGATACCAATAATTGTAATTAAACATAAAAATAGGATCAGACGCGATAGCAGAAGTTAACGAATTTTGCAACTTAGGAAGTAAAACTACAACGGATTACCAAAGCAGGAATGATGTTAAAAGCAGAATAGCACTAGCAAAAAGAGCCTTCATGAAAAAGAGAAATAATTTAGTTTCAAATATTGGTGTAGAACTCAGGCAGAACTTTTTAAAACACTATGTGTGGAGCACCACACTATATAGGAATGTAGCATGGACTTTAGGAAAACCAGGCAGAAGAAAAATTAAAGCATTTGAAATGTGTAGAAGGATGTTAAAAATTAAGTGGCTGGATAAATTACAAAATGAACGAGTTTTGAAAATGATGGGCAAGGAAAGAAGTTTGTGAACAAGTCTTACAGAAAGAAGAGACAGGATGGTAGGTCATATTTTGAGACATGCAGGATTGGTTAATTTGTAGAACTGCAGAGGAAGACAGAATATTTGAAGCAGATAATTGAGGCCGTGGGATTTAAGGGGTATGTTGAGATGAAAATGCTAGCAAAAGATAGGAGGTTGATCACAGGAAAAAAAAAATCCACACGAACAGCTTTCAGTACTTTCAAACTCATTAGATATATAGATTTGGTGTTCAAAAATTGTGCTTCTGACTCCTCTATGTTTAAATGATTGTGAAATATTTCGATTTAAATGTGGATGTAGCCAATACTGGAACTCAGTAATAAAATGATCCTCAAGAAGTGTAGTGTCGACACAAGGAAACGAGCAGGAAGAGACCCAGCAGTACATCGGTGAGGCAGTCGGCAGTTGCCTACGGGTTATTATTTCAGGCCCAGGGATCAAGTGACGCAGCGAAGTTTCTCCCACATCGTGGCTGTAGTGTCGACCTACAGTGATTAACCAGGACTGAAAGTCGTGCGAGGGAAATTGAGCAGAATACGAATAAATGCCCTTAGTAACTTAGCTACCCCTAGTAATGGTAACTCTGAAGGCTATTTCTGAGTATTTCCTGTGCTTGAACATTGTTACAGTATGTTTTACCTTTCTGTATACTTCATGTGGCTTTTGGACTGTCAGTACACGTTTCTACCTGTCGAACCATTGCAAACGTCAAAATTCATTTGGTTGCTGACTTCCTGGTGTTTCACTGAGATCAAATAAAACTTTGTGAACCATAACGAGTGGATTGTTGAGATTGAGTCATTGTCTTCCAGGGTGGATTTCAACTACCTTGAAGTTAACCCATCTTCTTTTCCACACAGAAGGTTCATTTCTAATATAAAGGTTCTTTGGTACCCTTTAACTTCATAAACTAATTATTGTACATATAAATTGAAGAAGTTGGTTATTGTTCAGTAATAAAAATACTTCTTGCACCTTACTAGGGAGCTACAACTGAGAGACGCTGTATTGTTACGTCACTTATTTGTTATGCCACACTCACCTTATTTTCACTGTACAACATAACAAGAGTCGACAGTTCATCTGCTTCTTGAGCTTAACCATCTTCCATGTCTTCCTGTCTGTAATCTCAAAAAGATAAGGCTTAGATTGTTTAAAGAAATAAGTTTATTTGGATATGCAGATCCATAAACTGCATTATAAATCAAATCATTATTGTATGTTTTGTTAAAGTGTAGGAAGTTCTGAGCTTATGTTGTTAAATTTATTTTTCAGGGGAATCCCAAAATGGAACTTACGAAGACAGACTTGCTGAAATTGGTTAGTTACCTGGAAGGGGAGCTTCAAGCACGTGATAGTGTTATTGCAACCTTAAAGGTAAGAGAAATTGTTACTTATGCTAACAATAATTTTATTTGAGGATTTCACCTTGTGGCTTTACAGTTCATTAACACTGCAATCATTATGTCCATAAATAATGTCATAGGCAAGGGACAATGATGTAATAAGATGTAGCTTAATTTAATACCGTTAATGTTAATGTTAAGTAATTTTGGGAAATACTCGAAAACTAAAATCAGAATTTCAGGCTGGGGATTCCGATCTGGTAGCCTCCTGAACAGTATTGTTGAAACACCAGGCTTGCTGGTTAACATGGCTTTGTGGGCTAATCTGCTGTTGCTTTGCCGGTTAGATATAATTGTCTCCCTGATATTTTCAGTTGCCCCTGTATACATATTAAACTGAAGTGATTGCATGTTCATTATTCTGGCCACCACTCAGTTTTCTACTGAAAATGATGTATGTTGTTAAAATATTTTTTCATGTACAGTTTAAAGTTATTGTGCACACTTTAACTATTTATGATGACTTGTAATGTGACAAAACCATCAATATACTGCCCGTTATTAAGATATCTTCTCCCAAGATCAAAGGTTCTTTCTTGTATTTGCTAAATATCGCCACTATAAGCTCTTCATAAAATAATATGAAAAGACTTTCTATCTGTAAGGTTTTCTCCCATATTCACTTGAAGTCTATTCTTTGATATAACCTGTTCATTAAACACTTGACTTGTATTTGTAGATTTAACATAGTATTTGAGTAAGTGCTCCACTATATTTTGTGACCTCTCGAAACCTGAAGTAGTTGCAACATGTTCATGCTCCTCTTGCTGTGTGTGCTTCTTCTTTATATGCCTCCAGGTTCCAGGGAGCTCACATTTAATGTATCACTAATATATTAAAGCTCCTTCGTTAGGTTGAATGGAGGTACAATGTTAACCTATGGCATCATCTCACCACGCTTCTGGTGACTCCCTCTCTAAACTACTGCTTGTGGCCAACTCATGTGATCGCTTATTGGCTAATCAACCATATTTGATCTAAGCTTGGCCAAGGACTACTAATCATCTATTTTAATATCTAACAATAAACTATGTTGTTATGCCACGTGCTTTCACTGCTGTTCGTTCATGAGTGACACATTTTTTTGCTTAACCATGATGAAATGGTTTATTAGTATTGTGCAATTGGCTTCTTATTAATTTGTCAATTTTTTGCAAAAGATATTAAAGATGTGGTAGTTATAGATGGGAATAAATTTCTATGAATATTTTTATAGCTTTTTGTTTAGTTTTTATGTACAATCTCTTTATACCCAAACATTTGAGACTAGCAATTTTAGTTACTACCCTTCCACTTTTTGTATTGTATGCCTCATATAGCTCAGTGACTGTGAAGATGATGTATAATATTTTATGGAGATTGCATGAGAGTATGAAAGTGATAATAAATGGAGCTTTTCTCGGTGTTGCAAATGAATAAACTTTCTCGGGTAACTTGACAATGTCGGCAGAGATTGTGACCACTGAATGTTGTGTTTAACCGACAAAATTTTATTGATAAAAATACTGTTTGCTTAATCTTGCTTTTTCCTTTGATCTCCCTCTCTCTTCTGAATACAGTTAACACCATCATCCTCAACAGTTTCCAGCCTCTGGCCGGGTCTGCTTCATGTACAAGCCTTTCCATTTCCTTCTTTCATCCCACCACCTCTCTGTCACCACCTTGTTCCAGTCCTCTCCTCTCTTCCGTACACCCTCCTCCACTCCTTTCAGTCATCCATCTCTTGGTCTTCCTCTGGGTCATTTACCATCCATCTGAATTTCGTGGATTTTTCTTGGGATTCTCTGAACCTCCATTCTCTTTACATGTCCATACCATCTCAGTCCCTTTCCTGTAGGGGTTCCTCTTTTTGTGGCACATCTAATCACTTCATTCCTTATTCTGTCCATTTTAGTAATTCCCATTGTACCACTTAAAAACTTCATTTCATTTGCTTGTACTCTGCTGATGTCCTGCTTTATCATTGTCCACGTTTCAGCAGCATAAGTCAGGATAGGCACATAATATGTATGCTAGATTACTCTCTTGCTTCTCTGTGGCACCTCTTTATTCCATATCAGGCTTCTAATGCTCCTTAAAAATGCCTCTGCTTGTCTTCCTCTTTCACTTATCTCGCCAAAATTTCCCCCAAAACACTCCCCAAGTACTTGAACCTGTTTACCTCCTTTAATTCCTCTGCCAACGCAATTCCCTGGGTTGTTACCATGTACTCACATTTCTTTACATTAAATTTCAGGCCTTATTCCTCCACACTGTCTGTCCATACATCCAACTGCCACTGCACTTCCTCTTCATCACCTCCCCAGATCATCAGATCATCCACAAAATCCATTACCTTCATGTTTTCCTCTCCCATCCTCACTGCCATCTTCTGCATTATATCATCCATGAATCCATGATTAGAATAAAGAGTAGTAGTGAGAGGATACTTCCTTGTTTTAGTCCATTCCTTTGTTCCAGACACTCTGATCTTCCTTCCCCTATTTTCACATAGCTCACACTTCCTTGGTACAGTTCTGTCACTCTCTTGATGGTTTCTTTGGGAACTCCCCTTTTCTCCAAGGCCTTCCATACCTTACTCCCGTGTACACATTCATATGCTTTCTCCATATCCAGAAATACCAATAGTAGATCCTTTCCATACTCATAATGTTTTCCCTGCAGCTGTCTTCTGAATACAGTTATGCTTAATTAAATACCTCTACTGTTGTCTAAATATGAGATCTTCTCGAAGTATTAAGTTGTTTTTCATTGTGTTTGTAGCACTCGATCAGAGGACTTATCAGTATTGCAATTGAAGCAAGGAACTTACAATAAACCATCAGACGGATGTAAATATTCAGGACCTGAAAAGGAAACAGGATCTTAATTTAATTGTGATGCAGTGTGCTCCGGTGACAATTTCCCTACACACCCACTTTTCCCCTTTCTTGTTCCCACCTACTTTTGACCTCTACAAACAGAGAAAAAACAATATTTCGGGTGAAAATCCCCTTTTTCAAGTTAACAGAGAGGTGTCTGGTCTTGCTCAAGACTTGCGTTGGACGCAACCACTCGCATTCCGACCATACAGTTCACCCACCATACTCGGTCTCCACTATTCTACAGTTTAATAAAACAGCATTCATTCATATATTGTCAGTGGGGGAGTATTTTCAAAATATTTAACAAGATTTTTTCTTCTTCATTATTCTCAAAGGTTTTTGAAATATTATGTATCACAAAGTGGTAGTAAGAAGTTGAAGAGTAATGATGAGAAATAACCCTAGTGAACCATGAACTGTAAGTTTGCAATGAGTAAAAAATAAATTTGGTAACTTATCACGAATTTGTGTATTATGAGGAGTTTGTAACAGAAAATAAGAGGTATTAGTAAGAATAATAAATAATACAGTAATACAACATTAACGTTATTAGTAATTGAATGGTATAGTTAATACAATCTATTGGTAGGAGTCTGAAAATTATTTTTTCTTTGTATTGGCTTGACAAGTAGATTCCTGACTTTTTGTTTTTTATTAGAAGTTTTATTTTTTACCTTACAGTAATTTACATGTGCTGATTGTTGTGTAACTATCATGATTTCTGCATTAAAATTTTACTGAATATTGCTATCAAAAGATTGTATTTTGGGAATTTGGTGCACATTAATAAAAATATCAAATTTTTGGTTTCTGTTGGTATGAAAGTTACTGGGCCAACTGAATTAGAAATTTTAATGAGATCATTCTGAGCAAATCCGCATTAAAATAAAAGACTATTTCAACAAATCAATGTATACAAATACAAATTAATCAAGTTTTTTGATCTTCGTTAAATTTATAATGTGATTATTTATGTTTATTTATTGACATTTAGCCTTTCAACAATACGGGGTGAAATATATTTTGGAGGATGTCTCTCTTGAGGTTGTGTTCTTAGTTTGCCCTGTAGAGCTTGCAGTTTTGATATGTTTGTCTTGTTTCCCTTCATCTAAGAAGCTGAGATTGCCAAGTTATTATAAAAATGAATATTCTTACTTAGACTTTCAGGTTGTTAATTCTGATGAATTAGGTGGTATACATAAATATTTTCACTTGCTATCATGTTAAACTGTAGTTGGGTACCCTGCTTTCACTAAGTATGAAATGTTGTTCCAGTACCTGTTGAACCCAAAAAAAAACATAGTGAACGTCAGTGGCAGATCCAGGGGGGGGGGCTAGTAGGGGGCTAAAGCCCCCCCCCCCAAAAAGCACCAAGGTCATCCCCGACAACACCGATTTTGGGGACCTTTTTGCTCTACTGTTTTTATAAGGGTGGCATTCTGGAAAAATGTGAGATTTCTCTCCTTGCACGAGTCAAGCCCCCCCCCAAACCAAAATCCTGGATCCGCCACTGGTGAACATCACATACAACCTAGTAATCACAGCCACATCATGGAGAGTAAACACCTTTTATTAGTTACAGGTGAGAAGGAAAGAAGGCATTGTTAAACTTTAATTTACCTACTGTTATTACTAATCTTCCTGATGGGCATCCCTTTTGATACCACTGGGAATTTGGTACCTGAGGGTGGATGCTAGTGCAGTAGTGCTAGTAAGTGTCGATGTTTCAGACCATTCTTGATTCCACATTTCCCTGTAATTATTTTTAAGGAAATATGTAATATCAAAATCTATTACCTTTGACTCTTCCTCACTGCTTGTTGTAGCACTCTTTGCCAAATGTTTTCTGCCTCTTCATTTCCTGTTATTTCAACATGCGCTTGGATCCATTTGAAAAAAACTTAATGTATTAGTTTGGGGTGTCCATTAATTATGTTAGGTGTTTTTCTGGAATTCCCCCCCTAAAATGACATGAGATTTTCATGGAGACTCTCCACCCCAGCTGCTAATCAACCTCATAGTTTTTTGAGACTCCCCTTTTTTAGCTCTCATGTTTCCAAGGGCGGTTATACCTCCCTGAGGTTGGTTTCCGTGTCGTTTCTAGACCATATACCCCCCTCCCCCCATTAGTGTCATTTGTATTATTTTTAGCTCCACTATCCTTCAAGAATTTCAAACCCTCATGTGAGATTTCCATTTACCCCCTACCCATTGGTGAGGTTTCGTGAAATTTCCCCCCACCCCCCTCCATTTCACGTCACGTAATTAATGGACGCCCCCAAGTTGATTGCAAGTCTGAAGGAATTTCACTATCAAGAAATTAAATGTGACAAAATTTACATGGAAATAATTTAAGATCAACCCCTTCCAATTTAAAAAAAAAAATAGTTTTTGATGAATTAAAAAAAGATTAGTTGAATCTATAAAATTAAAACCATTTGTATATGTTCCAGAAAAACTAAAGTAACTATTATGCAGATTTCGGTGGAGTGTTCACCATTTTAAAGCTTATGATCAGACTTGAATTATTTGGTATGCTTATGTTTCAACGTTACATAATGCCGGAGTAGTAAACAAAACCTGAACAGATAGTGTGAAATAGAAAGGTGCAATAGCATGTAGATGTTACATATGTCATACTTCATAAAATATAATAGCAATGTTAGGGCATTTATTAGTTCCTTCCTGAAATGTCTGTTATGTATTCTTTAACCCCCGGAGATGCTTATACTGAATGTGATTAGGTAACTACATAAAGACAAAATTCGTAAATAATATATATATATATATATATATGTACAGAGAGTGGGTGTAATTGATTTATACACATTAAGATGAAGAAAATGGATCGAATTAGGAATTTTCTCATTTTTGAAGTATGTTAAAAACTGACCAATTATACAGCTTAAATGTCACATTACTGAAGTTAACATTGACCGTTTGTTGCAGGTGTACATATGGAATCAACAAATGTCAACCACCCTCCTGCAGTGATTTATGTATCATGATCATGACTCCTGCTTGTGCTCTTAGATTTCTGTCAACTTCACTGAAGATTTGAACATAGTTGTTTGTGCCCATTGTGCCTTTTATTTTTCGCTTGATTTCTGTTATGACTGCTATCTTAACACCTTTCTTGTTTAAGTTTTCATCCAGTTGCTCATCTTTGTGTGCTAGTGCTCGCACATTCCATGTACCAAAGAGGGTTTTATCCTTTTTCCGGCTCGTGGTTTTTTTCTTGTCATTGTCGTCATTATTTTCATCTGTCCTGCTATTTCTTGTTTGAGACTTGATCGCAAAAACAATTAGTCCTACCAATTGGTTGATAGCCAAGAGGTAGCGAGTCTGGCTGTGGGGCTGCCACATTGACACGTTTGATTTCCTGTCAGGGTTGACACCTTAGCCTTTGATAGTTCCCTAACAGACCTGCAAGGCAGCAGGTTCCCCTCACCTGGTTCAGCCAGTCGACCAACACTGTTGCCCGGGTGATTGCTCTTGGAGTGAGAGTCGGATGTGTGGTGTGATGAACATGTTGAGGCAGCCATGTGTCGGTAAGTGGTACAAGCATGGATTACATCATCGCCTAGTTACTATGGCCAGTTACTATGCCAGTGCATTTGCAATTGGCCGATTCCCTCGAAATGTCCAAAAAAGTAATGCTTTTACACGACTGCAAGACTGAGAGCATTTTATTATATGACACCGTCAAACATCATCTTAACAGTAGAAACGAAAACATCAAGTTTACGATGGAGGTGGAAGAAGAAGGCCGGCTGCCTTTCTTAGACATTCTAATAGAAAGTAAACCTGACGGGTCTCTAGGACATTCTGTGTACAGAAAACCGATGCACACAGACCTATACCTGAACGCGCGTAGCCATCACCGCAAGACGGTACTCAGCACGCTTGTACATAGGGCGCGAGCGATATGCGATGCTGACAGTCTACCCGGTGAATTGAGTCATCTGCGTCAGACCTTTCGACGCAATGGGTACACTGATTATCAGATAACACTGGCATTCCGAGAGCCGACACGTAGGCTCAACAACACCAACAAGGAGCCACCTGATCGTCTAGCCTTCTTGCCGTACTCTGGCGCCACAACGTCCAAGATAGGACGGATTCTAGCAAAAAGTGGAATCAAGACCATTTTCCTGCCACCACCCAAGGTGAAGAACATCTTGCGCTCCCCCAAGGATGACCTTGCTCTGCGGACACCTGGGGTATGTAGCATTAGTTGTGAATGTGGAAAGAGCTACATTGGCCAAACGGTGCGGTGTGTTCACCAACGTTGTCTAGAACATGCACGACACGTTCGTCTGGGGCAGAAAGACAAGTCTGCGGTAGTAGAACACAGCCTCGAACATTGCCATGGTTTTGATTTCGAAAATACCAGAGTACTGGCGCATACTGGGAGCTTCTGGAACAGCATCCTTACGGAAGCAGTAGAAATTCGTCTCGCGTCTAACCTCGTCAACCGTGACAGCGGGTACCAGCTGAGTGAAGCCTGGACGCCAATCATCAATACTATTCGTCGACAGCGTGACCAGGAAGCATTACACAGTGCGTCCAGATCAACGGGAAGCTCGGTAGTAACATAAGCGAGCAATTTGTTACTCAGGCATTAATGATCAGCTTGCGGGAAAGTTTTTGCCTTCTGATTTTTCCTTCTATCGAAGGATGTGTTGATACGAGGCAGGACCCCGGCTACGATTGGTTACAAATCTGACCAATCACGTGGCAGCATGGCTCAATATGATGCCCGCAACGGATCCGTGTTGACCCATCAGTTTGATAAACAATTTATGGTGAATGCTTTGTTTTCAGATATCATCTTCGAAGGAGCGATGACTTTAAGCCCGTCCACTACATGCCATGTGAAAAAGGACATCAAATCTAGCCGTAACACCACCTTGGCATCGATTCAAGCCGCAACGAGATTTGACCCCTGCTACGACTGGTTCTACAGCTGACCAATCAGAGGTTAGCAGCGGTAATCTGGTCTAGCTCAGCAACTTCGCACGATCCTGACCTCACTTCACCAGATGATGGTGCCGACGATTGAGAGTGCCGAAATATCGTGTGATTACGATAATACTCCTATAACTCGGCTAGTCACCCGAGAACATTATTTGTAAACATTTTGTTGTTACAACTTAATTCTTGTTTCATTGATGATGGTATCAGAGAGAACCTTGATCTTTAATGGTAACTACCAGATACAAAGCTGCTGAGCAGTGCCCGGTTCCAATCCCACCTCCACCTTATCTTATTGTGTAATGTGAAGTATGCCAGAATGGTTTCTCAGTTTGGATTCCACTTTTAAACTTTAGCATCCTGCATGTGCTTGGATACCAGGTGGCTATGATGGTGAATTGTGTAGCCTCTAAGAAACCCTGTCACAAGTGATTATGACCACATGAGATTACTACTACCAAGTGCCCACCTGTCACGAATCAGAGATAGTGTCCTCTCCTTTCTTCACTCCCCCCTCTTCCCTTTTATATTTTTTGCTGTCCTACAGGAAACACTGTTCATTATTATTAGTGTTTACATTTGATTTTTAATTTTAATAGAAATGTTTTTTTCTCTGCTTTCATGTTTTGTGTAATCTGGATAAACTTCCTTCCAGTTTTATAAGAACGAAGTCTTTCTCGGCGTTGAGAATGTATAAACTGCTCTCGGGTGACTAGCCGAGTCAAGAGTGCGTTGTCACACGATATTTCGGCGAATAGATTCATTGCCGCCATCTTCTGGTGAAGTGCCAGGTGCAGCGGAAAGGCTAGTTCTTATAGCCTGCCAGGTGGCCCAGTGCGCGGGAGTGTTGAGCGCGTCCGTGATTGGTCGGCGTAGGCACCGCCCGGCCGCCGGAGTGGGGGGAGTGCTGGTGCGCCTAGCTGGTGCTCAGTTGAGTCGGGCGCCTCGCAGACGGCTGCCAGCAGCAGCGAAGACGGATCGAACGCTCGCCACCTTTATGTCGATAGCCGGCGCCGTAAACGTCGAGATGGGACGTAGGAACAAGAAGCGAGCAGTGAGTCAGGCGGAAGAAATCCCGCCATCACCACCTAAGCTCATGAACGAAGACCTCCAGGCAAGAATGGCGCAACTTCGCGAAAGCACTGCCAGAACTCTGCAATGGGTTGCAGGCTTTAAACTGCAAGCGTCACAGCCGGCATGTGCCGTCCACGGCAAAGTATCAGCGCCCCAACCGGCATGTGCCGTCCACGGCGAACTACCAGCTCTGACCCGGCCCCCCCCTCCCCCGGACAGCGTCGCCGCTGACGAGGAGGGGTGGGAGGACATGGAGACCGAAGAAGACGCTACTGAAGAGGGTCAAGTACTGACCATCAACGCGACTCCGCCGCAGTTCGGCGCAATCCTCGGACGCTTCAGCGGCTCACGACTAAGCCACTGTTTGCGTGGCCGGTGAAGAACGGGATGAAACTCATGGTCTGCTGCCAGGCTGACCATGCCATCCTAGTCGCCAAGCTGAAGGACCCCCCGCCAGAGGGGCAGATCAGGACTACTGAACCCACTGAGGACACACCGCCTCCAACTACTGAGGACACAGCGCCGCCGCCTCCAACTACAAGGAACGCCAGTACCCAGTGCAGCAGAAGGGCCCACAAACCAGACATCGCACAGTGTTTCAAATGCCAGAGATTTGAACACTACGTCAAGCACTGCACCAACACGCTTAAGTGCGGGCGCTGTGGGGAGGGGCATCAACCGGCGGCCTGCCCCAGACCAAAGGAGAACCCCACCTCCTGCAACTGTGGGGGAAATCATGCCGCCTGCCACCGCTCCTGCCCTGAAAGGAAGCGACTGCAGCGGGAAAGGCAAGCGGGACGACCAACGAAGCCTGCTCCCTCTACCCAGAGGGGCGCAAAAAGCAAAGTTCGTCAGACTGACAAGGAAGCTGCCACGACCAGCCACAAAAGGCATCGTCACGTCCCGAGCCCCGACAAGAAACTGCCACGCAGAACCTCAACTCGACCGCCGCCGCCCAGCTGCTGCAACCATGCCGCAGCAAATGGTGAACTGGGGTCGAAACTGACGAAACTCATCGAGCTGCTAACGCAGCTCTTTGCAAGAGACTCCCAACATGCCAGCGAGCCTGGCAGCACTAGTGCTGCCGACGCCCGCACCTGAGACCGCCATACCATCATCGGCAGGCCCCCGCTGCCGCGGCCACCGCCATTAAATGTTCAACGAACAGCCAACCACGAAGACAAATTAACAGCTAGGCCATAACCTACCAACAGCAGAGGAAGGAGTAAATGTCAACCGACAGTAAACTCCAACGAACCAGCTCCAAATGGCGGAGCTTCAACTGGCTGCTCTGGAGTCGGGCGCCTCGCGTCGTGCGGGCCTCGGCAGCGCCGCTGACACATCGCTTCGATGACCGGCGTCCAAGCATCACTGAGTTGGTACCCGCCGTCTCGGTTTACTAGGTTTGATGCAAGACGAATTTCAACAGCTTCCGTGAGAATGCTGTCCCAGAAACCTCTAGCGTGCGCCAGTACTCTGGTGCTTTCAAAATCGAATCCGTGGCCCTGTTCGAGGCTGTGTTCTGCCACCGTTTAGAACATGCTCGGCACGTTCGTCTAGGGCAAAAGGAAAAGTCAGCGGTGGCAGAACACAGCCTCGAACAGGGCCACGGATTCGATTTTGAAAGCACCAGAGTACTGGCGCACGCTAGAGGTTTCTGGGACAGCATTCTCACGGAAGCTGTTGAAATTCGTCTTGCCTCAAACCTAGTAAATCGAGACGGCGGTTACCAACTCAGTGATGCTTGGACGCCGGTCATCGAAGCGATGCGTCAGCGGCGCTGCCGAGGCCCGCAAGACGCGAGGCGCCCGACTCAACTGAGCACCAGCTAGGCGCACCAGCACTACCCCCACTCCGGCGGCTGGGCGGTGCCTACGCCGACCAATCACGGACGCGCTCAACACTCCCGCGCACTGGGCCATCCGGCACTTCACCAGAAGATGGCGGCAATGAATCTAGTCGCCGAAATATCGTGTGACAACGCACTCTTGACTAGGCTAGTCACCCGAGAGCAGTTTATACATTCCTTCCAGTTCTTTTTATTTATTTTTTTTACATTACTTCATTCACTATTTTCATATTGCTATCCCAAATTTCGACCTCCACACAATTCACATAGTTATCTGCCACTTAGTTCATCTTCAGGATACTTCCTGTTTGCTCACTATTTTGTCGAGTAAAAGGTTTTAACGCAAGAATTTCAATATTCTTCCACATTCCTGACTTTTCTGTTTTCACACCATCCTGTGATTCTTACTATGTTTTCCTTGTTTCTAAATAATGCAAAAGAGTGATCTATTTAAATGTGTTTATGGTTATAGAACCCATTAATGCTACCATGAAGAATCTTTAATGACATGTTGGCTAGAGATAATTTTCTTTTACAAGTTTTATGAAAATTTGATTCTGTAGTTCCTTCTTTCCAAATTTTTGCCTCTGTGATCATTCTCTGGCTCTTATTTCCTTCTCATTGCATAAGTGTAGAACTTTTTTTTGTTGAATAAGAGTTCTGGATTTACTATTAATAAAAAAACAATAATTTGTTGTTGACCATTTCTTTCCATAGACAAAACTTGTTCCTGAACTTCTCTTCAGCGATGTGCATCAGGAATCCTGGCTTTGCCTACATTTATTATTCTTCCTCTTTCAGAGAGCTGAGCTGCCTGTGGTTGAGGAACCAGCAGCAGAATTTGAGGATCTCCCTGACGAGGTAGTAATCAGGATCCTGTCATACCTGAAAGTGGAGGAGATACTAGAGATCACGCAGCACGTCTGCCAGAGGTGGCACCGGCTGTCACACGACCCTGAAGTGTGGCAGAATAAGACTTACTGTATTGAGTAGAGGAATATTTAATTGTCTCTTAATTTTAATAGAACTTTTTGGATTTCTGATTAGTTTTCATTTATAATCCAGTGCACTTGCATTAACATAACCCCGCCACATTTTTTAACCTTTTTCCAGACATGTATCAGTAGCTGTAACAATGGAAAAGAGGTGATGTTATGTGGAACTGCGTTTAACAAATGCACTGTTTTCAACCCTTTGTGGTGGTTACTGCTGAACTGTAGGGTGCAGGCAGTACATTGATCTACTGTGAATTCAAATGAGTTGAAAATCAATGGAGTGCACACTTCTGTGGCAAATTCTATGCTCATCTAATCGCCTGTTTTATTATTTTTCATTGTTTGGTTGTATACTTTAAAAGTTAAAGTTCTACACCCATCTACTTTTGCTATTTGTGAATTTTATTTTCAGCATCCTTCAGCATTTTTAGTAAATTATTCATGACATCCCTTGGTAATTTATTCCTGTCTCTGACAGCCTTACTCACATAAGAAACCATTCCCAGTCCTTTATGCACGAAATAGAGTGCCGTCTTGTGCCCATGGTCATCGTTTTCCTTTCAAAGCACTGTTCCTAATCCTACGAAGCCCTGTCACCAACATATGCCTTATACACTGCCATGACTCTCTTCTCCGTCCTCCTTTCCTCCAGTGACTCACAATCCCTCTATTTTATCATATCAGTTACTGACTGGGTTCTTCGGTAATTACGACAAACAAATCCAGCTCTTCTTTGTACGCTCTCCAACTACAGTATTCGATACTCAAATTGTTGGTCCGAAACTACACCACCATATTCGGCCAATGGTATGACCAAAGTTTTGTAACCCAATTCCCTAACTTCTCTGGTACACAATCCCATCACCTTCTCCAGTAAATGAAAGCTTTTCCTTCTACATGCCTAATGTGTCAGCCCAGTTGAGGGAATTCTTTTAATGAATATAATTATTACAATGTATTTTGTTTTCCAGGACTATTGTTATATGTATATAGAGTTAAAAAAAAAGGTAATCATTTCTTATGCTATGGATTACATATCTGATGAATCCTACATTACTTTATGAAGCTAGATGTATATAGCAGACATTGTGTATCCCACTCATTATATGAGCAAATTATTGTTGCCGTATCCTTGGGCAGTTAATTAGCTCCAGCAGTTTCATTCTGTAGTTCCAATTACAGTAGAACTCCAATTATCCGAATCAATTGGGACCGGACCCCAGTCAGATAATCGAAAATTCGGATAATTGGATTTTTTCCAAAAAAGGGTCTATTTTAATTAATTACTATATGTATGTTGAAAATGGAAAAAAAACTGTATCTAAAGGAAAAGAGGTTTTAATTTATTGAATGAAAAGGCAACACTTTTACATGTTAAGCATAGTTACAAGTGCTGTACATTAGTGCAGTATGTACAGTACATACCATACTGTAAATAAAAGTCATTGTTTGCTGAACATCAGTGTCAAAGTAAGCTTTTTGACTGTATTCATCTGTTTTCTAGCAGCAAAGTCGCTCATCCGCTTGACAGTGAGAAGTTTCATGCGGTGTGTAGGCAGAATCATTATTTTTTTAATCGCAGTACGTTTCCGTTTTAATTAAAAAAGCGATTCGGATAATCAGCGATTCGGATAATTGGAGTTCTACTGTACTATAAATTCATTCTAGAGAGGTGGTTAAAAGTGTCTTCTAAAATTAGTTTTATGCATAATTTTGGGTTGTCCCATGTGTAGAACAGTTTTCGCCAACATCTTCATTACAACAACAATAAAGGTGTTTTCTATTTTTTCAGCTCCAAATGTTCTGACCGTAAAGCGGCAAATAAATTGGAACAAATGCAACAGCTTTGCTCTCTGGAGCTAAAAAAAAGAAGCAGAGAGAAAGTCATAAACGTAATGATTCAAAATTGCACTCAGCTTCGACATCTGCAGCTCGCTTACTGCCAGCAGATAACACATCATGTAGGTCGATGTGCCATGACGGTAGAACCACAGAATCCTAATCTACAGTATTGTTTTTTAGCACAATATTTTTTAATTCTGGATGTATGGCGCTAGAAATAATGCTGTAATGTTATATACAAATATACACAGGGGAAATAAGATACAAAACTGTCACAGATGAATACAGGAGAGCTAGGATGAACACGCTTTACACTTACTTTGGTAAAAAGTTTGAGGTGAGCCATATGGCAGGGGGGTGTCCAAATATACATTACGGTGTCCCAAAAAAAATCGAAGTCGTTATTTTTTAATGCATACCCTCTTAATTTATTTTAATGATGTCAAAAAAATTGTAAATAAAATTTCATAAACGTAGGACCTCGGCAACCCGTGTCGACTTGTATTGGAACATGTCTGTACTTGCGCAGTAAGACTAACGCGTCGATGTGCTTGTAACCAATTGTTGTATTGTTAGTAAACGTATTGTTTTCAATCAGTGAACATGTCACTGGAATTACATAGTTCTAAAAAGGGTAAATTTTTAATAGGGGGCGTAAAACATCAAATAAAAGGTTCAAAATTGCCCTCTAATGGACAAGTTCTGGCAGTTTTATTTTATAATATCCGTGAAGTGAATTTAACTGTCAATGAAACTGCAAATCTCACTATTCGCGAATGTATTATCTTTTGGGAAAAGGCGCTTATACTTACTAAATCTTTGCCTAATTGTGTGAAGAAACTAGTGAACCTATATCAAGTTTGGAGGGAGTTACAAAAAAATGCACAAAAAACACAAAAGGTATTTGAGCAGCGCCGACAAGAGTTTGTCAACAACTTAGATAATTTGTTTGACATTGCACATGTCAATGCGCTTCAATTAATGAAAATAAATGAGGATAGAATATTCTTAAGACGACAGAGAGAGCCAGGTCGGCCTGGTCACTTAGCTGGAGCGGACAAAAAACTGACTGATAAAGAGGAAAGGGCACGCCTCAGAACTAATGATGAAGAAAAGCGACATGCTAAATATTTCTCCATGCCAACTCCTTCGACATCATCTTATGAACCGTTACAAAACGACTCATCTTCTGATTCAAATGAAAATGACATGCATTTACAAGAAGATTTTCCAACTCTGATCAAGAACATACAACCCAAATCTAGTAAAAGAACCATGCGGAAAAATTTCATTACTCCAAAATTAATAGCAGCACTAGATAGGTGTCAGTTAAGTATGAGAGATTCAGTGTTTATTCTTGAAGCTACCAATGAGGCACTTGGATATAATACTGATGAATTCCCTATAAGTAAGTCCTTGATTTATAGAATCCGCATGGAAAAAAGGAAAGAGCGTGCAGAAGCCATAAAAGCTAATTTTCAAAACGAGGTACCAGATGTTGTGACTGTTCACTGGGATGGCAAACTGTTGCCTGCTGTAGATGCTCGGAAATCAAAAGAAGAACATCTTCTGATAGTTATTTCATATGGAAATAAAAACAACTTATTGCTGTGCCAAGGTTGGAAAGCCCTTCAGGAAGCGAACAGGCGCAGGCTGTTTGGAACGCGATTGTAGACTGGAATCTTGAAGATAAAGTGCAAATTCTTTGTTGCTATATTACGGCTTCAAATGTAGGTCATATCAATGGTGCCTGTGTGCTTCTTGAACAAAAACTTAATAGAGATATGCTTATATTCCCTTGCAGCCATCACGTATATGAATTGGTGTTAAAAAGCGTGTTCGAAGTAAAAATTAGTCAAGTGACAACAAATCGGATATTCCACTCTTCAAAAAGTTCCGAGATAACTGGAAAAGTGTCGATCCAGATAAAATACAGTGCTATAAAGAAAAACTTGTATTGCACCCGACTGTTACCGAAATTGACAATCTGCTTGAGTTTTACCAAACTGAATTAACTAAAGAAATAGTCTGAAATGACTATCGAGAGTTGATAGAGGTTTCTGTGATATTTTTAGGCGGAGATACTCAGAGAAAATTTAAAATTCGATCTCCAGGTACCAAGCTCGATGGATGGCGAGAGCAATTTATTCCCTAAAAATATCACTACTTAGTGATCAATTCAAAATTACAAGCTAGGATAAGGCAGCACTGTTAGACGTTTGCCTGGTCATCGTGACATCCTACGTCAAGCCATGGCTCCAGTGTATTTGGGCAGTAAAAGCACCTTACCAAGATTTTTGCCTTTTGAAGTTGATGAGGCTTATGAAAAAATTGATAAAAGCATCTCAAAAGCAGCTTTACAGAAGATAAGCCAACATTTATGGTTTTTGACTGATGAAGTTTCTGTCTTGTCACTGTTTGACGATGATGTGGATCAAGAAACTAAAGTAAAAGTGGTTGAAAATTTTACCAAAGAGAATTTATCAACTCATGCTAAACGTTACATCCCATCGAAGGAAGAACTTTGCGGTCCATTGTATGGTAAGTTAAACAAGTAAATATTGAAGTGTTTTCTTTAGTTTTTTGTGTATATCACAATTTTGCTAACTGACTGTCTCTTTTTTTATTGCAGAGAAAAACATCTATGACTTCATTTCACTCAGAAGTAAGTCATTGTTCGATTGTCTTAAAATTGATAACAGTTTTCTCCATAAAAGTCCTACTATGTGGTCAAATAATGCTTCGTTTCAAAAAGCCAGAAAGAAGGTTTCAACGCTGAGGGCAGTGAACGATACAGCTGAAAGAGCACTCAAGTTGATGCAAGATTTCCATGGTTTAATCACGGTTGAGTAGAAACAAAAGCAATGTTTGTTACGCTGTGTACAAGAACACCGGAATATTTATCCTGACTGTAAAAAACAAACTTTGAAAAGAAAATTCAAAGAATAGTGTTTTTTACATGTTAAACTGTAAATAAACACGATTTGGGCATGTTAGTGTTTTATTTACCAAATAAACATTAAGTTCTAGAATACTTCCATACTAACTCAGTACCTATTTTCATGTATCATGTTTGGCATCGAGTCGGCACGTGTTATCATAATTAAATTGCAATAATATTAATTATGTGAGTTATTAAGATCAAACAGAAAAAAAATAGAGGGTATGCGTATTTAATTTCACGAAAAAAAATCTCCCTTATGTCTTGGGACACCCTAATATACATCCAGACTTGAATCAATTGTGAAGGGTTGGGACTAGAGGAGGACATGGAAGGGAGGGGGGAGGGGGAGAAGTTGACTAACAATAATTGTGCGTGGTGTACCGTTGTGTCGACAGAGTTCCCTCAATCCAACAGATTGTCCCCTAGTGTTTTCCTCTATCACTTGTGTAAATCCTCTTTCCCTTACTAAGGTATTTGCAAATCTTTGTTCCCTTGTGTTATTTATCTTATTTCCTTCCCAGTTTACACCTGGTAAATTAAAATCCCCACCAATAATGATCATTCTATTCTCACCTCTGAAATATGAGTATGAATTTAATTTCTCCCCAAGAGGCTCACCCTCTTCTGTCATTCTTCCACTGCGGTAAACAGTTAACATTAGGATTTTTTCTTTTTTATTACCCCAGAAATCTACCCCAAGTAACTCATGGTCTTGATCTATGAACACCAGTGAACTGTGGTAGTTTTTGCTAACTAGTATGAAGACCCTCCACCAATTGCTTCTCTATCTCTGCGGTACACTCTGTAACCATCAGGAAAAACCTCACTGTCTAGTACGTCTTGTTTCAACCAACTCTCTACCCCAATTATTACTTGTGGTTCGTGTATCTCTATTAAGTTTGCAAATTCGATTACTTTTTTCATTATACTTCTACAGTTTACCATTAACACCCTTATTACTGGCTTTATATTTTCAGATTTTATCTCCTCTTTCCCAGTTTTACCCCAGCCAGTTATTGATTCAGCAACTTCATCTATTTCTTTAACATCTATGATCTTTCTCATCGTGGATCTGCAAACAGTATCACTTTGATCATCTATTTCCGTCCCTTCACTAGCAGCCCCTAACTTAAAAAATGCACAGTCCTGACCCCATCATCATCACTGGAAACAATCACACTCTGGTGACCATTCTATCTGTCAAAGAGAATTGCAACACTTATTCATTTGCTTACCTGCCAGTGGTGTTTATGTGTACAAATTTAAATTGGTATTTAACGGTGTATTTTGGGTGGATCGGTTTTTGTTTGTTGACAAGTGTATTTATGATTGATCCACAGGAAAGAGCACCTCCCAGGTTTCCTCAGTTCACTTAGCAATACCCATTCAACCACTTTCTCACAGTCTTATCACCATACCTGTCACCTTTCTTGATGTGGAAATCTTCCTGGAGCCCTCCGCATGTCTGTGCACATTAAACATATTTACAATTGTATCTACATTTTGACAACCCTACAATACCAAACTTTTCCTTCTGTAAAGCCTTGTAATCACAAATCACTGTTCAGGTTTCCCCAAAAACTAATACATGCTCTCATTTCGTGCTGCTAACCCCTGAACTGCTGCATTGGCAAATATTTCATACTATCGCCCATCACTCCTGACCTGCGTTTCACTAACCGGATCCTTTGCCGTGGACATGACTTTCTACATTCCCCCAAATTGTTTGCTCAGAGCGACCTACTCCAACCAACTCTGCTTGTTCCTCTCTACACATTGAATCCAATGGTCTTGTGGAGTCAGCAAGAAACATTCAAAAATTAATAGTATGAAAAATACTTGATAGTTTGAATCGTAACAATTACATAAATTTTCTTATTTCTTCTTCTATCTATTACACTCTGCTTTGGTCTTCAAAAAGGTTTCTGTTAAATTAACTTTGAATTTCATGACATCATCAGATTTGGCAGTACCTTGACAATTGACAACATACCATTTCCAAAATCCTGTTTATCTCCAAGATGCATTATGTTTTTACAAAAAAAAAAGATATATAATTTCAACTCTCTAAATCCAAGCTGTCCAATGGTATCAATTTCTTATTTTTCTCTCTTTTAGTTAAAAAGTATTTTTTTCTTAATTAAAATTTGCCTAATTAGTTAATTTTACATTTAAAATGTTTTAGAGGTTGCTGACTATTCCTGATCGTAAGAGATCAGCTGTAACTACTGGGATCAGCTAGTGGGAATGCTCTTGGCAAACTTATAGATATGTTACAATATAATTTGAAAAAAAAAATAAGGACTGGGTATGTCTTAGATGGTAGCTTTTAGAAACACTTATGTGTAATGTGAAGAAGTGACCTTTTTTGCAGATGCTGGAGAATTTGGTGCAACAGTGCCCCAAAATAAAATCATTAAGCATCACAACAGACCTGCTCAGTGAGGAAAATAAAGCCAAGACTGTGGCTAACATGAAAGAACTGCAAGCACTCACTGTTGAAATAGGAAGTGACAACATGAAAATTCATTTAAGACCTCTAGCTGACAGTTGCCCCAATCTTCACAGTTTGGAGGTTTCCGAAATGATCAGTGTTTTCGGGGAGGACTTGGAGTACTTCCTCAGTATAAAATGCGAATCACTTTCTCGACTTGCTTTACCTTGGGCTATGGACTTCAGTAATGGCACGAGGTAAGTTTATGTGCATCTTGTAACTGTATGTGCTTCACTGCGTAATTTAATACCATACTCAGCCCTTATCTATCAAACCCACATTACTCTGGCAGCTTGTTCCAAGTAGTATCTCACAGCTCCAGTAAGTTTAGGTTTACTTTCTTGCTTGTTCCTAAAGTAATTGATATAAATGATTTATAAAATAAAATGGATTTTAAATATGTTTATTCTAGATTTTCTCAGTCTGGATATAGTAAATAAGTATTAGATGTGCATTAATTTACTGCTGTGTGAACTTTTATTTCTTCAGTTGCATGAACTGAGTGACTGGTTTAGTGAGACAACTAGGGATTATAATTCTGTGATGGAAGGTAATGAATCAGAGGAGAGTCTCCCTAAAACTATAAATGAGGAGAATACAAACTTTGAAATAGATTGTCAGGACATTATGAAGGAACTCAGCAAGCTAAAAAAATGTAAAGGGGCTGGTGTAGATAATATTTCTACAGATTTATTAAAGATTGTCGGATACGATATTGTACCTTATCTTGAAATTTTATTTAAAATGAGTCTTGCTGTTTACCAGAGGATTGGAAAAGAGCGATAGCCGTACTGGTTCATAAAGGAGGGGTTACAAATAGGGCTGAATATTACAGGCCAATTAGTTTGACATCAGTGATAGGGAAAATGATGGAGAGATTGATATCAGTGCACCCGCCAAGTCAAGACAATGGCGGCACTGCCTACCCTTTTCTCAAAGTAATTCGGGCCATTTTTGAATCTCGATTTTTTCAGTCCAATTCATGTTACAGGTCTCAAATTTCTGTTATATACATAGATATCAGCAATCTTAGCAAACATACTAAATTTTATTTTGTTACTATTGTTAGTTTGGATGTTATTCAGATACAAACTACAGTGATTTTGTCACTCACTGACTGACTGATGATCATCAAAACTATAAGGCACTTCCCGTAGCGGTAGAAAGCTGAATATAGAAAGCCATTAGTGCCATAGGATTGGTCCCAAACAACACCGAGTTGGCATAATATGACAAGAAAGTCATCACTATATCACTCTACCGTCAAACTGGTCTCATGCAGAGAATCAATTTCCTATATATTTAAAAACAAAAACAAACGAAGATGTGGGGATGTGAAGGGGAGGGAGGTGTTTAACTAAGGGCAGCTTTGTTTCAGCTTGGTCTTTTCTTCTTTTTCAGCATGAGCATCCGATTCTTGTATTCTAATAACTTTGGCTGCTCGTGCTCTGCTAGAGCTACAACTTATGCCAGGTTAACACCCGCAAAGCATGTCAAAAAAGAAGACAAAATAAATAGTGCCAGAAACTTCTAGGCAGACAAAAAAAAAAAAAAAAAAAATAGTACAGTGCAGGGCAAATTGATATCTATACTAAATAATACATTTTGTCTCTAAATGAAATTTATTAACAAATCATACACCAACAGATCCCGCGAGAAGCACAGCTTGAGCAACAAACGTAAAATTACAGACTAACACAGGCATCATCCTGTCTGTCACCATTCGATTTTTTTTTTTTTTTGCTGTCGTCAGTCTTTTGACTCGTTTGATGCAATCCTCCATCCCTTCTTATCCTGTGCTAGCCTCTTCATTTCTACATACCCCTTACAGCCCACGTCCTCAATTATCTGCTTCATATATTCTAATCTCTGTCTTCCTCTACAGTTCTTACCTTCGACCGTTCCCTCCACTAACAAATTAACCAATCCTGCATGTCTCAAAATATGACCCACCAGCCTGTCTCTCCTTTTTGTAAGGTTCTTCCACAAACTTCTTTTCTCACCCATCATTTCCAAAACTCGTTCATTTCTTACTTTGTCTGTCCACTTAATTTTCAGCATTCTTCTGTAGCACCACATTTCAAATGCTTCAATTTTCTTTCTTTCTGGTATTCCTAAAGTCCATGTTTCGCTACCATAAAGTGCTGTGCTCCACACAAAGAGTTTTAAAAAGTTCTTTCTAATTCCTAGATCAATATTTGAAAGTAAAAGGTTTCTCTTTTTCATGAAGGCTCTTTTTGCTAGTGCTATTCTGGTTTTAACATCATTCCTGCTTCAGCCATCGGTTGTAATTTTACTTCCCAAGTAACAGAATTCACTTACTTCTCCTATTGCATCCGATCCTATTTTTATATTTAATCTACTAGTATTGGTATCATTTCTGCTACATTTTATCACTTTTGTCTTGCTTTGATTTATATTCAGTCCAAAATCTTCCTTCAGTATTTCATTCATGCCTTTCAGTAACTTCTCAATATCCTCAGCCCTCTCTGCTAACAAGACATACGATAAGTTCTCAAAATTTTGTGACTATAACTTATTTCTACCAAAAAAATGTCCTATGTCATTCCTACAGATACAAAGTATTTCCTTGTCAAATTACATCATTATTGGTATAGCCATTGAGTCGTTAAAATGTAACAGAAAGACAGAGACCTACTACCGCATTTATAATATTATTAGTGCGGATCACACACATACTGACTGCGAAAGTAACAATCCCTGAGGGATCAATATAGCGTGAAAAACTGTACACGTACAGCATTGCACCCCTAAATTTGTGGTCTCTACAGTTTAACATGGAATCTGAACAACTGACCATCCAGGCGTGGCTCGTACGATCAAAAACAACTCTAGACAATCTTTGCTTCCACTGAGATTCGAACTGGAGACCACTTTCCAAACATCAGTAAGCAAGCGCATTAACCACTGAGCTACCAGATATCTATGGGGAAAGGTACTACAGAGATGGAAACATCCTACGCTTCAGTCTATAGCCGTTCAGTAATTTTTCGAAAATTATATGACAACATGTTTGGATGCACGACAGTGCAGCTGCCAAGTCAAGTCAATCGTGTCACTGACTATCTTTTCGTCGAAGTGATTCGGGCAATATTTGAACCTCAGTGTCTTTGGTCATATTTATGCTACAAGTCTCAAATTTCTGTTATGCATAGATATAAGCAATTTTGGCAAAAACACTAAATTTTATTTCGTTACTGTTAGTAGTTCAGATTTTATTCGGATGTAAACTTCAGCGATTTCGTCACTCACTGACTCACTGGATGACTGACTGATAATCTTAAATTCTCTAAGGTACTTCCCGTAGTCGTAGGAATTGAAATTTGGTACACAGATGAAATTTTACCCACATATTATAAGAAACGTAAGAAAATCTTAAATTTTCATATATCCTCTCCTCACCTAACCCTAACGTGAAATCGCTTTCTATTTTATACAGATTTTCATTGTAGAGTTTAGTAAGTGTAACTAATGTGTTAAATTTCTTTCATTTTCCTTTGGAAGTTATTGAAATTCAAAATTTTATTTCCACCACAGCACCCTGACATCAAAATTCCACTGTACTTCCAGTAATCCTAGAAACAAGTAATTTGGTACACATATATGCTTTCACCCCTAAATCATAATAAAAGTCTAATAGTGGACTTTTCCCCCGTATTTATTTAATTACAATCCCAAACATGAACAATTCTAGCACATTTTTACGGCTTAATTGCTTTGCTCCGGAAGAAGCTATAAACCAGATATTTCTATGCCACATACAGGTGAATAAGTTTAACCAAAGCCTTAAAGTTTACTCTGTTCCTATGCTTAGTTTGGAAGTTACTAGTAACTTTGTTTATGGTGGTAGTGAAACCAACGGCAATTGCTCAGTTACGGCGCACACCCATTGTTTTCAGAGAGTGGGTCATTGTTGGTAATGTATATTAATGTCTTCAATTCTGAAATGTTCTAATTCAACAATTTTCAAATGGAATCATTACATCTGAGTGACAATTCAGAACAACTTACAAAAAGAAATGAGATCCCAAAAATCAATTCTTGTAAAAATAGGCCACGTCTCGTATTCATGTAATGACAAAAAGTTAGGTATGGGATTTTCTTCTGAGCCAAGTCTACACTTTACAGCGTGTATTCACTTCACTTTGTGAAACAGAATGGTTTCTCTTGGTGTCATAGATAGTTTATTTAGAAATATAAAAATATGATGACTTGGCCATTATGCACATCATAATTTCTACTGAAATTGAGGGAATAATATATACTTGTCTAATTCAAAAAAGAGCAAGGGAAGTCTTGGCTTTTACGTATTTATAAGTTTGATAAAGCAACACTTTTAAGGTATTTATGTAGGTTAACTAAAACGTGGCGTGCATAATGGCCAAGTCATCATCTTTATGCTTTTTTAGTTTTCTTCGTTCCTTCACAATATCCTCAGGATGTATTTCAGATTTTTAATTCAGCTAATTTCTAATTGTGTGGATAAGTTCATTCTCTGATGTACACCATCTCATTCCTGCTTCATAGTCCCTAATGTTCTCACTAAACCAGTTGATACTGCCATCAACACCTAAAGAAGAAGAAGAAGATTAAACCAGTTACTTTAATTCAATAAAAGTTTCTCGGGAGTTCAGCCGGATGGTGTCATAAAACGACGACCTTTCGACAACCTGCTCGGTTATCTTCATCAGGTCTATTCTGGATATTTCTTCTCAAAATCACAAAAACAGACTGGCTTCGCTGCCTCCGAAATTCGAATGTCGTGTACAGAGGGTTGCCAGGACGCCCAATCAGCGCGCCGGAACTGAGGGTATCAGTGTTGCGGACTGCGTATGGAGCCAAAATGGTCACACATCCAAGTGCTGACCACGCTCACCTGATGAAGATAACCGAGCAGGTTGTCGAAACGTCGTCGTTTTATGACACCATCCAGCTGGACTCCCGAGAAACTTTTATTGAATCAATACGCCGGGAAAGTCTCCATTTACATATCAGTTACTTTAATCTTTGCCTTCTTCAAATCCTCAGTAACATCCTACTCCAGCCTTATCTCAACACCCTTTCTACACCTCACTTTTCAGATACAGAAAAAGAAATGTTTAGATTCATCAGTCAGTGGACCACTGCACTAATGTTTTAGAAATAATGAAACTTTTGTCATTTAAGGGTCAAAAACTGAAAAGTTCGTTTATTAAAATATAATCCCAACAAAGTAGAGACCTTAATATTTAAAATCATACCTCATTTATTGATTTTGGTTCAGTACGAAGGGACCAGTGGTGTAGATTTCGGAGGTCTAGGCGGTGCTGTGCACACCACTGGAAGCGACGTAAACAACGTGTATGACTTTGGGATAGCATTGCTACACATTCATTGAAAACATTTTTAAATGCAGTGCTTTGAAACTGAAGCCTTTTTATCAAAGTTTTTGAGAAAGTCTTACAGTGAGAAGAAATAGGATGGTGGGTGTGATTTTAAGGTATGCAGGATTAGTACATGTTTGTTGTGGGAGCAATTGAAGAAAGATTAGAATATATGAAGTAGACACTTAGGATGTGGGTTGTATTGTGTTAATGTAATGAGAACAGTTGAGGTTAAGGAAAGATGGAGGATTGAATCAAACCCACTGACGGCACGTGCCGGTTCACAGGTGCACAGTTCCCCTGCTCCGCGACTGCACCGCATTGAGCTACTTACAACTGACCGACTGCAGGGCCGTTGCCTACGACGAGACTCCGGAGGCCTTCGGCACACTGGGCCTTTTGTCGAACCTCCGTACGTTGATCATAGAATGTCTCGATAGGTGTCCAGTGCGGGAGGTTGCTCGTGCCTTTGAGTAAGTATTTTATAGCTTTTTATGCTGACAAATTTTGGTGTAATTATCCTACTTAGTTGCTTGAAAAAAATGTATGAAAAAAAAACATGTTTTTTTTCTGGGACACGTTTTTTTTTTTTCATAACTACTAAATCTCAAATTTGTAAGGCATTTATTGTTTAATATGACTATTTTAGAGTTTATTCTAAGTACTTATCATAATTTTTAAATCTAATATATTTTTCTGGCTCAGTAGAAAAAAAACTACGAAAATATTGGCAACATTGACTGAAATTTTATTTCTGAACGGGGACTTCCTGAAGAGGCTAGGTTGCGAGAGCAGGAATACCCATTCCCCGTTGTTTGGATTGATACTTGCTATTTGAACTAGTGCTGCCAACCCTACAAATTTATCTGTAGACCTATGGATCTTTTCAAAAAAATTAGGAATTTAAAATTTATCTACATTTTTTTTACCTCTTTTTATTACTTGTTGTGCTTTCCTTATATTCGTATACTTGTTAAACTCTCAGCGTATAGTGATACTGACTCATAGTCAGTAATTATGAATTGTTTCCTTGCAACCGTTGGCGTAAACCAGTGTTTTTCAATCTGTGGGTCGCGACCCCTAGGGGGGTCGCGAAGCTTTACTCGGGGGGGTCACAGGCTGAATGAAAAATGCAAGGTTCTACCAATACAATCAATACACAATTTTAGTGAGAAGGATGGACTTGTTTATTTTTCAAAAGTTTATCAAATCGTGGTGCTATTTTTGAAATGTTAATAATCAAATCATTTTCTAATTGCAGTCTATTTCTCTTTTTAGTTTTAATGTCTACCATTGCAGAAAATGTTAGTTCACACAAGTATGAAGTGGATAATGGCACTAATAATTTTAGAGCTTCCTTTGCCAGCTCTGGGTATTCTTCTTTTCATCCAAAATATATCGATACTTTGCGAATTAAATTCCATTTTAAGCATGCCATCAGCAGCTAAATCTATAAGACATTCTTTCATATTTGTGGTGACATCAGCCAGATCTATTGCCTTGTTTAAAAAAGGGTTTAAAATCCATCTACGCCCATTGTCAGCTTCAGAATGCCAGTCTGGAAAGTATGTCATAAGTTTCTCTTATAAATTATGCAAGCTCTGTATCAAGCAAGGAATGTGAGCCCTTACTACGAGACTTTGGTCTGATGCATTATCTTCAACAATCTTCTGAACACACAGAAAAGACTCGAATATACTGTTTTGCAGAGAGGTTAACCACAAACGAAGTTTTGCGTGAAATGCTTTGACTTTATCTTTAGCTGTTAAAATATTTTCTTCTCTACCTTGGAGGTTCTTGTTCAAATTATTAAGGTGGCTAAAAAGATCTGCCAAAAATGCTAATTTCAAGAGCCAAATAGGGTCAGAAAAATGATTAGCATATTCAGATCTTGTAAGAACATTAACAATTCAGCTCTTAGTTCTAGAACTCTTGTCAATAACTTTCCTTTGGATAGCCACCTGACTTCTGTGTGATAAAAGAGATTTTGATGAAGCGAACCCATATCTTCACAAACGATTCTGAATAGCCGGGTTTGCAAAGCTTTACCTTTGATAGAATTCACAATTTTTATTACCTCCTTGAGCACATCATTTAAATCAGAAGATACTACCTTAGCAGCTAGAGCCTGTCGATGAAGAAAACAGTGTGCCCAGGATATGTTTGGCATTATCAATTTTAATTTCGCAATGAGTCCGCTATTTTTGCCAGTCATAGCTTTAGCGCCATCGCTACAAATAGCGATACATTTTTTCCAATCAATATCGTAGTCGCAAGTGCTTTCTAAAAACATATCGTACAAACACTGGCCAGATGTGTTTGCAGGAAGTGCTTTGCAAAATAAGATTTCTTCCATGATATTGTCACCTGCTTCAAAGCACACAGATACTACAAACTGAGCACAATCGGAAACATCTGTAGATTTGTCAAACTGCAAAGCAAAATGTTGGTTGTTCTTTAATTTTTCGATTACTTGTTTTTGAATATCATTGGCCATATCGTTTATTCTGCGTGAAATAGTATTATCAGAAAGTGGTATGTTTTTTAACTTGTTTGCCTCCTGTTTACTGACCATAATTTCAACCATATCAAGAGCTGCTGGCAAAATAAGATTTTCGGCAATTGTATTTGATTTCCCTGCTTTAGCAACTCGATATGCGACTTTATAGCTAGCTAATAATGCTGACTCATTGACACTGGATGCCTGAAAATAAACCAGACAATATAAAAGTGAGTGTGAAATACTCGTAGTCAATAAAAATTAAGCATGCGAAAGCTTTGCAAACCAAAATTAAGTATAATAAAATTTGTATGCAAACAGCAAACAAATAAACATCATAAGACATCAACAGTAGAGATAGCAACAATCAGAATAAACTCGACTTGATTCGGTTATCCATGCTAAATTAAATTAATAAAACGATTTTATTACCTGAATTATAGTATTTTGCTGCTGACTAAGAGCTTTCAACTTTCGTTCAAAGAAATAAAACGGCTTATCAGCTTCTTTTTGATGCTTGGTTGTGAGATGTGGCATAAGCTTTGACGGTTTCATAATCTCATGTGATAAAACATCGCCACAAATTACATGTTGAGGTTTATTATTTATGACTGTGAACCCGTATTTCAAATAACTGTCATCGTAATGTCTATTTTTTTTTTCGGGTTTGATTCACCACTACCGCTATTGACACTCGTACCACATGTTGAAGGCTGCGATCTTTTGAGAAACTTATCCATTTTACAAATGCGCGGAGCAAGCGAAGAAAAGCCAAAGAATGACGTCCGTACTTGTTGACTGCACTTTAATTGAATTGAGTGAGCTGAGAGTTGAAACAAAAGAACATTGCGGTGTGGCAACGTCGCCATCTCCGACGCAGTTTGACCCGCACGAATTTGCGTCCAAGTTCATAGCCTTACCAACTTACCTCGTACTTACTTTCAAAAGTCTCGTGGCTTCTTGCAGAGTGTGGATCTGGATAATATTAAAATGTACCAAAATAGAAAAAAAAAACATTTATGTAGTAATTTATTTAAATTATTTCTTTGTCTTCTATGATGTGTCGCGGTCGGGGGGGGGGGGGGGGGGGCGCCAGAAATTTTCAACTTGTAAAGGGGTCGCCAAATAAAAAGTATGAAAAACACTGGCGTAAACCAACGATTGAAAAGAAATAAAGCTCCTATTTTGTATGATAATAGATTTAAATTCAAACTTAAAAAACAGTAATATAGAACTATCAGTGCAGTCTTTATGCATAGTGTGTACTTTGCTCACAATTTAAAATTGCAATCTCAAAATCTTTTGCATACAATACAAGAACAACCAGTAAAAGAAAATGTAACTATTTCTGAAGTTATGGATCTAGAGGAGACAGAAGAAGAAACAGAAAATTCCGACACCGACTGAACTAGTGTTGGTAGTGCTGATACTAATGAATGTGGTACTGACAGAGGATTAATAAAATTATGTTACCTATATAGATACATTTATTAATCATTATGTAAAACAATATATGATTCAGTAAGATTTAAAACGCACATGTAAAATGTAACTTCCGTAAATTAAACTATAATTTATCAAATATATTGTTTTCTGAAATTGAAAAAAAAAACAGTGCGCTAGGTTTTTTTTCACAAACCTGAAAAAAAACATTTTTTTTTTCAATTTGCAACACTAATCCTACTAGAAACAAACTTGGAACACATATGTGAGTGTGTTTGTGCATGTCTCACCATCGTTTATGGTAAGAAATTGTTGCTTTCTCTGTTCTGACATAAACTAATGTAACTGTTACTACCCATCTAGGAAGGAAACTAGATTGTCGTTTTTCCATCTCGCAGGTCCGGGCTGTCCCGGCTGGAGGTGCTGCGCATGACGAACTGCTCTATCGAGAATGCCGTAGTGGTGGCAGTGTGTCAGCACTGCCAAAACCTGAAAGAGCTGCGCCTGGATTATTGCAGGAAGATTACTGACGATGCTCTCAGATTCCTGCATCGCCTCTCCAAGCTAGAGACGTATGTGGCTCGTTTACCAGATGTAATTGTTTTGAAAAGTACTGCAGCACCCACGGAACAGTTTCTCTTCTTTTACGTTACTGCTTTATTACTGAGGACATGTTTGCATTGAAGGGGAAAATAGATACACCAGTAAAAGTATTTCTATAGTTATTCCACATGTTTAACATTTAATTTTGAGACAGATAGGTAAGAGTGTTTAAAGAAAACACTTCTGGAATTGAAACACATTATTTTGGATATTGTTGTTGTTGCTATAGGGTGCATCGACAACAAGGTCATTAGCCCCCCTGGATATTAATAGTGGATAATTACTTATAATTTCAGGTATTCCCCCATATTTTTCGCTTTACCACATAGTAGACATAAGCAACTTAAATAAGTACCTCATTCTTAACAAGGCCTACCGTTAATTTCAATAGATAAAGATTACGTAATGTAAGACCAAGATGTGCACTGGGGTTGGTGCATAAACACGTTGTCTTAACTATAACCGTGTGTAGCCTTGGTTGTAACAGTTTTGACTTAGTTAAGATAATACGATCGCCACATAGGTTTTTAACGAGAAAACTATGAAAAGGTAAAGTTCAATAAGGATAAGTAGTTCATTGCCATTTAAATAAGTATATTCTTCCAAAAGTTCACAAAGCCAAAAACTGTACAGGCAATCAGACGAATTTTCCAAAGAAATGTTTTACAAGTCCGCTTAACCAGTCGAGCCAGACCACACCCCAATAGATCAAACTTCTAGTTGTAGTAATTTAACAAAAGAGAATCACACGCTCCCATTGTTCAACAGCTTAGTAAAAGCAAACAATCCCGAGGCCTCACTTGAAGAAATACTATTTTAACACGACATAATAGTTGACTTGAATAAAAGAAGTGGCATTATTCCAAAATAAAACTATCACTGATGTGCTTGATATAAAACTTTCCGTCCTACAGAGCTATATGCTATCACGTTCGTGGTTCCTGGCAGACTGAGCGAACAACTGCACGCACGCATCTATATCACCAAGCGCTTCTCGAAGATTCCTAGCGACTGCTTTCTCAAGCGAACCGTGAGAATGTATCTACTTCCTCGTTCCCAGGGGTGGCTGATCAGATATGAATCACACGTCTGAAGTCCTAACATTGGCTAATCTGACCTTGAGATTAAAAATAATTCGATCTTCTAGAAACTTTACAAATCGCTAGATCTTTAAATAAATGTTAACTTTAGTTATTATTAAAAATATCCTAACTTTAATCGTTTAGCCGAAAATAAATAATTTAGATACAAACTTCCACTCCAAGCAAATGCCAAAAACTGATGAAATTGAAAACATTGAAAATACTACCTTGAAAACTGTAAAACTACTTTCTAACTTGAATAATCATAGAAAAATTACTTTGAAAATGAAATGCACTAATATTTTATCCAATCTAACTCATGGTTCTGAGAGCAAAATTTTGCTACGCAGTTACAAAATTTAACAGATAGGTTACAGTAAGTACTGAAACCACAAAAATTGTTAACTTGAAGTTAACAATTTTGGTGGTTTCAGTAGAAGGTAAGAACTATGGAAAGAAGAATAATGAGTTTTTTTATGGCTTTTGTGTAGTTAATGTTCTCTTGGTAAAAATGCAAACTATGATATAGGTTCTAGTTTGTCTGCAAAGTGGGAGCTGATTAGGTACCAGGCACTCACCAAGGCTCGACACGAATAATAGTCCACGCTTTTTTCTCTTCCCCTCCATCCCTCCTATTTTCTCTACTATTTCCTTTCTTTAGCTGCAGCAGCTATGCTAAGGTTTTGTTTCATATCTTCGCATCTGTCTTTTTTCTGGGACCTTCTGTTTCCATGTGTCATTATCATTATTTCTATTCATTTTATTTGGTTCTATTCTCTTCAATAATTTGTGATACATATTGTTGTTCAAAATTTGAATTTTCCTCACTGTACTCTTCATTTTTCACAGAATTAATTGCAATTTAGTTTCTTTTTCTCTTTGTTTATTTATTTTTATACAAATCTGTATATATCTTATCACACCTAATTTACCATCAGAACTTTCAAGTGGTGTTAAATTTCACCAAATCACAAGTAAAAAAATAATAGAATATTAATTTATATTTCCTTGTATGATCGTAAAATATCCATCTTCATAATTTAAATAATTCTTAATGGAAATTAAATAGGACTGTCTATTTTAAAACCTAACTAATGAACAACAACATCACCACAAATTGACAGAAAACAGACACGCTTAACTCTTCGCATTTAATGCAGATTCTCTGTCTGCAGGGAAATTGTTGAAATTTTTGACTGCCACTTCAATACTAGGCCCACAGTGTAACTCAAACTGTTTTTATTAAGGGAAGTAATATTTAATGTAGCGGTTAATTACTTCCCAACCTGCTTATTGAATCATTATTTTTATTATTAGTTTAAAACTACAGCGAATGCAAAATTGTTAATGTGCACACAGGTTAGATTTGAGTGGCTGTGAAAGTCTGCGTGGAAAGTCATTACCATATGTGGCACAGGTGGCAGGCTTAAAGAGCTTGTATCTTGAGTTGCTGAATATGAGAAAGCTTAAATCCGGCCTGGGACGAATACTAGACTTAACCTCTCTGGAGATGCTCAGCTTCAATTATTCATCAAATTTAAGCCTTTTTCCTTTTGGTAACCTTGCCGGCAAACTTCTCCATCTGAGGTGAGTGAAATTTTTATTTTTCTTCTGTATCTTTGGTTCCAAGGTAGGACTTGTAAACATGTGAATAGAGATGAAAGTTTTAAATTGAAAGGAACTATAACATATACCCACAATTCACAAATGTTGACTAACACGGCTGAAATCATGTCACTCTGCCTGGAAGACTGCTGTCGGTCTAACATCTAATTCCTTCAGCCCTACAGATAGCCGGACAGCGGAATGGGCATCCTCGTCATCACAGGGCATAGTGCAAATTGCCAATCCCTGCTCAAACCTACGAGGATTCAACTTAGCACGGTCAATTTGGTGCAAATTGAATCGTATTAGATGTGGTACGGGAAGAACTGCTTCAACTCTCCACACCTGGGGCTGGGCAGATTCTCCGAACTGTGACTGCGGTGAGGTTTCACATTGTGCAGGACTGACCACTGCGTGCCTTTCCTGGTAGTCTGGGCAACTTAAATTTAGCTACGCCGGAGGCGGTGGCCTGGTCGGAGTGCCTCGATGTCGCGTTATAGTGGTTATGGCTGGCGATACTGTCATAGAGGTGTCATTACCTGTCAACTCAACCAGTATATATATGTGTATAATTATTTTAAAAGAAAGTTAAGTTTAGTAGTATTTTAGTTGACTGTTATGTCATGTAGAATCATACGCTAAATAAATACATAAATAAAACAAATGTCAAATGGACAAGAAGGATGATAATTGGCCTACCAGTATATTCTGGATACCAGCCCCCATGTGGGCCTATTTCACAGCCAATACTCACTTTTTTTTTATTTGCACTTATATTGTTAAAAGAAAGTTCAACTGTGATTCCAGCTGAAATGCAATTCCCTGTTCTGCAGTAGAGATATAAAAAAATTATAATATGACATTCATTTAGATTTGGTTTTTTTTTGCTTATTAATGACAACTAGAAGCAGAAGTTCATGTGAGAGTAAGAGCTTTCAATGCTTACTTTATAGCAGTTACAGAAGCCAAGTGACAATATTGAATTGAATCGTAGGACAGAGGATAACAATCAGGGAAGTTTATTAAAACATAGAGAAAGTTTACACAAAATGAGGACAATCATGAAATATACCAGCCAAATAAATAACAGTTACTCATTTTTTCAATTATAGTTAACTTACAATTAGAAATTTTTCATAACAATAAAAGTTTCTGTGATTGAATATCAAATTCTGGTACTTGAAAACATCCTATTCATATACTCCAAGCATCTAATCAGCTGATGGAAGGAGGGCAACAGCGACAAGAAATAAAAAACACAATCTTTTGGGCAAAACCCTTTGTCATGAACATAGAGATATGTGGCCGTGCTTGTGATCGAAACAGCCACACGCAGAATGGTAAGGTTCATCTATTCATTTTATATCTTTTTTTTATATATATATCTATCTCCCTTCATTTTTGTCTATAACCAATCTAAATAAAATTATAACTTTTTGAATTATGCTACACAAAGATTATTTTGTTTCACTTTTATCGCTGGTCAAGCTTATCCCCCCCCTCCTGGCAATTCTACCACCATTTTCCGCCTGTGCTTCATTCATGTGGCAGGTTGGGATGTGATCACATCTTTCACTCTGCCATATGTCTCGCCTCTCACATGATTAAGACTCATGTCGAAATATTGTGAAATTTGTTTGTTTTTACGTGTTCGTCTCACCCTCCTGCCTTAATCTGTGGTAAGTGTAAGGTATCTGTTTTTTTTTTTTTTTCTGTATCCTATCTTATTTTCAGTGCCTCATGGCAGTATCTTTGCTTCCATTATCAAATTCTATATTTTCTCTGATATATACCTGTTCTTGGCCCTTTTCTTATTACCTTTCTTAGTATTTTATAATAAAATTTATAATGAGCTTTCAGTGTATAGTTATCTGATTCTCTTAATTTTAAGTACAGGTCCCTTTTTGTTTTGCAAGTTACTCTAATACCCATTGTTATCCATCCCGTTTCCCAGTTCATTTTTTGGAGTGTTGACAACTTTACTTTTTTTGAAACTTCCTTCGAAATGCGTTTATCTGTTTAAGAGTGTTTCTGGACTTGATACATAACAGCTGGGCATTATGATCTGAGATACCATTTATTATTGGAAGTATGTTGTAATTACTGTACTGAGAAATATCCATAAAAAATTATGAATTGAAATCCTGCTGTTATTTTGTATTCTAGTAGAGAAATTTACAAGTGCCATTAAGTTAAAAGACAACATTAAGGCTTCCATATCTAGTTTCTCATTGCTGTGATTGAGAAAGTCAACATTAAAATCTCAACATAAAACTATTTGTTTGTTATTTTTGAAACATAGTTACAAAAACTCTAACTGAGATAAAAAAAGTCCAAAATTTCCTGAGGGAGCCCTATTACTTTGAGCTCTTCCTTACCATATCCTTGAAACCTACTTATGAATTTTCTGGCTGCCAGAGAACCCTTTCCAAAAATGCATTTGTTATGTCATATCCAGGGTTTATCATAACGCTCAAGCAAACCCACAACTCCCACATTTGTCTGAGTGTGTTCCTAGAATTGAATAATTGAGGTCCTTAACTTAATTTAATTGCAATGGAGCAGAGGCTCCGGTGCCAATTTCCCTACACCCCCATCTTCCCCCTATCCTGCACTCACCTACATTTGCCCTGTACAAATTTTATTAGATAGTGCAGCAGAGTTCTTGGACAAAGCTGTACGGTTGAAGTTTGATATAATGGGAGTCACTTGGACAGGACAGATATTTGGAATTCTGGAAGTGGAATGAGGAAAGCTAACCACAGACTACTGCAGAATAACCTGTTTTTTTTTGGACTGGTTTGATGCAATCCTCCATCCTTTTGTATCCTTTGATAATCTCTTCATTTCTACATACCCCTTACAACCCACATTCTCAATTATCTGCTTCATATATTATAATCCCCGTCTTCCTCTACTGTTCTTACCTTCAACTGTTCCCTCCACCAGCAAATTAACACCGAGTGTGTGGTGTAACGGTTAGCGTTCTGGTCTCACATTCAGGAGGATGGTGGTTCGAATCGCCGTTCGGGCATCCAGATTTGGATTTTCCATGGTTTCAAAAATTACTCCAGGCAAATGCCAGGATGCTTCCTTCGAAAAGGCCATGGCCAAATTCCTTCTAATTCCTGCCCCCCCCCCCCCAAATCCTTTCCCGTTTCTAAAGACCTCGCTGTTAAGAGACGTTTAGCAAAAAAAAAAAAAAAGAAGCAAATTAACCAATCCAGCATGTCTCAAAATATAACCTACCCGTCTGTCTCTTCTGTATGTAAGCTTCTTTCACAAACTTATTTCCTCACATATCTTTTCTAAAACATGTACATTTCTTACTTTGTCAGTCCACCTAATTTTCAGCATTCTTCTGAAGCACCACATTTCAAATTCTTCCATTTTCTTTCTTTCTGGTATTCCTAAAGTCCATGTTTCACTACCATAAAGTTCTGTGCTCAACACATAGAGATTTAAAAAATTCTTTCTAATTCCTAGATCAATATTTGAAACTAAAAGGTTTCTCTTTTTCACGAAGGCTCTTTTTGCTAGTGCTATTCTGCTTTTAACATCATTCCTGCTTTGGCCATCGGTTGTAATTTTGCTTCCCAAGTAGCATTAGTCACTTACTTCTCCTGTTGCATCTGACCCAATTTTTATATTTAATCTACTAGTATTGGTATCATTCCTGCTACATTTGATCATGTTTGTCTTGCTTTGATTTATATTGAGTCCAAAATCTTCCTTCCGTATTTTGTTCATGCCATTCAGTAACCTCAGCCCTTTCTGCTAACAAGACAATGTCATCAGCAAATCATAGCATCCTGATTTTTTTCTCCCTGAATGTTTATGCCACATGGAAATTTTTCTTTTACTGTCTTTATTGCTTCTTCTACATACAAGTTGAATATTAACGGGGATAGAATACAATCTTGTCTCACACCCTTTTTAACTGACACATGTCTCTCATGATTCTCTACTTTTATTATAGCCGCTTGATTCTTATATAGTTTATGAACCATTCTTCTATCTCGATACTTTAGACCTGACTTCTTTAAAATTTTGAACATCTTGACCCACCTAACATTATCAAAAGCTTTTCTAAATCAACAAATGCCATAAACGTATCCTTATTTCTCTTGATCCACACTTCAAGTATTAATCTTAAAGACAGACTTGCTTCCCTTGTACCACGATTTTACCTAAACCCAAACTGATCTCTTTTACTACCCATTCCATCCTTCTGTATATTATTCTGGTCAGTAATTTTGAAGCTTGTGATGTTAGACTAATGGTGCAATAATTCTCACATTTGTCAGCTTGTGCTTTCTTTGGAAGTGTGAAGATGATATTTTTATTAAAATCGGTTGGAATCTCTCATGTTTCATAACTTTTTGATATCAGCTTGAACAATATTTCAATTCCTTCTTCTCCTAAGGATTTAATAAGTCCTGCAGCAATCTCATCAATTCCAACTGCCTTATTTGCTTTTAAGTCATTCAGAGCTTTATTAAATTCTGTCATCAAAACAGGATCTCCTAAGTCATCAATATCGACATGGCCTTCCTTTTCCAATACACTATTGTTCAAGTCGTCCCCAACATACAGTTTCTCAATGTATTCTTTCCATCGGTTAGCTCTATCTTCTGAGTTTAAAAGAGGTTTCCCATCGGCGGCTTTAATGTTCATACCTCTTTTCTTCTTTCTTCAAAATTCTGTTTGATCTTTCTATATGCATCATCTACTTTACCTACGACCATTTCCTTTTCTACTGCTTCTAGCCATTTTTCTTTTGCTTTTTTGCATTTCCTATTTATATGATTTCTAAATTGCCTGTATTGCTCTCTTCCTGCTTCATCCTGAGCATTTTTGTACCTTCTCCTCTGTTCCATCAGCTCCAAAATTTCTTCTGGGACTCAAGGTTTTTGGGCAACTTGTTCCCTAATGCCTAATGTTTCTTTACCAGCTTTCATATTTCGGTCTTTAATGCATTCCATTCATCCTCAGTTGAGTTCCTTTCAGAGTTACTTCTTAGACCTGAGTCTACTATTTCTGCAAATTTTTGTCTCATGCTAGATTGTTTCAGTTTATTCACTTCCAGTCTGATCTGCTTATAATGCTTCCTTACTCGCTTGAATTTCAGCCTGCACTCCATTACTATCAAATTATGGTCAGAGTATATATCTGCTCCTGGGTACACTTCACAGTCTAGAACTTGATTCCTGAATCTCTACAGTATTCCCCTCTTTTTCTTCTCCCACTATTGCATTCCAATCACCCATGATTATAGATTTTCCTCCCCCTTCACATATTGGATTAATTCTTCAATTTCGGCGTATATTTTTTCTATTTCTTCGTCATCTTCCTGTGACATTGGCATATAAACTTGTACTAATGTAGTTGGGACGGGCTTAGTTTCTAACCTCATCAAAATGATCCTTTCACTAAACTGTTCATAAGAACTCACCAGTTTCCCTACTTTCTTATTCATTACAAATCCTACACCAGTGTCTCCATTGACTGCTTTTGTGCTAATTATCCTGTGTTCCCCAGACCAGAAATTCTGCGTGTCGTTCCATTTAATCTCACTAATCCCAACAACATCTAACTTAAGTTGTTCCATCTCCCTTTTTAAGTTTTCTAATCTACCTGCCCTATTCAGACTTCTAACATTCCACGCTCCGACTCGTAGAATGTTTCTGTCCATTCTGCTGTCTCCTTCCTAAGCAGTCCCCACCCGGAGATCCGATTGGGGGACTGTTTTACCTTCGGAATATTTTACCCAGGAAGAAGCCATCATGATATACGTAATTTGAGAGGAATACATGACCTCGGGATACCCTTTGGGTCTTTAATGCAGTGGTTTTCCATTGCCTTCTCCATCCCCATGCTCTTGATCATTCCTGATTAATCCACATTTAGGGGCCATTTCCAACCCCAAGGGCAAGAGGGTGCCCTGACCTTTAAGTATAGCTGGGACCATTATCTACACCAGGTTGCCTTCCACTCTTCTGTTCACCTGTAGTCAAGTCATTCAATAGTTAGCGTGGCAGACTTTCTGTTCTGATGAGGAACCACCAAGTACTCCAAAATTGTAACATAAAACATTCTTCTCATTCCTACACAGGGGAAAGATGGGTGTGTAGGGAAATTCCCAATGGAACGTGCACTCCATTGCAATTTTAATTAAATTAAATCACTTACAAAGAGAAATTTCTCATGCTGTGACCCTCCTTACATATAACTATTTCCATCCTTCACTTCTAAAAACTAACTACAGCCCTGTATGCTTCAGCTAGTTCTCTGTGGGCATGACTTCCGACATTCCTCCCCTGAAATGTACATCCGGTCCAAAATCTATTTCACTCTCCCCCGGACCACCCCATCTTAAGAACATTTTTGTGCAAAAAAAGTCTCCTCTAGATTCTCACACACTATCACATGACTTCTTCCTATGCTACATACCTCATTTCAAAACTCATTCCATGTTGTGGCCACTACAGCTTATTCAAATCCAGCCACAGGGGATGTGTTATATGTACCACGATACTACTCATATACTAGCTAACCTGCTTCCACTGCAGTAGTCTCTTTATATACTGAAAAGAAAATACTTTAATAGTTACTTAGGCCATCTAGTAGCATTTACCACAAGTCTAACAATCTCAACAACTGCTATACACTAAAAGTTATCAGAGATTTTCGAGAAGCTACCACTATTTTTAACTTTGTAGTTGGTAACTGATTTACCAACATATGCTGGACACTAAGGATACCCTTGATCTCACCTTCTAAAATAATTCCACTTATGAATCCATCAGTTAATGATTATTTAATTTTCCTTAGTATTCCTGAGTTATTTTTCCATAGTATATGCATTTCAGTTTTTTAATTAAATTTATTTTTTAACAGCAATGGAGTGCACACTCCGGTGACAATTTCCCTGCACACCCATTTTTCCCCTCTCCTATACTGACCTACTTTTGCCCTCTACGAATTTCAACTTTAAATTGCTTCACCATTTTTGGTAAATTATTCATCATTTCTCTTGGTAACTCATTCGAATCCCTGACACGCTTACCTAAAAAAGAGAATCTTCCCACACCCTTGTGCCCGAAATCGAGTGCCAGCTTGTGGTCATGGTCACCTTTTCCCTTCCATGCACTACTTTTCATACCTACTGCAATAACTTTCCATGTCTCATCACCAATATATTCCCTGTACACTCCCATGACCCTCTTCACCCTCCTCCTGTCTTCTAATAAGTCCCATTCCAGCTCTTTATCATATCCGTCACTGATTCTGTTCTCCAGTAATTTACAGAGACAAACCTAGCAACTCATCTTTGCAGCTCCTCCTATATTGGATACCATTACACCACCATATTCAAGCAATGGTCTAACCAAAGTTTTGTAACCCAATTCCTTTACTTCTCTTGTACATCCCCTCATCACTCTCTCCAACAAATGAGGGTTTTAAAACCTTTACCTACTACCTGTCCAGTGTGTTCTGTCCAGTTAAGCTTGTTATTAAATGTAATGCCAAAATATTTACATTTCAAGTCTTCAACAAGCAATTCTTTCCTAACCTTAAAACCATAATGAACCTTTAGTTTTTTATTTGTGTATCTAATAAGCTGACTGTTCTTTGCATTTATCTTCATCCCATGGTTACCAACCCAACTAGATATCTTGTCCAGATCACACGGCAAATGTTTACAATCCTCAACCGTTTTGATCCATTTATATAGCATTAATGTCATCTGCAAACAATCTAATGTCTGATAGTAAATAATCAACACAATTATTCATTAGAATAATTAATAGCAATGGTCCCAATGAGCTACCCTGTGGTACTCCAATTTTTACGTCCATTTCTTTAGACACTACATTTCCTACCCTAACTTTTTGTTTTCTACCTTTTAAAAATTCTTCTACCCAGCAAATCACTTTTTCATCCACCTTATTTACCATGATTTTATGGCTCACTCTACAAATAGCCCTTGAAAGATCTAGTGCTACACTCAGTTTGGCCTCCCTTGTCCATTTCATCTGAAATATCTTGCATATATCCCACCAACTGAGATTCCCGTGAATATCGTGGCCTGAACCCATGTTGCCTACTTGAAAACCACTTACATTCCTTACATATATTTCTGATGTGGTTGCATATCAATCTTTCCATTAATTTACATACCACTGATGTCAAACTGATTGGCCTATAATTTTCAACTCTGTTTGTCACCACTCCTTTATTTACCGGCATTACTATCACACTTTTCCAGTCTTCCGGTAATCAGACTCAGTTTAAATAATATTTCAAGATAAAGTACAATGACACATCCTGCTACATTTAAGACATCTGTAGTAATATTATCTATAATAGCCAATTTATGTTTTTTTCAACTTTCTTAGTTACTTCGTGATATACTCAGGATGAATTTCAAATTTTTAGCTGCACATTGCATTGTTAGGCTCGTTCTCTGATTTAGACCCTTCCGCCTCGGATTCATTGCCCCTAATAATGAAACTAAACTAGTTACTTAAAATCTCTACCTTTTTCAGATCCTCAGTAACTTCTTCTCCATGATTATCTATAATTGTCTCAACAACCTCCCATCAGTTTTTTAACATAACCATAGAAATTTCAGTCAATGTTCCCCCTCCACCAACAATATTCTTCATAAACCCATCTTTACCTTCTTTGCTATTATTAAGTCCTTGTTTAGTTGTTTTAAATATTCCTACTACCCTGCTGTCTCTTAATTCTCTAACCTTCTCACTTCCCTATTTCCAGATTTGGGTGTTCCATGGTTTCCCAAATCAGTCCAGGCAAATGCCGGGATGCTTCCTTCAAAAAGCCATGGCCGAATTCCTTCCCATTCCTTGCCCCACATCCTTTCCTATCTCTAAAGATCTTGCTGTTAAGAGACGTTAAGCAGTTTTTTTTTTTTAAAAAAAAAAAAACTCCCTATTATAGTACACAGGTTGTATACTTCTCTTTATTGTCTATTTTCTAACATATTTCTATTACTATTGGTTTATTTTATATTCCCGTCACCACTACCTCTTCAGCCATTGGCCACACCACTATGACCTCCTTGGCTAACACTGTCCTTGTATTTGCCACATTTATCACATGGCTCACCTCCATTGATAATAAATTCAACTGGACAAGTCACACTTAACAAGTGGAAGAAAAGGTGTCAAAGTCCTTCAGTTATTAGAGAGAGTGAAGCACCAAAGAAATGATGGAATTATGTGACAAAACTTTGGTCAGGCCATTGCTTGATTATGGTAGAGCAGTATGGGAGCCACATTTTGGGTACCAAATACAGGAGTGGGAGAGGGTGAAAGAAGAGCTGCTAATTTTTTTTTTTATTTTTTTTTTGGACATTACTGCAGGGCACAGTCAGAAACTGATATGATAAAAGAGCTGAAATAGAATTCATTGGAAGACAGGAGAAGGGTGAAGAGTGTACAAGGTGTATGTTGGTGATGAGGAACGGGAAGATATTGGTGTAAGAAATAAAAGCAATGCATGGAAGGGAAAAGATGACCATGATCACAAGCTGGCACTTGATTACAGGCACAAGGGTGTGGGAAGATTCTTTCTCTTGTAGGTAAGGGGGTCAGGAATTGGAATAAGTTATCAAAAAGGTTGAAAGAATTTTAATTTGAAATTTGTAGAGGGCAAATGTAGGTGGGTGCAGGAAATGGGGAAGATGGGTGTGTACGAAAATTGCCATTGGAGTGTGTGCTCCACTGCATTTCATTATTTTTTTTTAAAAAAGGACCTTTTACGTCTCCACCAATGAAGAGTAGTTCATTTCATTCTACCGATTGCAGGTAGGCTTCAAGGTTGTTCCAGAATTCCTTCTTTAGTGGGAATTTTTTCTTTCAAATGTAAGGGGGCCAGGGATTGGAATAAATTAGTAAGGAAAATGATGAATAATTTACTAAAAATGCTGAAAGAATTTAAAATTGACATTCATAGAGGGTAAAAAATGGAAAAAATGTGTGTGTAGGAAAATAGTGACTGAGGTGTGTTCTGTTTCACTGTTAAATGAATTTAATTGAGTTAATAAATTGAAAAATGCTCATTGCTGTCATCCTGCATTCTCAAATGGAAATTTTGGTCCTTTTCCCCCAGTTCTTCATTATTTACACTATTCTGTATTTCACTCTTCCTGTTTCTGTTTCACTGTTCAGCTATTCTGTATTTATACACATTCTCATCAGCCAGTAGTCTGGGAGGTTGTAAATTCAGTCATAGTTTCATGTTCATTGTTTAATGTGCTGTTAAGCTATCATCTGTCTTTGTACTGGGTTTATATGTGTAAAATGACTACTTCTTTTCATTTCATACTTGCTTTTCATTTTACAAAATACCTCAGGGCAGTTTTGATGGTAAAAATTACAGAGGACTTGTAAAGAATGTGTTTTGTGTGTTTGTTTGCAGAGAGCTGAATTTAAAAGAATGCCTAGAAGACGAGAGTGTACTGAAGAGACTGCAGGAGCAGATGCCAGATCTGAAAGTGAATTTTGAACCCATAAAGGATGATGACTTTGATACAGAATCATCACATTCTGACTCGAATGAAGAACAACATGATCAGCAATAAAGTGAGATTGTAAATAATAAGAACATATTCTTTACTTGTTGCTGCCTTATTATTTTTATATGAATGCTTGTTAAATTATTTTTCTTTTCTTTAATTGTTATACAATTTCTTATTAGCTGACAAAGTTTGTTGTCTGTCAAGCACTGCAGTGTCTAAAAATTATGTTTGGCATTTCATTTACAATATTGTTATTTTTAACCCTTAGGCTCTTTGAAGTGAGATGCAGTCTTGCTTCATGATCCTTGTGCCATATTCAATTTTCAGACATGTTAATATGGAAGAGAAAGATAAATTACACCCCACACTCGCCAAAGTTAAAGGGCAGAGTGCTTCAGCAGCTCTCTTCAACTTAGGCGCTAGTTCTTCATGCTCCATTGTTAGTGAGATCCAGGAGGCCTCACATATAATTCTTTATATCAGATAATTTAATGTATTCACATATATTTTTGTAAAACATTTCATGTGTGTGATAGCTAAATTATAATAATAAAAACATCTTGTTTCTGTATTATATAGCATTATGTGATGGGATTGAAGTGAGAGAGAATTTTGAACAACTGCAAAGATAAGGACGAGGTAGGTCACTGTAGTATTAAGAGAAATCCCAAAAAGAGTCAACTTATTAGGTAAACCCAGAGAAAAATAAAAATATTATCTGAATTTTAGGTAGAGCAGGAATTAATTGTAGCAAGTCTAAACATTAAATACCTTGGCATGTTATTAAACTCAAATGAAGAGGTTCTAGTGACAGGCTTCAAATTCCTGTATCTACCATGTAGAACAATGAGGGACTCATGATCCTGAGCATGGTGCGGTAGTATATAATATCATCTACCTCCTATTCACAAGTCAAGGTGCAATTAACCTTGATAAATAACTTGGATCACATATTATTGGAAAGTGCCAGCACCAACTATGTATTTGGTTATAATCTTTAGTCAAAGGTTAATGTTGATGTGTACTCTTTGTTTTATAGTTGCTCGAATGAAGTTCTTCATTCCTAATTCCAACAAGACCACAAAACTGATTTTACAAAAAAGCTTATCCCAACTGCGAAACAAGGAAAGATGTCGGCAAGAGGAATAGACAGATGATTGACACTTGTGCCACGGTTCATTTTACTTCATTCTGCAGCTTCGACTGTTGTTTGCCAATTAAACAGACGTCGACAAATTATCGGGAGCAGGGAACCATCTTGTATTGTGTCACCTCGATTTTTATCTTTATCTGAGAAATTGTAGATATTAAACATGAAAGTTTGAAGAAATTATTGCATTAAGATAACAAAATGGTAATTTTGTGATATTGAATAGATGAAAGAGTAGTAGGACGTTATCAGTACTTTACTATTGTGTACAGAATTGTGTCTTCGTAATTCACTGATATAAGAAGAAATATATTTTTAAATTTTATTGTTCACATAACGTCGGATTATTATGATGTAATATTAACTGTAGCATACCACTGTAAATTTTTTTGGTATAAATACATCAAAACAAGTTTTTTTATTGATGTTGGAATATTGTTGGTACTTCATAATGACTGAATGTATATGTATTTAATGTGGAGTTTTATTGTGATTTTATAATGATGAATTTATTTTTGAGGGTTGAGTGTTTGTGTAAATTGTTAAAATGATTGAGAAATAAAATAAGTACCCTATTTTTATTTGTGACATATAAACTTAACATGTTCTTAATTTATGTGTAAAAATATTCATTTATATTTTTCATTCACATATTTACATATAAGGAACATAATCACATTTTTTATTCCTTAACACCATTGTCTGAATATGGTAGTATAGTATGGGACCCACACTGGAGGGAGTACAAAGAAAGGCTGCTAGATTTGACTCTGGAAATTACCATAAAGCACAATCAGTAACTGAAATGTTAAAGGAACTGGATTGGGACTAACTCACTGGAAGGCAGGAGGAGGGTGAAGAGGGTCATGGGAGTGTACAAGGCGTATGTTGATGATGAAGCATGGAAAGATAATAGTGTAGGAATTAAAAGTAATGCATGGAAGGGAAAAGATGGCCATGACCACAAGCTGGCACTCTATTTCAGGCAGAAAGATGTGGGAAGAATTTCTTTCATAGGTTATGGGGTCAGAAACTGGAACAAGTTACCAAGAGAAATGATGAACAATTTACCAAAAACGTTGAAAGAATTTAAGTTGAAATTTGTAGAGCGCTAAAGTAGGTGGGTTCAGGAAAGGGGGAAAATGTTTTTGTATGGAAATTGCCACCAGATTATGTGCCTCATCGCAATAAAATTAGATTAAACACAACTGTGTTGTGTTCCAGTAAAAAAATTGTTAAATCTGGGATCCGAGGTGTGATTCAATTCTTTTTTGTGGAAGAGAAAACTGCAAACTTAATTCTTGAGAGGGTTTTGCATACATTTGAACCATTCATATAAAACCATTCAAAATTTGGGTAAATGACTTTGTAACATACTGTAAGCACCTTAGAATTTAGGGTAAATTCTATTTTTCTTGGCTATAGAGCATAAGGGAGGGGGTAAGACTTCCAGTAAACATAAAATTTTTCATTTAGCAACTACAGGACACGAGAGACACGTTTCATGCAGGAGCCGATACTGCAACCTAATTCAGTAAATAAGCCGATTTAAAAACAATAAAGTCACTCAGCATATAATACAAGCTATAAATAAACAATTTATAATAGTAAATAACCTTTAAACTAACCTGAAACAGTGTAATCCATAGTTATCCAAATTGTAAACAGTCGATTTTTGGTTATGTGATAATTTCACTAATTCTCAACACTTTTCGATGGTATAAAGTATTTTTATAATAATAGTAATCCAAAAGAAAGCTAAATTGACTAAAAACCAGTAGTTTCAGGCTGTATAAATAAATTAAACAAAATTTAAACACTTCGTTAGACACACTTGCATTTTCGACACTAAATAACAACACATTTTCGATAATTTCCCGAACTAAAAAGTAAATTTCCTGTAAGAATAAAGTACACGGTATAAAATATTCAAATTTTAAAACATTCCATGCAGTAGATCAAATATTAAATCAATTTTCAAGCTATTGCGTCGTAAACAAAAACGTGGTAGTTTTCGAAATTATACTTTGAATAATTAAGTCCATTTCTAACATAGCCATAGAAATTTCTCAATGTATCAGTCAGTGGTCCTCCTGCACTGCCAATACTCTTCATAAACCCATCCTTGGACACCTTTTAGCAATTATTAAGTCCTTTTGTAGCTGTTTTCAATATTCCCTACTACCCTGATGTCTCTTAACTATGTTATCTTCTCTTTTTGCCAACCTCTTTAACCGCCTAATCTCTGTATTATAGTACATAGGTTGTCTATTTCTCTTTTTGTACATTTCGGAATAAATTTTTCTTCCCCCTTTCTTATTATCTCCTTGAACACTTCCCCCCTTTACTGTACTTGTGACTTCCTTCCATTTGCTGAAATGTTCTCTGAAATATCTCTTCAACTTTGAAATCTGTGCCTTTTTATAATTATACCTATTTCCCCCTTAAATTTTGGCTGCTTGTTCACTGAATCCTCTAATATCCATCAGAACTGCTTCATAATCATTTATTCCTTTCGTTACTTGACACTCCACAAGGTTATCATCTGGCTTTATTAGGAACATATTCAATATATTTTGTCCCTTAGTGTTCTGCTCTACCACTTGTGTAAATCCTCCTTCCCTTATTAAGGTTTTGCAAATCTCTGTTCCATTGTGTTATTAAAGTTTTTACTACCCTGTTTACACCTGGTAAATGTAAATCCTCACCAATAATGATCATTCAATTCTCATCTCTGAATTCTGAGTATGAATTTAATTACCCCCCACCCCAAGAGACTCTTCTTCATCTGCCATTCTTCCATTGCGGTAAGCAGTCAACACCCTGATTTTTTCTTTTTATTTCCCCTAAAATGTGCCCCAAGTAACTCTTGGTCCTGATCTGTGAACTCTAGAAAATTATAGTAATCTTTGCTAACCAGTAGAATACGCCACCACCAATTACTCCTCTATCTCGGGGGTATATTCTGTAACTGTGGTGGATCCATGATTTTGGTTTGGGTGGGCTTGAGTGAATTTCGATTTTTTTTTTTTTTTTGGGGGGGTGCCTGATTCGGGTATACTCCAAATCTCTGAAATTACAATGTTGGGGTTGGACCTAAATACTTTTGGGGGGGGGCCTTGAGCCCCCTAGCCCCCCCTGGATCCGCCTCTGCTCTGTAACCATCAGGAAAAATCATTCTGTCTAGTATTTGCTTTCTTTTAGCCAGCTCTCTACCCCTGTTATTACTTGGTGGTTTGTGTATCTCTATTAAGTTTTCAAATTCTATTACTTTATTCACAAGTAACACCCTTATTACTGGCTTTTATCTTTATATTATCAGCATTAACCTCCACCTTCTTAGTTCTACCCCAGTCAATTACTGTTTCAGCAACTTCATCTATTTCCTTAACATCTGTAATGTTCCATGTTGTGGATCTACAACCAGTATGAATTTGATATGGGAATGTTAGGGATTACAAACAACTACAAATAAGACCAGAGCAGTCAAATGAGATTAGCAGTATTAGTTTGTTATTTGACGGCTGCCACGTATCAGCTTCGGGCACCTGCTGCATTTTTACTAAAAGATTTTAAGCCGGAATTTTTGAGATTGACAAAAACTAGAGAAAATTGTTATGAAACAAACATCATAAAACGCAAAACTTCAGAGTGAAACGCAATCATTTTATAGATCACTGTCACTTTGACTTTCTTGTCCATGATCTTGTTTTAAAGGTTGATTTTAACCAGTAAATAGCAAAGTTGTGAGGGAAAAGGTGTCTAAAAAGTTTTGCTTTGCATCGTGGAAGTAGAATTATTTATTCTTTTTTGGTTGATTAGCAAGAATTATCTAAGGTAATGGCTATGTACAAGTTTTGAAAGTCATTTTATGATTGCAGATGAATAGTGGACAGTGACATAAGGGATCTGTTTACAGCATCACCAAGATTCTAATAAAAAATATGATTTCACTAATGAAGAGACTAAACATTAAAAGCAACTTGTCAGACTGTGACATGCAAATGATTCAAACCAAACCGACAATTAAAAGCAAAAATTATTTTTTTTAAAAAAATCCAATATAGATAAACGCATGTAAATACTCTCTCCGTAATCATACACAGAATAGAATTTTTCGAAAATCGCCAAGAAGGAAATTAATGTTTTTCAAGCCTCAGGCTCCAATTGGCTATAATCTGGAATGAGCTTATAAGCAAGTATTTATTAACAATCACTCCAACTAGAATCACACTTTCTCGGCTGCAGCATACAGTAGCCTACATGTTGAATAAATTCAAGCTGAGTGATCAAACATTGAACGCCACGTTATTTCTTCAGTTGTATTTTTGCAACTCTCAGAAAAACTAAATTTAAAATATTAGGTTGTTGACTATACGAAATTTGAATTTCCCTGATTCTTATTTTAATATGTGAAGCATTTTTTGCTACTATTTGCCTTCTCATTATGAAGAAGATAACAGTCTGCTAAAATTTATAGAGAAGCTAATTTTTGTTTTAAAAACCATCATGACTGTGTGAGCGAGCATGGTGGCCTCGCATTCAGGAAGACGCCGGTTCGAATCTCCGTCTGGGTATCCAGATTTGGATTTTCCGTGGTTTTCCAAAATTACTCCACGTGAATGCAGGGAATCTTTCTTCAAAAGTCCATGCCCTAATTCCTTCCCGTTCGTTGGCCCCCACCCTGTCCCGCCTCTAATGACATCAACGTGACGTAAAATAAAAGGCTCATAGCTACTCCCCGGCGTATCTGTGACTCCTTGATTAATTGATAAAGTAAAAGAATCTACACCTTTTTTTTCTCGTCAGTCTTTCGTTTGGTTTGACGCAACCCTCCAGGCTCCAGCCCTTCCTATCCTGTGCTAACCTCTTCATCTCTACATATCCGTTACAACCCATGTCCTCAATTATCTGCTTCATATATTCTAATCTCTGTCTTCCTCTACAGTTCTTACCTTCGACTGTTCCCTCCACTAACAAATTAACCAATCCAGCATGTCTCAAAATATGACCTACCAGCCTGTCTCTTCTTTCTGTAAGCTTCTTCCACAAACTTCTTACTCGTTCATTTCTTACTTTGTCAGTCCACTTAACTTTCAGCATTCTTCTGTAGCACCACATTTCAAATGCTTCAATTTTCCTTCTTTCCAGCATTTCTAAAGTCCATGTCTCGCTACCATAAAGTGCTGTGCTCCACACATAGAGTTTTATACAACTATATCATCAAAATAATAATAATAATGAGAGCTCTCAATCGTAGGGTACGGGACAAGTACTTCAGATGATCGCTAGGGAATTAAATGAAACAGATTAGTTCAGAAAATTGTTATTAAGTATTTTGCTATTAATTATTCAAAAAGGATAATATTCTTAAAAACTACTGCTATTAATTCTTGTCTGTCTTCAACAAAATATTTATTCAGGTACTCCCTAATTTTTTACGTGTTATTTTTCGCTTCAGTTACTGGATTTCATAACATTCCGAGTGTGGCAAGTTGAATATTTCGCACCGTACTTCCATATGATATTATGCGATAATCACATTGCTTAAATTATTATATTAACTTTGAAAGGAGGGAAACGTATTTATCCTAAGTCACTATATAGTAAGCACATTTTACAGATTGTCTTCCTACAAAACTATGACAAAACTCTGCTGCGTAATTCTACGATCGTTGGATAACTGATTACGAAAAAGGTTTGATCATATAATGCTTCATCTGGTACGAATTAGAAAAAAACATGTTCGTGATATCTCCAGGAAGTGGGGCCAGTCGGATTAATCGAGGATCTGTCATTGCATAGCTACTACGATTAAGATCTACAACCACTGTTTCGCCTGTATTCGCCATCAGAGACAATATATTCGCCGGTGTCTACCAGAGACAATGTCACAAATAAGCCATCCGCAACATGGATCCTCATGATTCCTCCATGATCCGCAACTGTCATCACCGATGATGCTATTAAAAAAAAAAAAAAATCACTATTAATTTTTATAGGGTGAAAGTGATTTTAACAGCGCTTTAATTATCTCATGCCTCTAATTAATACCGCCAAAACAGATGACTTAACTCCAAAGTGTGTACAATTCGTTGAATTGTACACAGTCATTTTAGAAAATAAAAAGATAATGCTTGAATAACATTTTAAACTTAACTATTTCTGACTCTTACTTTTCGTCCACATCGTGGAGGATGCCCGAGAACATGGTAACACTCACAGCTGATACTGGAATCAGCAAATCATCGCCAACGTGTCACATTACCATCAACTCCTCCAGCCCACGGAGAAATAATCCACACATCACACAGAGAAACTGGTACGAGAACGGCTAGTGATACATCAAATGTCTTCATTCATTTAAAATATATATATATATATATATATACATATTTTTGTTAAGTATGTCCTTTCTTATGGAAAAACTGGTGATTCAGAGGTGGTAGCTTTTCTGTATATCGACGAAGAATTTCTTCAAAACATAAAAAAAGGACATTCCCCAAAAGCTTTTAAAACGTTTGGGATGTATTTTCCAATGTTTAATCACGTAAAAAATCTTATAATTTCCCCCCTTCTTCACCCATAATGGACCAACCAGGAAAATAATATTGGGAATTATTTTGATGGAGAAGGGCTTTACATACAACATCCTACCGCTTTTGATCGTGATTAGGAGAATCGTCCTACATAGCGTCCAACAAAAGTTGCCTTACACTTTTTTTTTCTCTTGATAAGGCACATTGAAACCATTCAACTAGTGACAAGGGGAAAATATAACACTATCAGATTTTGTTTGATTTTCAGGTAATACAAGTTGTTGTTTGCATTCAAACTACTTGTAAAAGTAAGAACTGATACTTTTTCGGCGTATAATTACAATATAGTCTTCACGGGCCCTCCGGCGGTTGTGTCGTGAAAACGATATTTCAACAACTATCTGTCGGTCAGCACACCATTACAGATGTTTTCGCACCTGATGAAGACGGCGGAGCTAGTCTAAATATCGTGTTTCCGTAACACGCCCCCGAAGACTTCATTACTCGTAAAAGCTTTCAAATTTTTTTTTTTAGTATTTAAAATGATTACTATTCTGTTATAATTCTTTCAACTGGATTTAAGCTAATAACTGCCAAGAGTATCTGGTTTTCTGCGCACTAAATTTTTTTACATATCGCTTTATCAGACATTGGTGAATGAAAAATGATATAATTTTTCTTTTGCCTTCAGATATTCACGTCAGGGAATTACATAAATTCCTTTGTAGGTATCAGGTGTCAGGGCGTCGATTCTGTGGGTGCTCGGGGCACCCATGAGAGGTAATCAGAAAACGCAACATCATGCCCAACGAGAATATAAACACTAAGTTAGGCTTGTAACGAGCGCGCACACAAGCGAATCAAGCAATTAGACCCGCCATGGCTCGTAGGCTGTATCAGGTGTCTCGCCCATTCCTAGTCGAGTAAATAAAGCACGTGCTTTGAGGGGACGCTGCGCTTTATGTTATCTCGTTTAATTAGGAAAATTATTACTTTAGATAGACAAATTCGTCCTTCGAAATCGTAATATGCCAAACCTGAAGAACCATCCATTAGCAGCTCTTCTCAGCTTAGTACAGCTCAACAAATCAAACCAGAAGATATTATTTCTACAAATTCATTTGAACATAAGAAAAGGCGCAATTTGCAAAGTAAGTGGTAGAAAATTATTCCATGGCTGTTATAATGATGAAGATATAGATATGTGTTTTACCGAATCTGCAAATAAACCATGTCTAGTGGCTTTTCTGCACCGGAAACCCATTCTAGAGGAGATGAGTTCATTAAAGCATTCACTCAAGATGGTTTTTCATCGTGAAGTAAAGCTTTGAAAAGCCTGATGTTCACTGTTTTTCTGCATTTGCGTAAAGCCAACTTAGATCGTGGCATCAATGTTCACTGCATGCTATCAAAAAGTAAAGTACACGATATAAAAACAAAACAGTTTTTAGAGACCCTAGGCCTAGCCATAAGGGACCAGGAAGACAACTATCTAAATTACATTCGATTGTCGAAACTATGATCACAAAATATTCCCGAGTTAAACACGTGGCTCCACCGCAAAAAAATATGTGTGGTTGTCACACTATATCACTGACGAAACCTGCACATTGTACACTCAAAATTGTAAACTGTGCAATTTTGTATAACGAAGTACAGCATAAAATAATCAAAGACATACAAAATGCGGTCTTTTATTTTCAGTTATGGTTGGTAAAACTAGTGATATTTCCAGTAATGAGCAAGTCACATTGTTCTTTCGTTACATGGACTAAAAGTGTAGTAAAAACGAAATTTTATCGGACTCTGTGAAACGGTATCAATAATATCCGACAAAATATGTTTGAAATTTTCAATAATACGTAGTACGAAGAAGATTCAAAATAAATATCAACATGTGTAGGTATCTATACACAGATAGGTTTTTTAATGATGAAGCACGTACTGGCTGTCAATTGTGGGTTAAAGATATCTAACTCAGGACAAACCATGTGCATTAGATAGACAGATATGTTCACTTTGATCCCATGTGAGAATAATCTCGGGGATGTGGAACAGTACATACACTTATTAGTAATGTCAATATTACTATACAATTGCACCGATCATTCGTTAAACCTGGTTGTTCAATGCGCTATGAAAGAAGTTCATGCAATAAGAGATGTTTTAGCGTGTTGTCTTCGTACGTGGTTAACCAAAACACCAGGTTTGTTTCGAGTCAATACAGGCAGTTGGCGATGCTTAAAACCTATTTTTGCGGCCTTTTTGATCAACAACATAAATCTTAATTATTATTATTAATTTTGATTGCGATGGAGCCCTAGTCATCTAATAAACCATTTTTATATTTTAAAAAAACTTTCTTTTATAATTGGAGTGTTAACCTTGAAAACTATTCTAAATAATTATAGTGTGCTGCCATGTTTTTTGAACGACTGAAATATGATGCTAGCGTGAAAACAAAATGTTTTTTAAAAAGCCTTCAGTCATTGAATCTCTTTTTATTGTCAAATTCATGATAGAAATTCTCGGTTATTTCGAAGCTGAAAATGCAACTGTACAGAAGATTTCTCTGCATCCTGTAGATAACATCAATACTGTCAAACGCATTAGCTATATTGTCCCAAAGAACTCGCCAAAAATTTCAAAACCTTGGGAAATCGACGTTTGAACAGGTTTTTATATTGGACGATCAATAAATCAACGTTAATAATTCCAAAAATAAGGAGGATACATAAAAATATAGACAATTCATCAAGTGAACCGCATCAATTTTTATCGCCAGTTGATTGATATATATTTATAAAAAAAATGCTATGACTCATTTGAGTAACGTGGAATTATTTCTTACTGATCAAAATGATACAAGCAGCGGTTACGAGAAACCGTTCTACGAAGATGTCTTTGATGTGGATCGTTTGGTTCTTCATCGTGCTTTTAGATATTACACGGACAAACTATGTCAGACTGAACAATGTGGAAAACTTATATTCTAATATATTAAAATGAACGTTCATTTGTATGTTCGTCTTCTATGCGTCCGTAAAACATTCATCCGATTACGATAAAACTTTGGTGAGTTATTGTGTGCATGCGTGCGAAGGTTTATAACCAAAAAGAGAAAATCAAAAAAAATCATCCCCTCTCTCCCTTTACAATCCTTAATTTTATACGAACCCACATTTTTTATCCGATTTCGATAGAATTTTGCACACGTATTCTTTAAGACCAACAGAAAAATAGTGTCTTCATTTGGTTTTCAGAAACACTACCCCTCTCCTCCTTTCCACCCCCTTATTTTTGTAAACGTTCTTTGTACATACCCTCAGATTTCATCCGATTTCAATGGTACTTTGCACACATATACATTAAAACAAACAGAAAAGTACTGTTTAAATTTGATTTTCAGAAACCCAACCGCTCTCACTCTTTCCACCCCATTAATTTTTGTCAGTGTTCTTTACACGAAGCTACAGTTTCTACCCGATTTTGAAGGAACTTTGCACACATATACTTTGAAGCAAATAGAAAAGTACTGTCTACATTTGTTTTACAAAATTCCAGCCCCTCTCCCCCTTTACTCCCACCCATCTTAATTTCAAGAGTTGTTTATAGAAACTTACAGTTTTTATAAGATTTTTGACAGAACACTGGACACGAATACTTTAAAACAAAGAGAAATGTGTTGTCTACATTAGGTTTACAAAATTCCACCCACTATCACTCATCACCCTCCTTAAACTAAATGTACAGTACACATGAAACCATTCAGTTTTTCGATTATTTGGTCCATGTTAGTGTTTCTTTTTTCTATATGCGTACCCACTTAAGAAATAAAAATAGGAATTGCAACGCTTGCCGGCCAAAGTTGGTATATATATATTTATAATTTGGTATTGCGAATCTATCCAACATATGATACGCGAAGTCGTCAAATACTTAAAAATCGTTTTAACTATTCCAGTATTGGCATGCACAGCAGAACGTTCATTTTCAGCAGAACGGAGAACAAAAACTTATTTTAGGAGTGCTATGACTCAGCAAAAATTGAATGATCACATAGTAGCGCACGTAAACCGAGAAATAGCGAGCGAAGTATACCTGCAAGATATTGCTTATACGTTTATAAATAGAGCTGTAGTTCCACAAAATACGTTTTTTCATCATCGTCATCACCCCCAACAGTTTCCAGCCTCTGGCCGGGTCTGCTTAGCCTCTCCATTTCCTTCTTTCATCCACCACCTCTCTGTCACCACTTTGTTCCAGTCCTCTCCTCTCTTCCGTACACACTCCTCCACTCCTTTCAGCCATCCATCTCTAGTTCTTCCTCTGGATTGTTTACCATGCATCTTAATTTCGTGAATTTTTCTTGGGATTCTCTGAACCTCCATTCTCTTTACACGTACATACCATCTCAGTCTGGTCCTCTCTACCCTTTCCTGTAGGGGTTCCCCTTTTATACGTTTGTACTGAAAAAAATTGATATCGATTTGTATTTGTATTTATTGGTCCCTTAGCATCATACATAGTACAAAGTACAAATGATATGGAATAAGTCAAAAACAGTCTGTACGCAGACAGACAGTACACTCTCTCTCTCTCTCTCTCTCTCTCACACACACAGACACACACACAAACACACACACACACACACACATACACACACACATGGGCATTTTATCAATGCTGTGATCATTCTTAAGATAGCTGTACAAGTTTGATAAAGACACAAAATTTATAATTACAAATAACACATTATTTTTCACTATTTAAGTCTATCATTTGGTATGAAAATACTCATCAATATCTACTGTAGAAGCAGTGGCCGAGCATGTACTCCTTCAGTCGTGAAGTGAATTTTGTATTTTCTTTTACAGATTTGATACTATGTGGTAGGTTATTAAACAATCTGATTCCTGTATGTAGTGGTCCTTTCTGACATAGGGTAGTATTTGTTTGTGGTACATGTAAATCTAATATCTGTCTAGTATTATATGTATGCACATCATTGTTTGTTTGTAATGTATACCCAGAAGCTTCAGTATTTTTTTTTTTTTTTATGAATGTTATAGTTTCCAGCATATATATACAGGGCAGTGGTAGAATTTGCATTTTTCTAAATAAATGTCTACATGAGGTTCTACTCTGTACCCCATTATTATAAATGTAGCTTCTTATAAAGATTTATTAGTGTTCATCATACAATTCTTCTTAAAGCTGTGTACATTAAGTAGGTAGTAATACACATCTCCAGCTAATAAAAATTATTTTACGCACTGCTAATATAATGATTTCATGAAAGAAAGTAGGTTTTCTCGGTGAGTCAGTTGCGTAAAATCCTCTCGAGCTTTCCACCGGGACTGGGCGTCAGAAAAAGTACAAGGCGACGTTTCGGAGCCTGCCTCTGGCTCCATCTTACGGCAAACTTTACGCATAATGATTTCATTTTCATTATTATGATAGGTTGTTTAATCTAGTAATGTTTTACTCGTCTTTTTTTCGTTTCCTCTATACATTAATTACTTGCTGTACCCGGGACTTCATTCGCGACAGCGATCCTTGCAGACACAAATCAAATGCAATAATAAATCCTGATTTCTGATAGGAATTCACAAATCATTGGTTACTTATTTGTCACTATTATAAACTTGAAAATCTGTTGCTCAATCACCTTAAAAAGGCCGAACTCATTTTAATGAAGTTTAGTGTGTTTTTTGGTCTGGAACAGAATATAGAAAACGCCAAATCTTTCTTTCCTACTCTGCCTGCCTGTTCGCTTATACCTTGAATTCTACTGGATGGATTTAGATGCGATTTTCACTGTTACGTAAAAATAGTTGGTTCCGGCGACTTTTTTCATGTTTGTCAATAATTTTGAAGGTTTTTATTTAATTTGCTTGGAACCCTAAATATTTCCGGGATAAAGAGTAGGTTACTCCCTTCCAAATAGGCAATCCGCCAATGAAAGTCTCGTCGAAACTAGTTCGCACTCTTTGCCTTTTTATTATTATTATCTTTAATGTATCATCAAATGAGCATGAGCACCCATGAGGTTTTCTAGAAGTTGGCGCCCCTCTCAGGTATCACTGTCCCAACCATCTGAGGAGATATTTTGTAACGTCTGAATTTCAGATCTTCCTATGTTCTCCCTGCGGTCAGAAGTCGCATTGTTGCTATGACGCGTTGTTCTTCACGTCCTGTGTGCCTCGTTTTGATATTAAGTTATTTTCGTAATGTTCACTATTTATTTTGTTCAATAACCTTGCGTCACAGAACTTACCTTGACAAGAAACAATTTTTTGATCCACACTTTCCGTTTCTTTTCTCTAGAGTAGTTTTTCTCAAATTAATTAACATTGTGTTCTTCGTCACCATATTACTTCGGTAAAATAAAAAACGTTTAAAAAAAACCACCCATATTTTTGAAAGGGGGTTTGCCTTTGCCGGGGATATTTTATAGGGGTTCGCGGAGTAGTGCATGGAAGGAAAAGATGACCATGACCACAAGCTGGCACTCGATTTCAGGCACAAGGGTGTGGGAAGATTCTCTTTTTTAGGTAAGGGTGTCAGGGATTGGAATGAGTTACCAAGAGAAATGATGAATAATTTACCGAAAACTTTGAAAGAATTTAAAGATAAAATTTGTAGAGGGCAAATGTAGGTAGGTGCAGGATAAAGGGAAGATGGGTGTGTAGGGAAATTGCCACCGGAGCCTGTGCTCCATTGCAATTAAATTAAATTAAATTAAACCCTGCTCGAGAGAAATGGAAAGAAGACAGAGTACTGCCAAGTTCCTTTTCGTTCTCCTTGAAATAATGCACCTTGAGGAAATTTCTGTGCCGCGAGAAAGTATGAGTGAAGACGATTGTTTGGAACATCTTGCGATTTCATCCAACAACAGTCATAGGTGATGGAATCTGAATGTGCTGTTCATGCGAATTTGAATCTAGTCAATATTTCTGGTGCGTAATGCGCCATTACGTGTCGTCAAGTTGAATTAAGAGTCGCATATACGCGCGGTACTGTCAGTATATAGCGTATCTAAAACACAGAAAAAATTCAATTACGAAAATAAATATCCACATACGTAACTTTTAATAGCTGTAACATTTTCACTTAAGGGGCCATCCATAAATTACGTCATACCTTGAGGGAGCAGGGGGTCAACAAAGTGTGACACCGTGTGACAAGGGGGGCGGGACGAGTCATAAACTTTGTGACATCACATGCGTAATTTGTATCACTTTGGCTCATATTGCCTCAGTGCCGAAGCATACTTATTTAAACGATCATGTGGCATCTGTGGTCTATATTTCTCATCATACAAAGCCACTAACCAACATAAGCAATTACATAAGAGTCAACTAGAGGTTTTCCCCATCATGAAGATTCGTCCACAAAGCATTGCCGCTAGACGAAACAGGGAAGTTCTTAGTTTATTAAACGATGACGATGCTTTATGGTTGGATGAAGATGATGTTGATACATCGAATGTTCCCAACACTATCGCAATCAAGAATGAAGTAACTATTATGCCAATAATAAACAGAATCAAGGAATGGGTTCAAAATCCATGGACACATGATGACTCAATTTAGTATAATTAATTCGATTTTTTATATTTTCTTAAATGTTTGATTTATTGTTGATATGATTTTTTATCAAGAAATACATAATCATTTTGGAAGTGCTGTTTTAATTTATAAATTTAAAATTGCAAAATATGTTACGTCACACCACGGGAGGGGGGGGGATCCCACAAATGTGACAACCTGTGACATGAGGGGGGGGGGAGGGGTCCAAAATGCATTAAATTCGTGTAACGTAATTTGTGGATGGCTCCTATCGATTAAATACTTAAGCGCAAGACAAATTAGGTAGAAAACCTGTTATTCCACAAGAAATAGAAACGAACCTTGTTAAGTATTGTATATTGATGGAAAAGAAGTTTTATAGTATCACTAGTAATGAAGCTTATCAGCTGAAGAAATGTAATCCGCAATCCATTCAGTGACGATACGACTGGAAGAACATGGTTCGATTACGTAATGAATAGACGCAAGAGTCAGATTTCAGTACGAAATCCTGAAGGAACATCACTTGCTCGAACCACCGAAAGAGTGTCATGAACTTTTTTGATCTTATGGAAGCCGAATACAATAAACATTGTAATTCTCCTGACCGTATCTTCAATGTTGATGAGTCTGGAATAAGTGTAGTGCAAACAAAGATTCCTATTGGGAAATGTTATCCCTCAGGTTGGGTGCAGTGCTATCTATTCAGTGAATGGTTTACTCACTTCATTGAACATTCAATAACTACAGCTGACTCCCCAGTCTTGCTCACATTGGACGGACAATTTCTCATACCAAGAATATAGAAATATGAATGTCATAATTAAAGCAAAAGATAATCATGTGACCATCCACTGCCTTCCACCTCGTATACTACAGCGACTTTTGTTCACGAAGAACTATAAACTGTGAAATGTAATTGTGGTTCATAGCTCATAAAAACAATTTTAGTAAAAAGCGACGTTTCGGACCTGTACATTCTTTCACTTTTACCTCAAGTTGACACTGTAAATAGTGATTTTCTACCAGGTAAGGTCAAATATAATTTAATACTTTCATTAATAAAAATGTAAACTAACAATGTTTGTTTTACAATTTATTTTAAATCTGTTTCATATTGCCACCCCGCTTCATAATTTACAGCAGGTTAAAAAATCTATTGTAATTATTGAAAACGTTAATTTTTCATTATTATTTACCCTATATAATAGATAAATAAATGACACAGTTGACATTTTTTATGGAACAGCCACATTTTAAATTTTGTATTTTGCTTTAAACGAAAAAGTGTTCCATAATACCATCACTTCCCCTATCGTTTGCAGCCACCTTTCTAAATGTAACTTTTGGTATTTTGAAACATCTTGCTGCTTCATTATTGCTAGAATCATATCTTCAGGGTGCCGCATCCCCCTTTTATCAGGCCATAACCTGTTTCTTGGCATGGCAACACCTACAAAACAAAAGAGGGTTTTTTTAATTTTAAAAAGTTAACTTAATTGAAATGGAGCACACGCTCCTGTGGCAATTTCTCTACTCATCCATCTTCTCCCTTTCCTGCACCCACCAACATTTGACTTCTGCAAATTTTAGCTTTAAATTCTTTCAACGTTTTTGGTAAATTATTCATCATTCCTCTTGGTAACTTATTCCAATCCCTGACACCCTTACCCAAAAAATATAATCTCCCTACACTCATTTGCCTGAAATCGAGTGCCAGCTTGTGGTCATGGTCATCGTTTCCCTTCCATGCATTACTTTTCATACCTATATCTTTCCATGCCCCATCACCAGTATACGCCTTGTACACTCCCATGACCCTCCTCATCCTCCCCCTGTCTTGCAATGAATCCCATACCAGCTCCTTTATCATATCTGTTACTAATTGCTTTCTGCGATAATTTCCAGAAACAAATCTAGCAGCCCTGTTTTCACCCTCTCCAACTCCTGTATTTGATACGCAAAATGTGGGTCCCATACTACACTACCATATTCCAGCAATGGTCTGACCAAAGTTTTGTAACCCAATTCCTTTACTTCTCTCGTACATCCCCTCATCACTCTCTCCAACAAGTGCAAAATTTTGAAACCTTTTCCTACCACCTGTCCAATGTGTCCTGCCCAGTTAAGCTTGCTTTCAAATGTAATGCCAAGATATTTACATTTCAAGTCTTCAACAAGCAAGTCATTCCCCAACTTATATTCATAATTAACCTTTTGTTTTTTATTTGTGTATCTATTTTTGTTGTAATATGGAACAGCAGGTTTCATATTTCCACCCAACGCCATTTTCAAAACTAATCTATGAAACTAGACTTTTGATAAACAATTTCAAGGAACTAAAATTACCATTTGTAGATTTAATCCTATTGTTAAATCGTGAAGTAGAAACAGAATGCTAATTTGTAAATAAAGGTAGCAGAAAAAATATTTGAATCTAAATGTACAAAAACTTTTGGATGTTGTAAAACAAAGTTCGTCTACTCACAGCTATAAAACAATGTGAAACTGATCTCTGCTGCCTCTAATGGCGGATATAAAACGTTAGGATTGTCATAACTGAAGCTGCTGCCAGATGGCATTAGTAGCCTGAAAAAACTATGGTGTTTCATATTGGCTGGAAGGCTATGCTGGGCTACGTGGGGGGAGGGGGGGGGTTCTTAGCCAGACCACGTAGCTTTCCTTTGATAACATGTTTCACAGTTAAAATGAGGAACGGAACTCACAACAGCATGTGAATATTTATTTCCCTCAGTTTATTATCTCCGTATGTATATTATAATAGTCTCAAAAGGGAAAACAGTACAAAATGTCTTCTGGAATCAAAAGGGAAAAAAGCTACGTGCTACATGGAGGGGGAGGGGTAGAGGTAAAAGCCACGTAGCGATACGTGGGGGGGAGGGGAGGGGGTTCACAGTAGGCCAAAATGGAGCTACGTGGTTTATGCACGCTCCCTTCCTTCCGCCGTAGGTATAGCTAATTCTAAATTACGATTCATACGTCGTATTTTGAGGAATTGTAATGCTCATACAAATAGCCCCCAAGTAGCCTTCAAAACTTTAGTGCGTCCACATCTGGATTACCTTACTGTTGTTGGGTTTGGGATCCCTATCGCAAGGGCCTGATTGACTCAGTGGAGAGGGTGCAGAGGAGAGCCGCTCGATTCGTGACTGGTCGCTACAGCCCTTATGAAAGCGTCACAGAATTGATACATAGGCTGGGCTGGGATTGTTTGGCCGACAGACGACATCGTTTGCGTTTGAATTTATTGGAGAATATGCGAAATTCTTTGACTTACGAGTTCAATGAAATACTTCTTCCGCCAACCTATTTAGGTCGAAGTGACCGGAGGGATAAGATTCGAGAAATAAGATGCCGTACTGATGCTTTAATGTATGCTTTCTTTCCTCGCGCTATTCGGGAATGGAATGCTCAGAATTAAGGTCGGTGCTTAACACCCTCTGCCATCTACAATGTTTGTGAATTGGAAAGTATGGATGTAGATATAGATGCAGACTTTGCTGATTTTTTACGGGAATTGTTTCTGTGGAATCTCATTTCTTTTCGTAAGTTGGTCGCTTACTCTGAGTTCTATTCGGAAATTAGTGGGTATGTGCTGTTCAGAATTCAAGACGTCAGTATACGTGTGTCCTTCCCAACAATGGCCTTGCTGTGTGTGATCGATTCCAGTTACCACAGAATTAACTGCCGTCATTGGTAAATTCCAAACTAAGCATAGGAAAAAGTAAAATATAACGTGTTAGTTAAACTTGATGGTATCTGTGCAAAAAAGAAATTTCAGACGTTTAGCGTAATCCGGAGTAAAGCAATTCACCTGCAAATATACGCCGAAACGTTAAAGGTTTGGTATTGCTATTCAGTAAACACGGGGAATATCGCCAATGTTGGACTTTTCCTATGATTTGGCGGTGAAATCCTATGTGCCTAGCAAATTACCTGTTTCTAGGATTACGGGAAGTATAATGGAATTATGGTGTCGTAGTCGGGGGGGGGGGGGGAAATATGAATTTCACTAACTTCCAAAGTAAAGAGAGAAAATAGGTAAAATTTAACACATTAATTAAGCTTATTAAGCTCTGTCTATAATGTAAATCTGAGGATATGAAGTTATTAGAGTGAAAAGAGATTTTACATTTGTGACAAATAGTCGCACAGAAATTTACGAGTTTTAGATTTTTCTTGTAATCTGGGGTCAACACTTTATTTGAGGACCAAATTTCAGCTTTCTACTATGAGAAGTACCTTAGAATTTTGATAATCAGTTTGTGAGTGGCAAAATCAGTGATATGTGGGTATGAATAACTTCCGAACTAAGTACTGGAATGAAACAAAATTTAGTGTGTTAGCTTCGATTGCTGATATCTATGTATAATAAAAATTTGAGGCAAGTAGCTTCAATAAGACCGAAGAAATTGAGTTACAAAAATGGCCTGAATCTCTTCGAGAAAAGGGTAACTTAGACGGTGCTGCCGTTGATGGATAACCATCAGCGAGAGCCTTGGTTGAGTAGCTTTACGTACGAGACTTAAAACAAGGTTGAATACATTATCTCAGTTTCTTTCATCCGTCTGAAACTATATACAAAGAAAAGTGTAAATTCATAACATTTCGTTTACGGTAAATATACATTTATTATAATGACACTTTATCCTCTGAAGATGCTTCAATTTATCATCTAGTGCAAGAAAAGCGCAGAGCGAGGAGACATTTAATTACAGAACTGAGGACAGAGGAAGAAGGAGAAGTCCACAAAACCCAAGATGCAATAAAAGAACAAGCTTACAAATATTATAAGCACCTGTTTGAAAAAGTAGATAGTACCACATACCCAGACAGGATATTAGCTTCTATAGAACAGCAATTGTACAACGAAGATCGAGCAGATCTTAACAGGTTAATTGACGAGGAAGAAGCTTATGCAGCAATCCAAAGAAGCCCCAAAAACAAAGCTCCGGGACCAGATGGCATAGGAATCGAATTCTACGCAACATTCTGGAGACAGTTGAAAGATAAACTCATAAAAATTTACAATGAAATTATGGAACAAAAAACTTTTCCTGAGGAATTTGTTGCCGGCCTAACAGTATTAGTCCCCAAAAATGTGACTGCTAATAATATGAGGCATGTTTTTTTAAGTAAGTACCGTTTTGAAATTAAAAAAAGACGTGCAAATATATATCAATAATTTTATTTTTACATGAAAGCCTGTACCTTACTCTACTTTTCTACATAATTCCCTTCAATATTGAGGCACTTGTCACAAAGTAGTACCAGTTTTTGAAAACCCTCCTCATAGAAGTATGCCGCCTGACTTGTTAACCACTGCATCACAACTGTTTTGACTTCGTTATCGTCTTCAAGACGCTGACCGCCCAGGTGTTTCTTCAAGTGCAGGAACAGATGGTAGTCACTGGGCGCCAGATCAGGGCTGTACAGAGGATGATCTAGAGTTTCCCATCGAAAAGATGTGATGAGATCTTTGGTCTGATTAGCCACATGTGGACGGGCATTGTCATGCAGTAAAACGATGCCATTGCTCAACTTGCCACGTCTTTTGTTCTGGTTTGAACGACGCATATTGTTCAATGTCTCACAATAAGCTGCTGCATTGATTGTCTCATTACGAGGCAGAAATTCCACAAAAAACTTTGCACATGATTTTCCGGGCAGAAATCGTTTGCTTGAATTTCACTTTTTTGGGTGAATCTGAATGCCGCCATTCCATGGACCCATGTCTCATCGCCCGTAACAATTTGGCTTAAGAAATCATCACCATCGTTGTGGTACCGCTCAAGGAAAGTCAATGCACTGCCTAAACGTTTGGTTTTGTGTAAGGATTGCAATCCCGCAGTGTTTTCAATCCCGCGGGATCCCGCGGGATCCGTGCGGGATTGGCGCAAACCGTTTTTTAACGCTTATATTTAAAACATAGTTACTTAAAACTTCAATAAATTAATTAATAATTAAATTAATAAATCAATTTTAATGTTAAATGATACATATTAATAGTTAACAATATTTTAATTGGCAAAAGTTATATCAAAACGTTTTTGCATGTCTTAAGTACATTTCGAGGTTTTACATTTTTGTTTTTTAATCTAAACCAATTTTTAAATAAATAATAAAAAATGGAAAATATTCAGTGTTATGTCAAATTATGTGCATTACAATACATCACATGAATTTAAAAACGTGGTTTGCTTAGTGGCCAAGTTACCAGAGTTTTTAAAAAAAATTCTAAATAAACGTTCCATAACACCGAGAGAAAGCATTCCATTTCACAAAGTGAAGTGAATATACTCTGTAAAGTGTAGACTTAGCTCAGAACAAGATCTCATAACTTTTTGTCACTGCACAAGCACGAGACGCTATTACTTTTTTTTTTTTTTTTTACAAGAATTGTTTTTTGTGGAATTCATTATTATATCTCTTGATTTCTTGATTGATCTTACAGTTTATTCAATGTTATTAAAGGAAACTACTCGCCAACACTTAAACTGTCAAGTATTTCAATTTTACATATGTGGCGTAACGACGTTATAAGAGTGGAAATTATTACTTTTTAGTAAGAAAGGAGACTTTCTCGGCGAATGATTGCAGTAAAGTTTTCATAGGTTGTATCTCCGGATTTCATTGTAAAAACACGAGATTTTACCCGTGAGGGAGACGATGGAGGCAGCCGTCGAAGTATGGTGTTCCTACAACACAATTCGTCGATACACCCGTGAAAACTTCATTATAATTTTTTTTGCCTTTAGTCGAAATAATAAGGAGAAGAGGAGATCTATAGCCTGAGCGGCACATGTAAGCAGGTGGCTTTCGTCAAAGAAACGCATTGAGGCAGCGGCCAAAACAACAATAAGTCAAAGGATATACAACTAACTTTTGATAGCTGCTAAATAAATAGGTATGCGATTAAAATTACGATAACATTAGTTTCCTATCAACGAATAATCAAATTTCAGCCGCAAAAAAGGAAATTGCCACAATAACTTTATCTGCAAATACAAAAATTGGGAGTAATAAAAGTGTGAAAAAAAAGCTGTAAATGTGTAGTTCAGATAACGTTTGCGACACATAAATAATTATGTAGTTAGAAAATCGTACTTAATACGCAACATAACTGAAACTACAGAAATGTGTAGAGGAAAGGAGACAAATATGGAATACCATTTTCATTTTGCAAAAAAAAAATATAACCAGTAGTGCTTTTTTAGAAAATGTTTTATTTCTAAATTATTCCAATTACTGTTTTCTAACAAAATATAAAACATTTTCTATCTAAATTAAAGAGAAACAAACTCCAAAATTAAATAAATAAAAAAGGGATAAGTCATAAATTCTCAAAAGGGTGACAAATATGGAATACTAAAAAAAGTAATATAAACTTTCAAAAACTAAAAAAAAATAGCAAGAAGACAATTCATTATAATATAACAAGTTATTATTATCAATTAGAATAGTTCAGATGATTGGTCTTCCATCAGTCTAATCCATACAAAAGTCGCAGACATAGCTTCCACTGGAATACCCAGCACATTCAGTGTGAGCCCATTCATTGCATAACAAGCATTGTACCCACTCTTCTCCCCTGGTGTCTTCCAGAAAGTTTCCCTCACAAAAAATACAATACCGGTACCCTGTATCTGAGTTAGGAGTATTTGATTCGGGGATGCTTATCGTGTCCGATTCATCTTGAACACTGAAATCACTCTCAGCTCCTTTGTCAGAGTCTTCTCTACAAAGCTTCTTCTTAATTATTTTTTTCTTTGGTAAATGTTTTATTTTTTTTTTGTTTCTTGTTTTTTGATTTTCAAACTTGTCCTTATTGGTTGTTAATTTCTTCGTTTCTAATTGAAGCTTATATGGTGAAGATGTGACCACCGTTGACTTTTCTTTTTTTCTTCCTCTGTTAGATTTTTTTGTTTTAAGTATTGGTATGGGGGATATGTCTTGAGGACTCACAATTAATGCAGCTGACGTTGAAGACTGGTCTGAATGTACAACTTGTAATGTGGAATCGTTCAATTCCAGAGGGTTAGCAGTTGAGCAAGATTGTTTCTCCAGACGTTCTTCACTTGATTTCGAAGGGGTAACACATTCCATGGAGGCTTCTATCTCCTCGTCCTTCAAAAATATTCATGTTTAAAGGATATATTCCAGTAGTTTTAAAGCCGTTTACAGCATTCGCTCCAGTTTGAACTTTTAGGTAAGCCTTACCGAAAACTTCGCAAAGGTCGAAATGTGATAAGGCTCTAGCATTAGTCCTAAGCCGTATTTCTTCGCTGTATTGGCTTTTTAGAGCATCCATCAGTGTTTTGTCTAGGGCTGTATTTTGTGGGTGGAATGTGGAGGTAGGGAAAGTATTGTCACGTTGTTCTGACAGGCTAAGTCGATCACCTCAATATTTTTTGTATGCGTATGGTGCCCATCAAAAATTAAAAAAGCGGGATTCTCTTCTGAGGGTTTCGCTTTCTCAAGAAAATGTTTAAACCACAATGTAAATAAATGGGTTTGGATCCATCCCGAAGGATGGCAAGCAAAAATAGTTCCAGGTGGAGCTCCTTTGGACAAGAGTGGGCTAAAGTTTTTTCCTAGGAAAAATAATTAAAGGAGGGATATAAATTCCACCTGCACTAAAACATGAAACAGCTGTGATAAGGGATCCTCGTTCAGCTGACGTCAATGTTCCTACTTGACACTTCCCTCTTGAAGCAATCACCTGAGGTGTTTTGGTTTGTACAACAGATAAACCTGTCTCGTCCACATTATAGATCATTTCTGGAGAAAAATGTTTCAGTTCCATTTGCTTTTCGAGAAGGTTAAAAAACATTTTCACGTTATTTTTAGTAAAGCCTTTCGCTCTTGACACTGAAGTTCCGGTCGGTTTTCTAAAAGAAATGACATTCTTTTCCTGCGGTTCCCAGGGTTTCAAATGGATTTGGGATATTGTTGTTTTTTTTTGTTTTTTTTTGCTAGCTGATAAGCCATGTTTTGAAAATCTGATCTAGTGAGGGCAAATAATTTTTTTCCATTGTTAAACAATATTCTACTAAAGCCTTTTCTAGATAATCTGGTAATATTGTTTTCTGTCCTAAACGAGGTTTGTATGTAGTCATGTCTTTTTTTTTGGCACATTCTGAATAAGGTAGTTCGCGGAACATCAAAATGTTTAGACGCCCGTAAATATCCCCAATTTTTGTCTTTCACATACTCTACCGCCTTCTTCATTTTCTCCTTTTCCCATGTCTGTCTTTTCTTTTTCTTGCACTTTTCTCTCTCCATCCCTAAAAATAAAAATTACATTTTAGAAAATGGTATACAAATATGGAATAGTATTCCATAATTGTCGCCCCTCTAGTATTCCATAATTGTCGCCCTCTGTAAATTCACTTTGGAAGGTTATAACAATGGTTCCATCAAACAAAACGTGAAGCACATTTATGCTAAAATAATCTACAAAGTGTGCTCTATTAGCCCACATTATTAACAAAAACCAAGAAATATAGGTTAAATATAAAAATAATTAGGTAAGTATGATTTACCAAAGTTTTCTCAGTCCAAAAAAATGAAAAATAACTCGTCCTGAAAGCGGTGTTAAGCCTATTGGCGCACAGACTAGACTGACGTAATGGCGGATCAAAACGAAACATTTCACCTAGTTTCCGCAAGGGTGCAGCACATAGGAGAGGGGAAACCGACCTATTCCATATTTGTACCCCTATTCTATAATTGTCTCCTTTCCTCTACTCGAAAATGAATACGTAAAAGTGTATCTATTTACTTACGAATGACGAAGGTTGACAAAAACAAACGTTTATTCACACGAGCCAAATGTAAACTGCAAGGGTAGGACAGTGCAAAACATCCGATAGAGACCGAGTGGGGCAGCGAGTCACGCAGACTGACATACGTTTCCGCCGGATTTTGCGGATTGCGGATCCGCTTAATTTTTTGCGGGATCCGCCAGACTGTCTAATGATGCGGGATCCCGCGGGATTGCGGGATCCCGCTTTGCTGGATTGCAATCCCTAGTTTTGTGTACATCCGTTAACATTTTCGGTACCCAACGTGAGCACAATTTTCGGTAATTCAAGGGCTCGGTCACAATGTCATACAAAACACTACGAGAAACATTAGGAAAGTCATCACACAAGGAGGAAATCGTAAAGCGTCTGTTTTCTTTCACCTTATTGTCCACTTTCTGCACCAAACTTTCATTAACGACCGAAGGACTCGCAATCGGTTTTTTCATCATGCACATTTGTGCGGCCATCTTTAAATGCTCTCACCCACTTTCTCAGCATTCTCATAATGTTTTGTCCGTAAACTGCACAGATCTCACGATGAATATCGATCGGTTTTAGGCCTTTAGCACAAAGAAATCTTATAACAGCCCGTACATCACAGTCGGCGGGACTCACGATTATCGGAGGCATCTTAAACACTCAGTGAACAACGTAAACAAGGAAGAATTAGACTGCAATGGCGTCAGTGCGTAGGCAAGAGATGCATATACCCAGTGCGCATGCGCGGAACACCAAACCGTAGCGCTGAAGCTACGGTGTGACAAACCGGTACTTACTTAAAAAATACGCCTCGTATGAAGACCTATAACTTTACTGAACAGTGATTATAAAATATTCGCTAGGGTGTTAGCACACAGAATAAAAGATAAAATACATAAGGTGATAAAAATTCACCAGGCTGCTGTTGGATATAACAGATCAATTGTCCAACTACTGTCAGAATACCGTGACGTCATAGGCTATATGAACACAAGTAACTCAGAGGGTGCTATCCTCTCACTTGATCTCGATCGAGCCTCTGATAAACTATCTCAAACAAACGATGATGAAGATGTGATTTGGGGAAGAGATATCAAACATAGTAAATAATTTACTAAACAAGGCGACAACAAAAATAATCGTCAACGGGATGATGAGCGAACTTATACGAATTAGCCGATCAATAAGACAAGGATGTCCTCTGTCTATGATCTTATTTGCAATTGCCCTTGAGCCACTATTGATAAATTTAACAAAAACATTAACAGGGCTTGATACAGGAATTGGTAAAGTGATATTTCGGGCCTTTGCTGATGATGTCGTGGTTTTTGCAAAAGATACAAGAGATACTGAATTCGCAAAACAAACCATCGATAGTTACAGTCAATACTTTGGGGCAGTATTAAATACGAAAAAATAAAAAAATCATGGATATTGGAGTCTGTTTGAGATCCAATAAACCCTCTTAGCTGGAGGAAAACTCGGAAATCAACCTGCTGGGAATTAAATTCCAAAAATGCCTGCAAAAAAGTGCGACAGCAAATTGGAGGAACCTATTAGCGAAATTAGAGCTTGCCTTCAACAACACTTAATATGATACAGAGAGTGCAACTAATCAACACATTTGTGTTTGGGAAGCCACGGTACACTTCGCAAGTATTTCCAGTTTCTACGCCCTTAGCACGCAACATTATGTTGCGAGGTTATTGCTTCCTTTTTCCGTTTAACATGGCCCGTTAGGAATTCTGGATTTAAACCAAAAATTACGAACGATAGCCGCCTCGCTGCTGATTAGTACAAACCATTATCTTGATAAATTGTATTCATTACTCACTAAATAATTCTTCTCTCATTTTTCGAACATTGATTATTTATTTCACATTCAGTATTGAAATTCTCACAAGCTTAACAAATCTTAATTCAACGACTTTCAAGTCAAACCTCTACTACTAAAACATCCATGACAACCACTAGTCCACGAAAAAAAAACATCAATGCAGTCAGCGATATTCATTGTATAACTCTTGGCATTACATGTTTGCCAACTTAAACATGCTACAATAGTATTTTTTACTATCACTTACACTAGTTATTTTACAATTAACTAACCCTATGTTTGTTATCTCACGGTGTCTGCGGTCGGATATTTTATACACAGAGAAGAAATCTTTAAAATTAAAGTAGAAACACTGACTCTAGCTAAACAACTAGGGGGGACTTGGCCTTGTTAATGTATATACAGGGTGTTCAGAAAAGGACTCCCTGATTTCAAAATTAAATATCTCGAAAACAAAGATCGATAGAGGAATGCAGTAAACGGTATGTTTATTGTGACAGCTGTAAGAAGTGTATTTTTTTTTTTTTTTTTTTTTATAATGGCTTTCGGCGACTAAGCCATTCAGCCAGCTCAATGTGTTTTATATCTCTTCATGTGAATTTTTCGTTTATCCAGTGCGTTTATGCTTCCTTTGTATAGACACCACAGGACGGACAGGACATTCACACAGACACACAACACTTAAACATCCATGCCCGCGGCCGGATTCGAACCGGCGACCTTCGGCACGTGGAGCTAGTGCTCTAGCCCCTACGCTACCGAGGCCGGCTGTAAGAAGTGTATACAGCAGTGTGAAATAATAGTTACAAAAGCTGCTAACAGATGGCGCTGTAATCGCCATACGTAAAGCCTAAATAGTGATCCGAAGCTCAGGGCGATCAGTTCCACCATTCTGTAGTGCCAATGGTGAACATTTTGAAAACATATGTGATTGTTTGCAAAGATTGTTTTCATACGATTATTTCACTTATGTATGCTGATATGAGCTGTACAGCGCCATCTGTTAGCAGCTTTTGTAACTATTATTTCACACTGCTGTATACACTTCTTACAGCTGTCACAATAAACATACCGTTTACTGCATTCCTCTATCGATCTTTGTTTTCGAGATATTTAATTTTGAAATCAGGAAGTCCTTTTCTGGACACCCTGTAAGAAGAGTAAAGCTCTCTTAAAAATATGCTGCAGGCAAAAAGCAGGAATGCGCGAGGTATTACAGCGCATCTGATCGACCTATACAAGCCGCATATCATGGCACCACCCATCAGCATCGTCGGAATACCAAACCAGCTGAAACACTTACGTACAACTCTTCTACAAATAACCGGCCTTTAACAACCAAAATAATATACAATATTATGAAGGAGAACACCCCTGGAAACAGACAGGAAACGAAGTATCCAAATATTATATGGGAAAATCTTTTGGGCAAATATCCACAACCCTGTGTTACAGAAATCCGTACATTCAATCTGGTACAAGGTAGTCAATGAGACAATAGCCACTAACACCAAACTAAATCGAATCCATCTCCTAGAAACGGATAGATGTAACCACTGTCAAATGGTAGACACTCTACCCCACAGGGTTACCTGCCCAAAAACTTGGAACTGGACTAGGCGCACCGCAGCACACATATTAGATGACACAACGAGAAGAATAACTCCTGAACTTTTACTGAAACCAGATATGACATCCACTTCACAACATAAAAGAGACGCCCTAATGTGGCTAATGGGGAACACCATAATATTCTCTCAAAAGAATGTAATTATGGAGGACTACTGGCTCCAACTTGTGGTAGACTACCATAAATTCAAGAAGAGGAGAAAAAATGAGCAAACTCCTTTTGCAAACTATTTAGAGAAAATTATTCCGTTTAAATAAATAACAAATAAAAGAAGAATGACTACATAAATCGGAACTAGAGGACAACACTGAAAGAATGTTCCTCGTAATTAAGTTGATGTAACTGTTTCAATATTGAAATAAATGTAAAAAGTCTAAAACAAGTCCGTCACGAAATATAAGAATAACATTTTAATTCAAATTCAGAGATCACTAAGAAGAAAAGAAAGTAAAATTTATTTCTTGGTATGGCCAAAATTGAAGCAAAGAAAGGAACTAAAAAAAATAATTAGTTGAAACCTCAGGGAAGCAAGACGGCGACAACTAGACCAACTAGACGATGCATCTGATGCTGACTCCTCTGGATCGGATGCGAAGGGAAGCTGTCCGGAAACACCTGTGGTTAGGTTGAAATTCGTCCTGGACCAGAATGAAAACGAAACCTTCATGTCACAGCAAAAAGCACGAGGAATTTAGTTATTTAAACAACTTTCATAAGCACTATGTCACCTTGTGACGTCATGTATCGCGACGTAAACTACTCCCGAGATGTCTTCGACCCACGCGACAGATGTTCCTCAGTCCTGAACTTAGTCACGATTTCATACAGTAGTGTGTTTAATTTTGTCTCTGCACTCCTCAAACGTTTTTGTGTGATGTTTTGATAAAAACTGATGTGTGTTTTAAAAAAATACGCAATTTGCGTGTTTGCATCATTTAGCAGAGACAATTTATGTCGTGTAGTGCCGACATTTCTATTGTTTGAAACTCCATGTTTTAATGTCTTTGGCTGAATTTAATTTTCATGTTTACACTGGTTTGAATCGCCTGCGAATATTTGAAATCTTCTTGTGTTTATTTTGTGCTTTAATCAATGACAGAAGTCTAATTTGTTAGTATTTTTACATTCTAATGTTGCACTCATGGGAAACTTTTATAGCCGCAAATTCAGTAGTAATGGTAAGAACATAAGTTATTTCAATTTCTGTGGACCGTGAGCTATCATTACATTTTGCGATATCTAGCTGTGTGTCTGTTATCTTGTACCGACGACGCAAATGATGAATTATATTTTCTACTTAATTAATTAAAATGCGATGGAGCAACGCTCCGGTAGCAATTTCCCTACCCACACATTTTTCTTCTTTCCTTTTACCACCCACTTTTTTCCCTCAACTGATTTCAACTTTAAATTGTTTCGATGTTTTTGATAAATTATTCGTTATTTCGGCAGTTCTATCATTACCGTGGCGCCACAATTTGATGATCAATTCTTAAAGGACTCGACGAAACAAATCGAAAATAAAGAATAAAGTTTTTTGATATCTTGCTTAGTTTTCGAGATAACGCATGTTAATAATAAATTATATGTATAATTTCTTGTGCTTTTGGTGGCGTTTCTTCTGGTCCAGGCCGTATTTCAACCTGACAACTAGGAGGAAAATAAAATACCTACAGTGCCTTTCCACCGTGTAGATATTGTAGTTTTGGTGTTTTTTTTTTTCTGGTCGGATCTCACCCTAACAATAAATCGAAAATTAAGATATATATATTTTTTAAAATTATTCTGTATTTTCGATTTATCTCGTCGAGTTACATATGAATTCACCATCAAATTTGGCTGGCGCAATTTTTCTTCTGGTCCAGGTCGTATTTCAAACTGACCACGTCAGTTTTGAGTGCTGTTTCTACTGAAGGTGTATGTTGGTTTGATAATTTATGCTACGCGAACTAGCAATCGTGATGCAGACAGTGTGGTTCGCGATGCATTTCACATATTTAGGTGTGTCTGCATCGTTTGATTTTGTAGCGGCAATGTTGACGGAGATTGTGGTTAGAACATAAGGCATGGGAGTTTCGTCATTAGTAGTCATTAAGAAGTTGCCTATCTATCTTGTAGGATAAGTATGGGCCATCCGACTGTACTCCAGAGACAATACTGTAATCGCTCGAGATCAAGGCGATCCTGACCAAAAACATATTATTCTCCTTGAATACACCCCCTTCCCCCTCCTCCTTTACACCCCTTAATTGTATACGAATCCAAATTTTTTATCCGATTTCGACGAAACTTTTCACACGTATACTTTAAAGCAAACAGAAAAATACTGTATACATTCGGCTTTCAGAAACCCAACCACTCCCCCTCTCCCCCCTCCTTTTTCCATAATATTTGCCAATGTTTTTTATACTCACCCACAATTTTTATCCGACATCGACGGAATTTTTCACACGTATACTTTAAAACAAATAGAAGAATAGTGTATAAATTTGATTTGTGAAAACGCAATCCCTCTCCACCTTTCCACTCCCTTAATTTTTGTCAATGTTCTTTATACAAAGCTACAGTTTCTATTCGATTTTGAAGGAGCTTTGCACACCTTTTCTTTAAAGCAAACAGAAAAGTGCTGTATACATTTGGTTTACAAAAACCCACCCACTCTCACCCATCACCCTTCTTAAAAAAAGCTTTCAGTTATTTAAAACATGTTAATGTGCCTGTTTTCTATGGGCGTGCCTACTCATAAGAAATGAAAATAGTCATTGCAAGGCCTTCGGGGCAAAGCTAGTTGTGTATATATTATTGTTGTATCGCTAGACACTTTCAATTAGGGATGTAACGGATATCCGCATCCGCAAGTGCGAAACTTTCGCATGAATTCCGACATCCGCTTTCGCATCCGCAATTTTTAATGCGGATGTTTTGTTTACATAGCAATATATATTATTCTTTTCTCTTTATTCGAGAAACTTGCAAGTAAAGTAAAGGTCAGGTTACAATAGACAGCACCAAGCCCGCACTATCACCGACCGACACCTTTCTTATTGTTGTCGCTCACTCGATTGAAGTGAGTTCAAACGACACCGCACCGTGTGTCGGCAGCCATTAGTTGGATCTAATTTTTGACGGTGCGGACCGGTGTGGGGCTGGTCGATATGGAGAATCGTATGTATACACAGAGTTCAGAAAAGGTTAATTATGAATATAAGGTGGGGAAAGAATTGCTTGCTGAAGACTTGAAATGTAAATATCTTGGAATTACTTTTGATAACAAACTTAACTGGGCAGGACACATAGGACAGGTGGTAGGAAAAGGTTTCAAAGTTCTGCACTTATTGGAGAGAGTGATTAGGGGATGCACGAGAGAAGTCAAGGAATTGGGTTACAAAACTTTGCTCGAATATGGTAGTGTAGTATGGGATCCTCATTTTACGTATCAAATACAGGAGTTGGAGAGGGTGCAAAAAAGGGCTGCTAGATTTGTTTCTGGAAATTATCGCAGAATGCAATCAGTGACGGATATGATAAAGGAGCTGGAATGGGATTCATTGCAAGACAGGAGGAGGATGAGGAGGGTCATGGGAGTGTACAGGGTATATACTGGCGATGAGGCATGGAAAGATATTGCAATAGGTATGAAAAGTAATGCATGGAAGGGAAAAGATTACCATGACCACAAGCTGGCACTCGATTTCAGGCACAAGGGTGTGGGAAGATTCTCTTTTTTAGGTAAGGCTGTCAGGGATTGGAATGAGTTACCAAGAGAAATGATGAATAATTTACCGAAAACTTTGAAAGAATTTAAAGATAAAATTTGCAGAGGGCAAATGTAGGTAGGTGCAGGATAGGGGAAGATGGGTGTGTAGGGAAATTGCCACCGGAGCCTGTGCTCCAATGCAATTAAATTAAATTACTAAATTAATTTCTGGTCATTTACGATTGAATGTTGTTTTAGCGTTACTGATTGCTTTAGAAAAGCGTCCAGTTTTTCACCCTTACTGTAGGTTCATCAGATGTTCGTAAAGTAGATATAGCCCTTGCATGTTCACATTAACAAATGAAATGGCCAGACGTGAAGGTCTATTTTAAGGCCTGTAAAAATTGCATCTGAGACCCGGATTTTGAACCGGGGACCTTCCATACCCGAATCACACGCCGCAAGCATCTGAATTTAGAACCACTGAAAAATATGTATTTAATCATATAGAAGAACATTTGTGTTTTGGGATAACAAAAATAAATGCTTCAGAAAAAAAGTATGTTGATTTTATTATGGTTGAATATTTATTTGTCATTACATCCAGATTTGTCTCTTGACTCAGATGGATACGGCGTACGATTGGGGCACTGAAAGTCCTTTGTTCAAATCCTTGTCTCAGCTGCAAGTTTCATGGGTCTTAAAATTGACAGTCACCTCTGGCAAAGCTTTGATTTTGTTAATGCTAAGATGCTGGGACGCTCCGTGATTCGAATTTCTCATTATTCTGTAGGTCTCCTTTTAAAAATAGGTGACAACGATAGAGGTACACTGGGCCGCTGATAAGAAACTCTGTGACTGAAATTTTTAGATCATACGAATTTATTATTAATTTACAGAATATTTACAGTCTATATTTAAATTAAAATGTATAATAATCTTATTATTTTTTGTTGAAAAAATATTGAGTGAATCGAAAGGAACTTGTAACTGCTTTCACGGACCATCAAGAGTTCTTTTATCGAAAATCGGAACTCGTAGGTCCTACAAGTTGTACTGAGAATGCGCCACTGGAGCGGTGGGAAGGTGGGTCGCGAGCACGGAACTGTGCGTGGTGAGTAGGCGGTAACGTTCTGGCCTCGCATTCGGGAGGACGCCGGTTCGAATCCCCGTCCGGGCATCCAGATTTGGGTTTTCCATGGCTTCCCCAAATCACTCCAGGTGAATGCTTCCATTAAAAGACCATGGCCGAATTTCTTCCCGTTCCAAACCCCGATCTTTTCACCCCTCTAATGACCTCAACGTCGACGGGGCGTATAGTTATAACACAAAAAAGCGAGTGTGGAGATGAGCGGTGGTGTGGCCTTGTGCTTGACGCTTGAATTAGTGTAACCAGCAACGAACTCCGCAAAGTTCATATGATAAAGACTGGTTTTTAGACGCATATGTAATTATTTAAATAATTTAATTCACTTGTGAAATCATCCCACAATTTTTGTTGTTGAAAGATCAGGCAAAAATAAATCAATATGGCAGTATTATATAGAAAAAGAATTTAATTATGAAAAAAGATTGATTTTTAATTTATATTTGATAAAATATTAAAATCTAAATAATTATAAATTTATTTGTCCACATCCGCATCCGCTTCCGCTAAACATCCGCATCCGCGGATGTCAAGCTCTGAACATCCGCAACAACCCTACTTTCAATGTGTGTAGAGGAGCAGAGACATGTGGGACACGAAAATAGGGCACTCACGATATCGTGTCTCTCTCATCTCGTTCCACCTGCTGAACGTAATTCTACGGTCTTGATCTGTGCTCATATCTCAATAGCGCAACATCATTTTCTTGGCAAAATTTGTTAATAGCAGTCGCTTTAGTTCCTTTCATATTTCACGCAAACCCTACAAAACAAGACTATAGAAGCTCTCCTTCCCTGGGTTTATTACTTCGGTCACCTACCGTACGCGGACGACGTAATGTCGAACTTGCGATTTAAAGACCGAACAGTATCACTCATTAGTTTCTCTACGTTACTTACCAAAGACAATGCATGGACGTTATTACACCTACTTTCAGAGACGAGTGGTCGTCAATTTACGGGTTTAAGATTTAGTAAGACGCAGTAAAAACGGTTACGTCGCATATTGTGAAATGTGTAAAATCACTTTTACTGTGAAAATTGATGGGGCAGCACTATCATAACTGTGGTGCCGCAATTTAATGACGAATTCTTAGGTAACTCCACAAAACAAACCGAAAGTAAACTGTGACTGGTCGCTGTTTTCAATTATCAACCAAAATAAATAAAGATTAAATGTTTTTGATATCTCGCTTGGTTCTCGAAGTATCGAATGACAAAAATCAGTTACAGATAGACTTCCTAGTGCTTTTGCTGACGTTTTTCTTCAGATCCAGGCAGTATTTCATCCTAATCACTACCGCTAGGAAGATTTATTTTATCCCCCCTTATGGTTTGGCACCACGTCAACGTTGAGGTCATTAGAGGCGGGAAAGTACAGGGGGCAACGAACGGGAAGGAATTCGACCATGGCCTTTTGAAGGGAGCATCCTGGCATTCTCCTGGAGTGATTTGGGGAAACCATGGAGAACCCAAATCTGGATGCCCGGACGGGGATTCGAACCCGCATCCTCCCGACTGCGAGGCCAGAGCGTTAACCGCGCACTCGTCACCTTCTGTGAGTTTCTGAAATCGATCGGAACAGTAAAGGAAACCCAAGAATGAAACAGTCACAGCAGTGGGTACACACAACCAAACCCAAACATTTATAAAATGTTCCTGGTGAGCGCGTGATTTTTCTTTCGAACGTTTTTATGACTTATATCATCCAAATATTTCCGTATTTCTCAAAGGAAAGTAAATAATTTGGCGAATTTGTTTCAAAATAAATTTGTAATGCTTAAAAAACGAATAGCAGTAAAAAAAAAAAATTAAAAAATGCAAACAGAGAAAAAAAAACCTCGGCTCATTGGATAGAATTTTGGACTCCCCGAATACAAACACACCGCCTTAATAAGCACAGCTAAACCGATGTTTCAAACAAATTCGCCTTCTTTTTAGGTATAAATCATTTAGACACAATTTTTATACTTTTTCTCTTAAACGGAGTTCCGCCAAGCAGAAATGCTTTAGGGTGAGAAACCAGAGGAGATGGGTGACGTACTGCGACCTGGCATTAGGTGTAAAATGCAAGGGCATGCTGACGCAAAACCAAAGCTCCAGATTCGACCGTGCCAACGATGACTAAAACTCACCAAAAATTGCCGACCCCAAAATGTTGCGAAAAGAACATTAACCACATTCAGAACTCAAATCTGTTTATGAACTGCAATGCAATCTTTTTATTGTTCCGTTAACGATGCAATTTTGAATCAACGTTAACGATGGATCCTAATAGATATTGAGCGAAGAATCAGGGGTAGTTTGCGGAAAGGAAGAGCACTTCAAGAAAATTGAATTGCAGAGTATGTGTTTGTAGCTAAGTATCTCAGGTAATAGAATAAATTCTCAACGGTGCTGTCAATCTAGGATGGTGAATGCTCAAATATATTATTATTATTATTCGCGAATTCTCCCAATACAATACAATACATTCATTTTCCATTGATCCCAATATAAGAGACTGGCTCTGTGGGATGTGGAAAGTTGTCAATTTACAGATAAACAGTTGCATAACAAAATAATAAGTACACCACTAGATGTACAGTCATAGTATACATGGTACATTAAACACTTCCATTACAAAATAATACATACACCAGAAGATGTACAGTCATAGGTTATATGGTACATTAAAAAAAAAAAAAAAAATAATAATAATACATACACCACAAGATGTACAGTCATAACATATATGGTACCGTAAACAATTATGTAAGAAACTAAATACATACACCAGGAGATGTACAGTCGTACCATATATGGCAAATTAATTATGTAAACTACATTTACACAAGCTACTGGCAGTTATTTTTTAGATACCTTAGAAACATATTCTTCAACAGAGTAGAAGGAGTTGTCAATTAAAAATTCTTTCAATTTTTTCCTGAATTTATTCTTATCATCTGCTAGACATTTAATATGTGTTGGGAGCTTATTGAAGATATGTATGTAAATGGAAGACGTCAACCAAATGACCCAATCACGTTTTCTTTGAGTTCTTCTTGTTGTTCCAATAGGCTTTCATTCTTTCTGAGAAAGCTTGTTTTCGTTCTTCTGACCACTTTCGGCAGTACTGTTATTGTTTTGGTCGCTCAGTTGTAACTTCCCATTTGTCTGCTTTGTGTCTGAAGGTGTCTCTTTCTAAGATGTCTGTTGCTCCTATGTTTGCACTTTTAAGATCTTTCCGAATATCATTCAGCCAAGGTGTTGGATTTTTAAGTGAAGTTACATAATCTATTATCTTTTTTGTCAATCGATTTTCTGGTAACCTCTTAAGGTGGCCAAAGAATTTTATTCGCCTTTTCTTGATGCCAATTTCGATGTTTGAAAACTTTTCAGTTGTTTTGATTGATTGTAGTCTGTAACCATCTTTAGCGAATCTTTCTCCTAGAATTTTTCTCTCTATTTTTTTAAAATATTTCTTCAAAGTCATGTTTTCTGTTAAGTGTTAACGTTTCACTTGCACAGAGGACTGTTGGTTTTATGACTGTGTTGTAGTGCGGAATTTTGGTCTGTCTTGACATGGATTTTTGGTTGTAGAGATTTTGGACTAACCCTAACGCTTCTTTTACTTTTTGGAGGCGATTTTGCTGCGAGATTTTCTCAAGGCCTGTCGGTTCGATGAATTCTCCAAGGTATTTAAAGTGTGGGACCCTGTTGATTTTACCGTATTTTGTTCTCAAACTTGCTATTTCTGTTTTTGAGCATATGAATTCAGTTTTCTCGAATGAGATTTGTAACCCTACTTTTTCTGCACATTCTTTGAGTGTCTCAAGCTGTTTGATGGCAATCTCTTCATCTTCTGCTAGTATCGCCAAATCATACGCAAAAGCGAGGTATGGTATATAAAGGTTGTTTTTGGGAAAGACAGGTGGGATTGACTTCCAACACTTACATTTCTTTAGTTCTTTCTCCCACTCTTCCATAACCTTATATTATATATATTATTATCATATTAATTATGATGAAAAAGTTTCACTACAGACCTAAATACAATTTTTACATATTATTACCTTAAAATCCTTCACTCTTTGAAATATACTGCTAATGGAATCCTTAGGTAGTTTTTTCCATGATCTCTTCCCTCCATCTGCAAATGAAAACATCCCCACTCCCTTATGTCTGTAATCAATTGATAATTTAGTGTCGTGGTAGTGTCTTCCGTTCTACGCGTTGTTTTCAAATCTTCCACCAATGTTTATCCAGGCCTTATCGCCAGGTTTATGCCTCGTACATGTCCACAATTCTCTTCACTCTCCTTCTATCCTGCTATGACTCCCAATCCAAATCCTTTATCATTTCGGTTACTGTGTGCATCCTGTGGTATCTGGTTGTCCTCCTCTGCACTGAAATTCGTAATCACACAGTACTCTAGCAAAATATTCTAACGCATCTCTCTCACTTTCCTGATACTTCCTCACATCATCCTCTTCAACACTCTGATCCTGCCCAATGTACTGTCAAATTATATTCCCAGTCGTTTACGTTTAAGTTCCCCTTCCACTCAATAATCATATAAAACCTTCATTTTCCTATCTGTCAAGCTAAAGTCGGATCGTTTTGGCTTTTATGTTAATTGTATCCACCAAACTAGGTATCCTGTGTAGATACCGTTGCCTTCACAATCTCCTCTCGATGTAACCCAATTATAAGGCATTATATCATCTACAAACCGTCTAATCTCTGACTTCATATTAACAGCAGAATCATTTATTAGGATAATGAACAGAAATAGACCCAGTAAACTACACTATGGTACATCTGCTCAGGGACTTTAGGATAACCGTAGCCCCGAAATTTGATGATGGATTCTTCTGTAACTCGACACAAATCGAAAGTAAAGTATATATATATTGATATGTTGCTTAGTTCACGAGATATCGTATGTCCAAATTAAGGTAGTTAGATTCATCGTGACCTGGACAAGAAAAAAAATTCGCCAAAGCCACAAGGAATTACACGCTGGACATGCACAATAGGTGTTTTACTTTTTCCCTAGCGTTTGTGATTACTACCTGGAACAGAAGAAAAACGTCACCAAAGTACAAGGTAAAATAGGCCTACCCATTACTGATTTTTTACATTTGATATCTCGAAAACTAAGCGAGATATCAAAAAATTTTATTCCCTACTTTCGATTGGTTTCGTGGAGTTACGTAAGAATCCATCGTCAAATTGCGGCGCCACGGTTAGGATAGTGCCGCTATCTGTCCTCACACGCATCTCCTTTGATATTGCGCTACAAACTTTGACTCTTTGCTTCGTACCTCTTAAGAATTTCTCCACCCAGAAGACACATCTTTATAATTCCAATGGTCTGTACCTTATTCGCAAGGATACTATGGCTAACTCCTTCAAATGGCTGAGAAAGATCCAGTGACACGCAATCTATTTGGGCTCCCTTGCCAATTTCATCTAAAATATCTTGTACACAACCTAATAAATGAAATTAACGAGAACAACTTCTCCTGAATCCATGCTTCTGACTTAGGAACCACATGTTCTCCTCGCAGGTGTATCTAATAGACAGGAGGATGGCGGAGGAGAGCCTCCCAGAAAGCAGCAGAAGTGCAATGCACTCGACCGTGAAACCAGTCACCTTGCTGACGGTGGCGAATTTCGTAGAGAGCAGAATGAATCAGATCAACCACTCCAGGTAAATACTGCCAAGATTGTTTTTTTTTTTTTTTTTTTTTTTTTTTTTTTTTTTTTTTTTACTGGTATTAATGTAGAATGTCTGTATTACAAAGTGAATTAAGTCTTTCATCTGCAACAGGTGACTGCATGGCTAGGCTTTTGAGTTTGTGTGATGTTAGTTGCTTGATTTCTGGAAGAGTGGGAGTGGTGCTGTTTGTATGTTGTTAAAATTGGATGATTAACACGATCAACGTCGTTTCTGTAAATCATATTCGCACTGGAGTACCTTTCAATAATTTCGATCCTGACACATGCATGACGTTGGTGTTCGAATATTGTGCTCTTTACTCCTGTATGTTAAGTAGTGATGTTCCGGATCGTTAAAAATGTATATCCGCGGATACGGATACAGATACGGATCATTAGTGTCTAGATCCGCGAATACGGATACGGATCTCAACTTGGACCGATAGTGAAAAAGTCACCTGCGATCTATTATCGACGAACGTCCAGCTTACGCGCGTGTTTTGACCTTGAACTGTGCGTGTTTATGTTTATATTTTAGGATGGCATAGGATTGCGTAGATTATATACGTTTCTGTTTTTTGGGAAGTTGTAAGTTAAATTAAAATAAAAACAATTTATACAAAAGAAGTATAGTAGTGTAATATGGAAATATTTTACGATAGTAAATGACGAATCTGCTAAATACAAACTCTGTGAAGGAATGTCCCATGAATGTCCAACTTTCTTAAAAATTCAATTTCAGACGAAACACCCACAAAAATATGAGTTATTCTTAGAAGAAGACTCCGCTAAGAAGATAGCCCGCGAACACATTCAGCAGGGAACGTCATTAAAAACGGTAAAATGAGAATTCAGAAAAACATTTTTAACGATTACATAGAAAAAGTCAAAATGTGGGATAGTAAAAATTATTTAAAACTATTTAATTGCAGAAATGATAGCTTTATCTGGATTGCCTTTTCAACACGTAGAAGATTTTGGATTCCGACAATTGCTGGATAATGTTATTGCAAATTAAGTTCTAAAAGGCAGGAAATATTTTACGGAATTTATCTGCAGCGAACTTTAGGATCGAAAATAAAGACGTGTTGAAGGATTTTGAGAGAATTTCCTTCACATCCGATATCTGGTAGGCTTTTTGGTAAGGTGTTTCATTGGTATCCAGAACATTACAAAAGATTTTATGAGGGAAAATATCGTTTTAAAAGCGGAGATACTTGAAGAGTGCCAAACGGGAAATTACATTTTGGAAATATTTCAAAATATGTTTGAATGATGGGGAATCCCAAACAGATTGTGCACTGCATGGTAAGAGATGGGGGATCCAACATGAAGAGTTCCTGCGCTTTATCTGACGTAGATAATATTGATTGTGCAGCACATCAGCTGCACCTGATTGTTAAAAAAGCTGTTAACAATAACAGTAAAAAATTTGGAGGTCTGTGACACATATTTATCATCACCTGTAACAAGAGTTCCAAGTGAGCAGTTTTTCAGTGCAGCAGGAATAATTTATGATTCTCATCGTAACAAAACTGTCAATTTACTCTTTTTGAAGTACAATTTGCCAAAATTAATGTTAAATATAACATTTAATTTTAAAGTTTCTGTAAAAGTGATTATTTATCTGATGTAAACACTTCAGCAGTACCTTAAACATAATTTCAGCTAGCAAATCACAAAGATTAGAGGCCTGATCTCACTATAAAGATAGTTAAAATAATAGCTTAAAACATACTACCCAGTTACCTTTGGTAAACTAGTAAAATAAATGTAAGAACGAAGACTTTTCCGGCGAACGACTGCAATTAAGTCTTCACGGGTGTACCGCCGGATTGTGTTTTGTAAACACGATATTTCGACGACTGGTTCGGCCATCTTCACAGATAGGGTATCTATGGGTCAGCCGACCAGTGCAGATGTCTCCACACCTGAAGAAGACGGCGGAGCTAGTCGTCGAAGTATCGTGTTTTCACAACACAATCCGGCGGTACACCCGTGAAGACTTCATTGTAGTAAAATATATGTTTAAATAATTAATTTTTGCAATATAAATATGCCAGATATGAGATTTTAAGAAATATGAAGTAATTGGAATTGAAGTTAATAGTATTTCATTGCTAGATATCTTTAAAATTTTATATACGTGCTTAGTGAAATTCTTTACAAAAGATCCGTTAAAGATCCGCTAGAAAGGTAACGGATACGGATACGGATACAGATCTTTTTTCCCCCTTGGATATCCGCGGATAAGGATACGGATATCCGGCACATCACTAATGTTAAGTGACTGTGGAACGTTCAGATTAAAATGTGGATATAATGATTACGGGGAGAGTTTCCAAAAAGTGTCTCGATATGCATTCGTCTAACGGACTCAGCAGAAAAAGGAACAACGAGGAATGCAATCTCGACGCAATGAAGAGGCTGATAAGATGCGATGCGAACTCCCTAGAAAACGAAGGCCATTCATGATTTTTATGACATACCAATAACAATTCATGTAGACAACCTTGTTGATGCTGTCTACCAGCAAAACCTTGAGGAAAAAATAGAGAAAGGACAATTTATGGATGGTTTTCAACCAAAATTTAAGACTGGACCTAGGGAAAGAGCAACAGTTCATCAGGTTGTGGAGGTGAGGTCCTTCTGTTAGGAAACTTCTGTTACAGCAAAAGAAAGTCTTCATAGAATTTTCTGCTATAGCAGTGAAAGACTACGTTGTCGTTCCAAAATGCAATAAATGTTTGGATTTAGGACACGTCAGTAAGCATTGTAAGAAGAATAATAGTTCTTGCTCACACTGTGGAGAAGAAAACCACCAAAGGGATCAGTGCAAGAAAAGCTCTCAACCTTCAATATGCATACCGTGTAACAGACGGGGAAAAAGCTGCAACAAGAAGGGCAAAGAGTGTCCTACCTACCAATTACTCCTACAACGAGCTGTAAACAGGACTGATTATGGATAGTTTACTACAAGGAATAGATATGGGAAACGACATATACTCTCAACTGGCTAATGTAATTAGGAAAATAGTTGAGGATGTAATTGGGAAGCAGACTACAAAAACGAAAGGAAACCCCCCTTCAAGACAAAAAAGAAATGCAAAAAGGGCTCCCTGCTTCAGAGAGAAACTAAAAATGGAGAAGAATCGTAAGAAACAAGATGTTGGAACGCAGACGGACGACCACTTATTACAGATCAACGAAATCTCTTCGAGTTCCGCCAGTCATCCCCGGAACCCTTATGTCAAAAGGATTGGTCTGGGTTGGAATACAGACAGACCAAATTGGGTTGAACATTACTCACGACCTGTAGCGAGTCCAAAATTGGAGGAACAACCGCTGAAGATTGAAGACAGACGCAGTTCTATAAACCCTAAAACGATATACTGTGATTTTGAAACTAATTTAAAACTCGGTCGACTGGAGGAGGCTCCGAATCTCAATGTGGCGCTGAGGCATCTAACTCGAATAGCGTATCCGGCCGGTAAAAATGTAACCTTCCCTCAGCTAGAAGCGATTGATCGTATACATCTAAAATCTATCAATCTTCCTACAGAGACCTCTCAGCTTCTCCCTCTTGTGCATAAAGTCTTCGAAAGAAGGAATGAAACTTTTGATCCCGATCAAATATATAAACAGTACGTATTAACTCATGGGCGTATAGTTTTCGATTCAAAACTCCCGTGGCCACAGTGCAATATCCACACCAGACATCCATAAAACACAAAATGTCTTGTAAGCTACGAATTGCACAACTAAACGCCAGGAGAAGCAAGTTGGTTTTGCCGGAGGTGAGGAAGCTGTCAGAGGAACATAAATGGGATGTCATATGCCTTCAGGAGACACATTCATGCTTCGGGAAGATTCCTTACATGCCGGTATCGTCACAGATAATCTCAACAGGTAGAAACCCTATGACAGCAATAGTAGTGCTATCCAGACAAGTTACTGTAACTAAGATAGTGCAGTTCTGTGATGAACATACGACATGTGTGGAACTCATTGCTGACTGGGGTAGTGTAATTCTCGTCAACATGTATTTTCGATATAGTGATCCCATTGAACCATACATTTGGAAGATAAGAGAAGTGTGCACTGCCCTAGACAACAGACCAATAGTGATAATGGCTGATGCCAATGCTAGATCCGAACTCTGGCATAGTGGGGAGACAAATATGAGAGGCGAGCTTTTAGTGGAAGCTATTAGTGAACTGAATCTAGAAGTAAGAAATCTACCACATAAACCCTACACATATAGCAACCGAGCAGGAGCTAGGTCAAACATTGATGTAACATTGACCAATCTGCGAGGTGGGAACTTATTGAGGAATTGGAAAGTTTTAGAGTTTTTAACTACCAGTGATCACCAGGGCCGGCGCTAGGATTCACGGGCCCCGGGTAAGCGATCTTAGGCTCCCCCCCCCCAAAAAAAATTTTACTTTACACTTTGGTTTTTTAATGTAAATTCAGAAAATTTGAATACAAAAATGTTTAAAATTATTGGCGCAGATTTTAAAATTTGTGCTTGATTTATATTTATTTAGGCACCCAGGCCGGCGGGCCCCCCTTAGGTGGCCCGGGCCCCGGGTACTTTTGCCCCGCTTAACCCCCCCTAACGCCGGCCCTGGTGATCACAATGTTATTACTTTTGAGTTGGTCAGAGGGAGGAACGATTTTGACACATCGGAGGCGCAGACTTCCAAGGTGCATTACAACATCCGACAGGCAGACTGGAACAGGCTGAGGGAAAGTTTTACACAACAAGAAATCCTATTAGATGATAATGATGTAGATCGAGCCGCAAAGGACCTTACTCGGGCACTCCAAATATCAATGAGGAGATCTATTCCTCTTAAGAGAAACATTGGCACAGTCGACAGACCTTGGACTGATAGACTGCAAAGACTACGACAAAGGATGCACAAAGCAAGAAAAGATTACCAACGTTGCCTCATCTACAACGTTAGAGGACAGCTCCTGGAAAGATATAGACAAATTAAGAGTGAATTCCGAGAACTGTTAATACTAAGTAAACAAAAAAGCTGGGAAACATTTGTGAAAACAAACTTGCGTACAGACCCCTGGGGTATCCCATACAAAATTGCAGCAGGGAAGGTAAAACCCCCAACTACACTGTCTACTGTACAGAAACAAGATGGAACCATGACTACGAGCTGGAAATCAACTTCAGAAGTGTTACTCCAGGAACTCCTTCCAGATGATAAAATGGAAGATGACGAGATGGAGCACAGAGCGCTCCGTCTGGAAATTGACCAACATAGGCAAAGTACCACCGACACTCCTGATATTAGCATCTTGGAGGTAGTACAAGCAATAAATGCCTTGTCCAGGAATAAAGCTCCGGGTCCGGATGGTATTCCAGCTGAAGTAGTACAAGAACTGGTAGTGCCAGTAGCCCCCACTCTGTGTAAGCTGTATAATGCATGCCTGCATCAGGGAAGAGTACCAAACATCTGGAAGCAGAGTGAGATATTAATCATCAAGAAGGGAGATGACAAGGATCCAAAATTACCTAAATCATATCGACCCATCTGCTTGCCAAACGTGCTGGGAAAAATACAAGAAAAGGTGCTGTGCAAGAGGTTACAAGAACATTGGGAGAAGGAAGGGATGAATCCAAACCAATATGGATTCAGAGCGGGGAGATCTACAGAAGATGCAATCAACCGGACAATGAATCTGATACAGAACTCAAATCAGAATTACGTGATAGGGGTCCTTGTCGATATATCTGGGGCATTTGATAATCTATGGTGGCCTGCACTTTTTGCACGGCTTAAGGAACTTAATTGTCCAAAGAACTTGTATAACACCTTTAAAGATTACTGTAAGAACAGATATGTTAAACTTAGGTGTCCTGGAATATCCATTGATAAAAAACTAACAAAGGGTTGCCCACAGGGATCCATTTTTGGTCCGATATTTTGGAACATTGGGCTTGAACCGGGAATGGCAAGGCTGCAAAGAATGCCGGAACTCCTGGGACTTGTTGCCTTTGCAGATGACCTATTCTTAATTATAGAGGGTAAAACCAGAGCACCAGAGCACCAGAGCCGATGGTGCAGATTAGAACCTCAAAAAACCTGTTATATGTTACTGAAAGGCAGATTACAGAGCAATCCAACCATTAAAATAGACGGAGTTACAATAAGAAGAAGTCCCTTCAGTCGACACCTTGGTGTGAAATTAGACGAAAGTCTAAATTTTATGGCCCATATGGAGGAAGCATGTGGGAGAGCCACCTCAGTCATGAATAAATTAATCAGTATGGGACAAAGGCGTTTCCAACTTTCACCGCTTGTTATTCGAATATACCACAATACAATATTAACTTCAATTGTAGGGTATGCAGCCAGCGTCTGGGCGAAACACCTCAGAAAAGTAAAACCCAGCAAACTTTTGAGGAGGACACAGCGAAGTATTCTAATCAGCCTGAGTGGTGCTTACAAAACAACAGCAACTGATGCCCTTACCGTGGCACTGGGGGTGTGGCCTCTGGACTTGGAAGTTCGCAAGCGGGGAGCATTATACTGGTTCAGGAAAGGGAATCCGGAACAGGTAGAGAAAATCACGGGAGCACCAGCAACAACAGCTGCAGAAGTAAACAAATTGTTATTGGAAGAATGGCATCAAAGGTGGAATGATAGCACAACAGGAAGAAGGACATATGATATGTTTCCAAGTGTCTGTGAACGGTTCAAAATGTCGCATCTTCTCCCATCGCCTGGGCTGGTACATTAGTAACATTACATAACAGGTCATGGCCCTTACAACAGTGAATTGCAAAGAAGAGGAGTAGTGGACAATGGTAGCTGTGACTGCGGAAGCGAGGGCACTCCGGAACATGTTGTATGGGAGTGTATTTCAACAGCGGAACAAAGAACCCCATATCAGCAAATATTACAGGGCAGGCGAATTTTTGACATATTGCGTGACCAGGAATTGTGGTACTATCTTGTTGAAGCTTGCAATCTGGTCTCACAAGCAGCCAAAGAAAGGTTCTTGGCACATAGAAACCGTTTCAACCGACAGCGACCAGCGACCGAGCAGTGATAATTCCCGAATAAAGAAACTCCCGATGGGTCGAAGGAGGACGCCTCTACTTCCAGAAGTCATCTCCTGAGGGAGGTAAGTTACTCCGAAGTGGCTGTGCCGGGAGTAAATGTGTAAAAGTGTCGTAAATATACAAAGTGAGAAACAGTGGGACAACAGTGAAATAAGTGATTTATGTATGTGAAAGTTTCTTTGTTTAATTATATATAGTAGTATTGTGTGTGAATGTATGTTATTCAAATTACTAATTTACAGTATATATGTATATATCAAAAAACACTAACACATATCATATACATTCTTACACATTGTTAATTTAATTATGTAACAAATTTTTGTGAAATTTGATAAGTTTATGCGTTACTAACTGTTTTACATCCTGAACAATATTTAGCTATTAGCTGCAAACTATAATTTTATCTTATGTCCCTCTTGTAATACATATATTGGAAATATGGGCCCAGAGTAGAAACTAGGTGCTAGGCTATTATGTACCAGGATATAAAAATAAAAAAATTAAAAACATGAAGAGGAAGGGAGGGAGTAAGCTTCCAATTATCCTGACAGGTTTCGTCCAAATGTGAACCATCCTGACATGGTCGACGAATTGTGAGCTTATCCTGAAGTGGTCGCCATATGTGAGCTGTCCTGACCTGGATGACGGCGTGTTATTTCAGTGCCGTTAGTTCGGATAAACAAACTGAAAGGTATTTTGACATACTCTGGAAGCAGCGTTGCCAGGTGTTCAGAATTGCGCGGGACGTCCCGATTTTCGGAAGTCTGGGACGCGTTCCGTTTTACGTCAAATGTCCCGATATTTGAAAAAGTGATAAAAGGCCATTACTCATTACAAAAAAGAAATCGCATGTCAGTCGTGGAGTCGCATCGCACCGCCATTCACGGCTTGTGGCTCTACAGACCCCACTAACCCGGAAACAGTTCACTGAACTGATTCCTGGAGCGCTAGCGTCGGTGATAGGTCTCCCAGTTGTTATCCTTTCCTCCGCATATTATTGTAATTCTAAACAGAAGAATTTTTTCGACGAAGGGATATTGCTTTTAGTGCTCTTAATCTAATGCCAATTTGATTTATACGTATGTGTGTTGGTGCAAAAGAACGATTCGGACACCAATTTCGAAGCAAAAAGCGATGCTGCTACCCGTACACCGAGGAAGAAAAAACAACCAATAACGTGTTAATTACTTAATATTTGGAGGAAATTGTTTAACAAACTTAGCCCTAATAATGAATATAAAGCATATCGTACATTCTGCCAAAAACAGTTTAGCATATTTCATGGTGGCAAAAATGATAGAACAATGCCACAAATGTAACGAACAGGGGAAAAAAAGAAAGAAGCGCCAGTTTACCATCATCGCTAAAAATATTTTTAAGCGCCGATAAAATGAGCACCCAAGAAGAAATAGTGTAAGGGCACATAGGTGATCAGCTAAAGGCCCTTCAAAAGGGCAAGGGAACGTGATGACCACTTGTTGCAAACCGGACGTTCGTGACGGTAGTCTGGCCGGTTGCTATGACAGAACAGTTTCTGGTTACTATAATATTTAGATTGAAGAGCAGGTGCTGTTTTAAAATGAAACAAGAAGATGGCGTTGCTTATTTATTCCAACCACTGAAGTACAAGTGTCAGCATTACCCCGCTATGTAACATTTGAAGTTGTAACGTATTCACCTACTGGTTTCCAGTAGCATGGCTCGAGAGCTTAAAGGCTGATTGGAAACTTGCCAGAGTCTTCAATGCATGCATCCTCAAGAGATACTTCCCCAACAGCTGGAAAACTGCCAAGGTGACGGCCATACCGAAACGTGGGAAGGACCAGCGTCACCCGGCAAACTACAGGCCAATAAGCCTACTCCCCTCCGCCTCTAAAGTACTAGAGAGGCTAGTACTTAAGCGAATAAACACAAGCCTAGAGGCGGCAAAAACAATTCGCAAGGAGCAATTCGGCTTTCAAAACCGAGTCGGTAGCACTAGCCAACTACTCCGATTAACTGAAGACGTGTCAAGGGGATTCAATATGAAAAACTCGACGGCCGCTGTGTTCTTAGACATTCAAAAAGCGTTCGACAAGATGTGGCACGCCAATCTTATCACCAAACTAAGAACACAGACGACCATCCGTCACTGTTACGTTCAGCTAATCGGTAGCTACCTTACAAATCGGAAATTCTTTGTCACAATACAAGGACAAAGATCTGGTCAACACCCAATCCCGGTGGGTATTCCTCAAGGATCGCCACTTGCACCGGTCCTATTCATCAAATATGTAAATGACGCACCTGTAGCACCATGGGTCAAAATCGCTCAATTTGCTGACGACACCACTGTGTATGCTACGGGAAGTAAACATAATGAAATAATCAACAGACTACAGCGGAGCCTACACCTACTCGACAAGTGGTGTCGAGTCAATAAAATCAAAGTTAACCCCACAAAATGTGTCGCAGTATACTTCACAAAAAAACGGCCAGTATTAACCAAAAAACTCAAAATTATGGGCCAAGAGCTAGAGTGGAAAAAACATACCAAATATTTAGGCATCACGCTGGACTCCAAACTTCTCTTCCGTGAACACATCCTGGATAGGAGAAGGCAGGGCCTGGCCATAATCCAGAATCTCTTTCCGATACTTTACAGCACGGAATTATCGACTCAAACCAAATTACGTATCTATAAATCCGTCATCCGCCCCTTCATCCTGTACGGGATGGCAGCAGACTACAACTTGCTACATCTACAAAGACTTCAAAACAGGTGCCTCAGGACCATCCTACGTGCACCAAGGTTAACATCAACAGCTCTTATACACAACGAAACTGACACAGAAACAATACGAACGGAAATCTTTCGTCAAACAGAAAAGTTTCATGAAAGAATAGAAAAAGCGACGAGAGGCTCCATACCCTTGGCACCACGATGCCATGGCACTGGCACTCCCATCGAGTACCATTAAGTATCATATATCAGCCGGAATAGCACTGAAATGATTACAAGAAAACTGTAGGGGTTTTTCACATAAGGTCGTCCCAGACGACCATAGCCATGTTTTCCCCTCAAAGCGCAAATTAAAAAGAGTCCCCAAAACAACCCTATCCAATACAAAGTGACACATAGCAGTAGAGCTACCTAGGTAGCGGGACATGCACAAACACGCCGTTGAGGCAGCGACACACACACACAAAAAAAAAAAAAAAAAAAAAAAAAAAAAAAAAAAAAAAAAAAAAAAAAAAAATGGAGGATTTGGCTGGCATCAAGCAGAGGTCCCGAACGATGCCCGAAATGTTCGGTAGGGGTTCCGGAACACACTCACGTGAGTCCTGAAGTCGCTGACCTCACTGAGGAGCGTCAATAAACTACGTGGCTTGGTGTAGAAGGGGGGGAGGAGTTGGCTGGAAAGCTACGCTAGGCTACATGCGAAGGGGGCCAGGCCACGTAGCTTTCCATTATATTATTTGTCACAGTTAAAATGAAGTACAGAACACACAACAGCATGTGAATATTTATTTCCGTAATTTAATTATCCTCGTATGTAATTCATGATAGTCTAACAAGAGAAAACAGTACAAAATGTCTTCTGGGATCAATAGGGGAAAAAGCTACATGGGGGTAGAGGCATAAGCCATGTTGGGCTACTTGAGGGGAAGGGAGTCTTCACAGGAGGCCAAAATGGAGCTACGTGGTTTATGCACGCTCCCCTGCTACTATAACTTATTTTTTACTTTCTCACAATTTTCCTAAAATGGCCTCTTACAATAGTGACCACTCGGACAAGCGCATCTCGTGATTCAACTCATTGTATGCTGAATCGACACACGGGCGGACTTCTTATTATGATTCAGAACAAAGCGGAGTCTGATTGAAGATAATGTTTTAGGTAGAGAATCGAATCAAGAAGCGATCGAAACTCTCCAACATGATACATTTTATAGTGTTGTACAAACGCCTCCAATTACGGCGGAACAAAAAAATATTCCCCTGAGGGCAAGATTTTCAGATCTATTATAAATTCAAAAACCAGCGTACGTATTTATCACGAAGATGCAATTGAAGCTGCATCAGCCATGTTACAAAAACATAGTGAGACGACTCAAGAGATGTAATGTTTAATTTAATTTAATTTAATTTAATTGCAATGGAGCACAGGCTCCGGTGGCAAAAACATCTTACTAGTTACTGTGCAAGTTTCACGTGGTGCAATTTGATTTTCCAGTTACTACACGACGACAACGACAAAATTATATCAGTTGGATAACGTTCACATTCTGCTTAACAGTGTAAAGTGACATTAATTGAATTGGTGGAGATTGAACAGCCGAGTATTTCAAACACGGTGTAGAAAAGCTGAAGGCGTGGAAACAGATATATACCTTTTTGGAATACGATTTCGAAGTGAAAAGAATAACTGAAACTTGATAAGTTATTTTTTTATTATTAGTAATAACAACGCAGAATACTTTACACAATTTATTTTGTTAAATTGCACGGCAACGTTCCTTCAACACTGACAAAGTATCTTTCAGTTGATACCACAAAAATAGCCGAACCACATTTACAATTTTAAGTAAAGTAAAATCTGGTTGTGCTATTATTTTTTATACAAATCTAAAGATACTTTGTCAGAACCGCGGGCGCGTTGCCGTGGCAAATTAACAAAATAAATTGTGTAAATTATTCTGTACTGTTATTACTAATAATAAATGTATAAGTTACCAACTGTCAGTTGTTCTTTTTTTCATTTCACTTTGAAATCTTCTTTCAGAAATATGTACTTTTGTTTCCACGCGCACAGTTTATTTTTCTTGTGTTTTTTGATGTCATGTAAGTCAATAAAGGTTGCTCTTGATACTTCAAAATCAAAAGAAAAAATATAATAAATTGAAACTTTTTTGTCTCCTATTTGTAGATTCCAGTAGCAGTCATCATCCCTATAACATCGAAAAATTTCTGTTGATTTAGTAATTAAGTAAAATTATTCAGTGAAATAAAAATATAGCAGAATATTTGCGTAGGGCCTACTAAATTTATTTCACTATTTTTCTAATCCTCTCTTTATATTTAAGTCAATAGAACAAGTATCCGTCGCTGTGTGTTAGTTAAGTATTTCCTTTTGATGTATAATAACCTATTATAGTAACGTTTGTTGAATGTTGTACGCATATTTCTTCCACCAAAGCTAAAAAGCTACTGCACTCGGCGCCGGCTACGGTTTTGCCGGTGTGTGTGAAAATGGCCTTAGGGTGCCCACCACGAACCACACCGAAGAGGAAACCTGGTCGCATAGCTGGAGGAGGCAGACATACACACGGAAATACCCGTCCACATAGAGTGCGGGGCAACCTCGAATTCTCTTTGAAGTATCGACTAGAGGCGGGTCCAAGGCGAGGCGAGTGTGCCTGTATCCGAGGCGAGGCAAACCAGTTCTGGCCGTTCGCGGAACGAAACGAGGCAGGTAGAATGCCATGCGTGCCGAGTAAGAGAATTCGGGAGTGCGTCGCATGCTACGAGTATGTAGACAGGGTCGTAGCTATCGGAGGGCTAGGCGGTGCCCCAAGCTCAGGGCGGCCACGCTAAGCTCAAGGGAGGGGAGGGGGGGGGCAAAGCTCACAAGACTTGGTAGAGATAAAAAAATAAAAAAAAGTTCGCCTATCTGGCCTGAGGACCAAAACATCTTTTTGCACCGGCGCCCTTGTTAACCCAGCAATGCCACTGTACCTGGACGCCATTTCCTCCGTTCACACTGGCGTCTGGACTCGGTAGTAGTTTAGGCACATAGTGCGATGAAATTAAATATAATCACTATACTTTAGTTAAGGAGTTTTTCATTATAGTTATTTCGTTTTGTTCTGAGTATTTTCAGTCATGAGTTGGGACGGCGAAAAGGTACTCTCTTTTATTAGAAAGTATGAAAAGGGTTCCTTATTGTAGAAGGACAATAAATTTTAACATAATGCATCAAAAAAATAGGATGCTTGTAGTGTAATAAGAGCACTTATTGGAAAAGAGACTGACGTTTTCGAGGCTCGCGCAGGTGGGGAAAATAATCGTGTTCTTAACGGCTTTGCAACAGGGCCGGATTAAGACAGCGTGGCGCCCGTAGCAAATGTGAAGAAGAGGCCCTTGGTTTTCGCCGGCCGGGGGAATTGAAGAACTAAAAAAAAAAAAAAAAAATATGTCGCCCATCTAGCCTGACGGGGAGGCCCCAGAGACTCCTAGGTGCGGCCCCCCTAGGAGACGCGAGGCCCCCCCAGAAGGCGCGAGGCCCCCCAAAAGGCGTGAGGCCCGTAGCATTTGCTAACTCCAGCTATGGGGCTAATCCAGTGCTGCTTTGCAGTAGGCAAAGGTAAGTTAGTCCATAATATTAAGTATTTCGAACAATTTAGTTTTATATAAGTGAAAATAAAGACACCATATTAAATCTTAGTTTTTTTTTCCAATGAATTCCAGAGTAATATTTAAAATAATTATAATTATTAAGTAATAATTTAAGAATTAAGTTTTATATTTTTCCAAAGTAATTTTAAATAATTAAAGACATTTATTTTCAGCTCGGATCCTAATTGATTCGCCTGGGAAGTCTAAAATTCATAAATGATGCAGCTGATTTTCGAGAAACATCATCTATACGTGCAATGGAAACAGTGGCGGCTCTAGGTGTAGTGACAGTGTGACTTGTCACCACCTCTAATCAAGAATACATAAATTAAAAAATAAATGTAGTGAAAGAAAAATAAATATTTATAAATGCGGCATTCTCTACTCTACGATAACTTATGACAGCAAGGAAAACATTGAACTCCATCTGTTGGCCACATCAGTGAAGTATTTCGCTGTTGTGGAGACACTGGCAAAGTGTCACCGATCGCGCATGCGCTGTAGCATTTTCGTGGAAATATTCGGGGGTTGGGGTCATGGAGGAAGGAATTCCTTCCTCCATGGTTGGGGTTCGCTTTGTTAGTGGCGAATAGAGACAACTTTGTTCTGTCACACGCAGCTCGATAAAGTTAGTAACACTGCCGGTAGAGCGCAGCATCTGCTTCTCAACCTGAGATTCACTGGTTACTGGTGGTCCGCGAACACAGTTTAAGAGTTCCACAGGCATAATATCATAAACTTTGATACCATATTCTTATACCCAATTTTTTTTTTAAACTTTGAATATTTCAATGACCTGGCAACCATATGGCACCAGAAAGAGCGCGGTTCGTCTAGAGATTAAGTAAATGACGGTTTACTAAGAGTATTAAATGGCTATGAGGAACCGCGGTAGGTGGTATGATTGTTAAAGCGAGTATTGAAGTAAACAAAAATAAAAGAGATACAGTCAAGCGTCTTTTATTTTAGATTATGCATATAGGCTGGTGATATACTGTAGTAACATTATTTATCTGGTTTGGTCTGATTAACATGTAATTAACTTTTGATAGTTCACATAAAGTGTTATATCTGCGTTTTCATAGGAATTCAAAACATGGTTTTAGATTTATTATGTTATAGTGTCCGAGATGTTAATAATAACAATTTGGAAAATAAAATTAGGCCCAGGATGGAAGACATTAAAGACGGAACTATTCAGAGGAAAAATTGCGGAAGTAACTGTCGACGGAAAAAGGAAACTCAGAAGGAGAATCGAAGTTGCGTAATCCTCGGCTGAAACAAAAAGGGGGGGGGGGGATAGCTCTTGCGAGTTAGAGGCCCGCAGCATTCTTTTTGAAATTTTACTACTCCTAGGGACGAAAAAAGTTTGGATACGCTGGCTTGGACAATTTGTCAATGCGAGCAGGCATATGTATCTTAGATTCTCAGAAGGAGAATTACGTGAGTTTATGAATGCACGTAACAGGAAAAGATTCTGAAGTGAAATGTATTTCATTGTCGTCGTGGTCATCAAAGGCAGTGCCGGATAAGAAAGTATGAGGCCCTAGCCACTCTAAAGTTTTGAAAATAATTATCTGTATTTTATATAGATAATTAATAGAATTTATCATATTTTTTATTGTTAACAAACGAATTTTATAATTTATGATATTTTGAAACTTACTCTTTTTATCGTACACTACAATGAAACAAAAAATAATAATTTTCATGCCTTTCATATTACTTCAATTGTTTTATTTTGGATGATTATCTTTTTTATTATTTTTATTTAGTGAAAAAAAGTGAACTTCAGGGGGTCTTCCAAACTCAGGGGCTCCAGGCTTACTGCCTAGTCGTGTCTAGTCCTGCCTAATGGGTAATACAGCACCGCTTGTAGATCAACTTGTCGGTTTTAGCAAACCACTAAATGATTGGTAAATTTCAAAACATTTGTCTTTGATTTATTTCGATATCTTTTATTTAATCCGACAGTAATTGCAGATAAAGACTTTCACAGGTTAAAAATCTTTATGTCGTTCTGAGCTGTTTTTCCAGGCACTTTTCACTTCAATAACCAGTAAACCGTCGAAACATTTTACTGTCGTCACTACCTGATCAAATCGCTTCGGCCGCGACTAAATGGAAGCACTAGCCACAGCTAAATCGTCACCGCGCTCTAGCTGCACAGTACAGCCAGCTAGATGCCTCGGCGAACTGCGTTCGTCAACCAAAGAGGACATATGATCCGCCTCGGCTCGGTCGCGTTCGTGCGTTGCCTCGTAATAATGTGTATCCGCCTTTAGACGAACGCCTCGAGGCGGTTTGCTACGCCTCGTCTATACGTACGCAGCAGTATGCACGCCTCGCCTCGGACCTATTAGTACGTTGCTTCGTCCTGATGTGTAGCTGCCTGCCATTATATAGCATATGTAAATATAAAATACGGAGATAATTAAATGACTGAAATAAATAACCACATGCCGTCGCGTATTCTGTACTCCATTTTAACTGCGACAAATAAATTGAACGAAAAGCTAGGTAGCTTGGCTCCCCTCCCCAACGTAGTTTACTGTCCACCGAGCCACGTAGTTTGTGGACGCCCCATAAGCAGCCGAGCAGTCCCTGGTTCGCATCCCGGTATCGGTTAGTATTTTCAAAGGCACTTAACGTGAGCTTCACTTCCTGCACAGTTTGTGTGTAATGTGAAGTGCTCCAGAATGTTCCATGTTAAATTGTAGGACCCTGCACCTGGTAGAACCACCGGGCTAGGCTAGGCGGCTACGTCAGAAGCAGATTGCGCAGCCACTAAGAAACCCTGTCACGTCTGCATGACCGCATCAGATTATTATTAGCAAGCACCCATCTATCATTTATATGAAATTCCGTTGGCACAATTGGCTAAGGCACGTGACTGTGGAATGGAAGCTTCCCATTCGAGTACCCATGGGCGCAAGGGGTTGCACTAGGTTAGGGTAGCCACTACAGAGGCTTACAATACCATACCAGTACACCAGGGCTACTTTCAATAAAATGAATAACCTTTTTAAAAGTTGTAATTTATCAATTACTATGAAGATGAGACTCCTGTGCTGCTATGTGTTCTCTGTCCTCCTGTATGACGTTGAAACGTGGACACTAACGGAAACTAAAAGTAAAATGCTAGAAGCTTTTGAAATGTGGCTGTATCGAAGAATGTTGAGAATACCATGGACAGACAACACCACAAATGCTGAAGTGCTACGCAAAATGAAAAAATGATATGGAAATACTGACCACCATTAAAACACGGAAGCTTCAGTACCTTGGCCACATCATGAGGAATAATAGCCGTTATGAACTTCTCCAGTCTGTTCTCCAGGGTAAAATACCAGGAAAGAGAAGTGCTGGTAGAAGAAGAACTTCCAGGCTAAAAAATCTGAGAACATGGACCTGCAAGACAACTACGGAGTTAATCCGAGCATCAACCAACAGAGACGAGACAGCCAAGATGGTTTCTGACATCCAGAACGGATAAAGGACCAGAAGAAGAAGAATGCCATACGGATTTACATCTACTATAATATAATTTCCTAAGCTCACTCACCTCGACAACAGTTGGCTGGCGAACGGTGACATCGACCGCCACCCGTCGCTCGAAAATTAACAGCGACCAGAGATATCATAAGAAGAAATACGAGGTTATGTCCACAATTTATAGCTAAGAAAATGCTTCAAAATGAATTGCCATAATATATTCGGTAAGTTTGCTTTGCATAGCATTTCATAGTTTAAAATATATCAATAAACTTCTGTGCTGAAAAAATGTGGACTGCTTTTCAGTACCAAGTTGCTGATGAAAGCAATATAAAAATAACTTTTTTAAAAAACTTATGGTCTTTGCTGTAATCATGAATGTCAATTGTTATTTCAGCCTATGCTAAATTTCAATTTTATTAAATCTTTCGCTAATGTTGCTTACATAATGAATGTCTGCCCAGCCTCAATTAAAAATATAAAAAGTGACACTTCAGAGTTCTTAAAGTTCAATAGATTCTATTCACCCTAAAGGTAAATTACAAGTTAATGTTAGGTCAGATTAGGTCAACCTGTCACAATCTTTGAGACTAAAAAGTGGAACCATTCTAGAGCTGTGACAGATATGCAGGAAACGGTCACGGACGTACACTAGACTTCAATAGAGTCCTCTCAGTTCTTTGTTCCTCCCTCTCCCTTCTTGCACTTTTTTCATTGTTTCTGTTTCTTCTACAAGATACCCTGTCCACTATAATTAGTATTTATAATTGATTTTTATGTTTTTAATTTTAAAACAAGTAAGTTGTTCAACGCTTTTATTTTTCTGTGAATTTGGGATTTTTTCAGCTGTTTCATTCCCCCTCCCCTCCTCCCCATTTCCTTGTTCCCTTCTTTTGTATCACTGTACCAAATTCCCTCCACCACACAGTTAACAGCTGTTTATCTACTCTTCAGGATAGTTCCTGTTTGCTCACTGTTTTACTGAGGAAAAGATTTTAACCCGAAAATTTCAGTATTGTTCCATATTCCTGATTTTTCTGATTTTGCACCACACTGTATTCTCCTGTGATAAGCAAAAGTTCCTCTACATTTCCCTGTTTCTATATAAAGTAAGAATGTGTTTTCTTGTTGTGTTTATTATTATAGATACCACTAAAGCAGCAATAAACTGACTCTTCTTTGCATTTATCTTCAACATGGGATGAATATAAATGCAAAGAAATTAGCTTTTAGATACACCAATAAAAAACTAAAGGTTGATTATCATTATAAGGTGGGGAAAGAATTGCTTGTTGAAGAATTTAAATGTAAATATCTTGGCATTACATTTGATAACAAGCTTAATGGGGTGGGACATATTGGACAGGCGGTAGGAAAAGGTTTCAAAATTCTGCACTTGTTGGAGAGAGTGATGAGGTGATGTACGAGAGAAGTAAAGGAATTGGGTTACAAAACTTTGGTGAGACCATTGCTCGAATATGGTAGTGTAGTATGGGACCCACATTTTGCGTATCAAATACAGCAGTTGGATAGGGTGCAATAAAGGGCTGCTAGGTCTGTTTCTGGAAATTATCACAGAACACAATCAGTAACACATATGATAAAAGAGCTGGAATGGGACTCATTAGAAGACAGAAGGAGGGTGAATAGGATCATGGGAGTGTACAGGGCATATATTGGTGATGAGGCATGGTAAGATATTGGTGAGGCATGGAAGGGAAAGGATGACCAGGACCACAAGCTGGCATTTGATTTCAGGCACAAGGGTGTGGGAACATTCTCTTTTTTGGGTAAGGGTGTCAGGGATTAGTATGAGTTACCAAGAGAAATGATGAGTAATTTACCAAACACACTGAAAGAATTTAAAGTTGAAATTTGTAGATGGCAAATGTTGGTGGGTGCAGGAAAGGGAGAAGATTGGTGTTTAGTGAAATTGCCACCAGTATGTGCGCTCTATTGTAATTTTCTTAAAAATTAATAAAAAACCAATAAAATATTTAATAGAGATAATTTTCTTTATTATGTTCATGACTGTATGGTTCAGTACTTGCTTTGTGCCAATCTTTTGTGTCTGTGATCCTTGTTGAGCCCTTATTTCTTCTCGTTCTTCTGTGTAAAACCTTGACAAATAAGACTCTTGAGTTAACCATTTGTAGGAAACATTAATTTATTATTGACCATTTCTCGCTTGGATAACACTTGTTCATGCAATTTCCCTTTAACAGATGTGCGTCAGAAATTCTGGCTTCAATTACATATATTTACTCTTCCTCTTTCATAATGCTGTGCTGCCCGTGAAGCCAAGAGCAGGAATTGGGGATCTTCCTGATGAGATATTGGTGAGGATCCTGTCCAGCTTGACACTAGAAGAAATATTAGAAGTTACCCAGAGTGTCTGCCAACGATGGCGCCGGCTAGCCCATGACCCAGCACTGTGGAGTGAGAAGGAACTTTGTATTGAGTAAGACATATTTTGTTAATTTTGATAGCAGTGTCAAGGTTTCTACTTAAACCGTGTACTTCCATTAACGCAATCCTGCCAAGTTTCTCAACCAGAGGTGCATTGAGGTCATGTTACGTGAAACTGTTTTGACCTTGTGCAGTAACTTTAGTCTTCTTCCAAGCAATGGCAAATGCACCTCGTGGTGGTTAATGTAAGGTGTCGGCAGTACATGAGTATCTGTATTTAATACAGAGTGTCAAGTTGCAGGATTAACATGATTTTTTTAATTGGCATGAAAGAATTCTTTTAATAAATGTAATTATTACAATTATTTTTCTGTCACAGGACTATCAATTTAATTTAATTGCAATGGAGCACATTCTTCGGTGGCAATTTCGCTACACCCCCATCTTCCCCCTATCCTGTACCCACCTACATTTTCTCTCTACAAATTTTATCTTTAAATTCTTTCAACACGTTCGGTAAATTATTCATCATTTCTCTTGGTAACTCAACATATAGAATAGGAAAATAACCGCCACTTACCAAAGAGGAAGATAGTTGCAGCATCAAAACTCAGGAAAGGTATTGTTCTATGGTTCGACTCTATTGCAGCTATCTTCTTTTTTGGTAAGCGGTGGTTATTTTCCTATCTTAATGTTTACTGTATCCACTTCATAGTGTCTTTGTTTCCTATATATATGTACTGCTACACACTGCATATCTGTTGAATCCTATGGTGGTTTTCTGAAGCTAGCTATATAGACCAGGCATCCTTTATCACACTAATTTTATTAGTAAATGATTGTTGCCGTATCCATGGGCAGTGAATAAGCTCCAACAGTTTTATTCTGAAGATCCTAAGAACTAAGCTCTACAGGACAATACAGACCCTATACATTACTGCCAGATATACATTTCTGTAAATTAATTATAGTGAGGTGGGTAAAACTTTCTTCCAAAATCAGTCAGTTTTGTGTGTTTAATTTTATGTGGAGGTCTTACTATTAAATTATATTTGAACATTGGCCTAAATAAATATTTCTTGATTTTTTTTTTTTTTTTTTTTTTTTTTGGGATAATGCACATGTGTAGAATAGTTTTGGGCATGGTCTTCATTGTTGCTATTGTGTTGTATATATTTTTTTTCAGTTCTTTGTGCACTGACTGTGAAGCAGTGGCTAAACTGCAGCAGATTCCTCAGCTGCGCAGACTGGAGGTGACGAAGATCGTCAGTGCAGCACTGCTCGATGCGGTGTGTGAGAACTGTCCCTGCCTCACCTCACTGAAACTCCACCAGTGTCACCGGATAAACTACGCTGTAGGTTGACTAACCGTGATGCCAGCACCACAAAATCTTAATTCACAGTATTAATAATAATAATAATTAATTAAATTGCAATGTAGCGCACGCTCTGGTGGTAATTTCCCTACCACCCATCTTCTCCTTACCCTGCACCCACCTACATTTTGCCCTCTAGAAATTTTAACTTTAAATTCTTTACACGTTTTTGGTAAATTATTCATCATTTCTCTTGGTAAGTTAATGTTCTTCAGCACAATATTTTGTAATACTGGAAATAGTTTTAACCATTTATGGGGAAGGAAGAAACATCATGATGCAAAATTAATATAGAGTGAAAATGATATTTAAACCCATCACCACAGATGAAGGTAAGCAGTGAGGATAAACAACTTTACAATATATAATTATATAACTTGACAGTGGTGGCACTGGCAAGACTACGACCACTGAAACATCGTGTTTCAAAAAAGGACTCACTCGGCTGCAGGGGCGGATCCAGGGGGGGGGGCTCAATCCCCCTCTCCCAAAAGTATCTAGGACCACCTCCGAAATTGTGATTTTGTAGACTTTTTTTTTTTAGCGCTACAGATTTGAGGCTTGAGGGGACTATGAATGCTACCTTTTGAGCTACTCAAGCCCCCCCCCCCCCAAAATCCACTCAAGCCACGCCCCCCCCCCAAACCAAAGTCCACTCAAGGCCCCCCCCCAAAGCAAAATCCTGGAATCGCACCTGCTTGGCTGGTCACCCAATACTTTACAATACTATGAGGTGAAACATACCATGTATGCATGGGACTGAGCCAAAGATTTGCCAAGTGGAAAGGAGGGAGGGAGGGGAGGGGGGGGGGGAGGAACTTGACCAAGAATAATTGTGCAAAAGTAAAGTCTCTGTGATAAACAGTGAAAATAAAATAAAATGAATAGATTTTCTTTTTTAATAAAACATAACTATTATATACTGTATTTGTTTGAATAAATTTAATAATCATAACAAAAATGATTCGGAAAATTCTTAGGGAATAAAAATAATGAAGGATGTGGAGATATGACCCAACACTTACCACAGATGAAGGCAGCTGGGAATGTTGAACACAGAAAAGAACAAACACAAGAAACACACAATATTTCAGCAGTTAGCCTTATTCTTGCTAAAAGTGAGACACAAGGCGGTGCCAGACGAGCACACGACAACTGCCACCTGGTGGATGACATGGCCGGCATAAATGGTAGTGTAGGAGAGGGGGAAAGAACAAATACTAAATCGATAATCAATAATGCCGAATGTGAATTATCATTGAAAGTGGTCGGTCAACATAAAAACTGAGTGACGATATACAAATAAATCATATTTTGAAAAACTTTAAGCAGGAAAAAATAAAACATAAGAAATGTAAATAGTATAGGTAATAAGTGCTGGTTCTGGTGGGAGGGATTTTTTTGGAGATTGAGGCCTGGAGGATGTCTGGTGTCCAGGATATTATGATAGGCTAGTTCCCATCTAAGTAGTTCAGAGGAGGTTGTGTCAGTCAGGGGAGACTCCGATCATTCTAATAGAGATACAGTGGTTGAAATTATTCAGATCGTGGGATCTGGCATGAAGCCCATCTAGTGGCATTCTTTCTCACATCCCTGACATCCTTCAACTCCAAAGTTTATAACCAGATACGCAGCACAGCCGTGGATGACTACGTGTCCCCTTCTTATTCCGACTGCATACAGGGCCACCTAGAGCAGGGGTGGCCAACCTAAAAGATCTTGTGGGCCACTATGAAATTGCATCATTACTGACGCCTCATCACAGATCCACTTAAAGCAGGGGTGGACAACCCAAATGGTCTTGCGGGCCACGTTGGAAATGCATCATAACGCCACAGGTCGCATATAAGATTATATGTCCCCGTATATACACTTTTTTTTTGGGGGGGGGGGGGGGTGAAAGTTTGAAACATAATGAGTTACTATTATTGTGTTTACTATTATTCTTACAAGTAAACATAGATAATATAATAATAATGATACTAAATGCACATTTTAAAGAAACATTTAACACTGAAAATGATATATAAAAATATAAATGAAATAAATTTTCAAAATATGGATATATAAATAATGTATTTTAATACAATGGATTTCACTACTTTGGCCATTATTAAATAAATATATTTTGTAAAAGTATGATGAATCTCATGGGCCAGAAAAATATTCGAGGCAGGCTGCACGTGGCCCACAGGTTGACTTTAACCTGCAGTATCCAAATTTGATTTCAAAGTGCCAACCAATATTCTACAATCTGCTACAAAAACATGTGATGTGATACCAGTAACATGCTTGTATTTTGAAGAATATAAGCAAGTACTTTTAACAGTGACTTTTCATTCTTTATGCTACCCGTGATCCGTTAACTGCTGTGGTGTAATTAAACGCTTTATATTAGCTTGACTTGTATGTATGTATGTATGTATCAATGAATGTAACGGAATTTTACAACTCCATTTCCACCCACTTCCAGATGTCTGAGCTGTTTGAAATTTGGCACATATATAACGAACCAGTGACACTACAATAATTTCATAGCTATTGTCAGATAGCATGATTACATTCACACCTTGACACCAGTTGTCTGGTGTCTGGTTTCGAGTGGTCTATACTTTGTGGGTGGTTGACGAGTGGGAGGACCCCGGGGTGGATTTGACTGACCTTTTGGATTTGCTAACCCTCTTGTAATCCGTCTTGCGTTATCTTCTTGCTTCAAGAGATGGCTTCGTCTGCGTCTTGATGTTTCTAATAAGAGGTTAAATTACGTCAGGTCTGACATCAGCTGGTTTACGTCCAGCAACGTGGATAGGAAGGCTAGCACTTGTGAAATGACTAGCTGATAATCTACCCTTTATATGAATAACACGACGCTAACTGCTGAACAACCTGTTTATTGTAGCACTTGACTGTACGTGTTACAATCGTTGGCACGCTACTGCAAGGCTATTTCCGACTTGCGTCTATGAATGATGGCTACTAATGTTGACTGATAGAATGGCAGACTGAACTTTTGATAGTATTGTTGGCTAGACTAGGCTGGCGAGAAACGGCTAAGCTATAAGTTAACCCATCTTGCCTACTAAACTGCTCCTGATGAACTGAGAACGAATCAACTGTTCCGTGGCCACACGCCACCTCGTGTTTGACGTCATTGTTTCCAGTTCGATTCACTTGAAGGTGACTCCTTCTGTCAGCATGTAAGCATTACGTGGAGGAACAAACAACCTTATGCTGAATTTGCATCAGTGAAGCCTGGACTGTTCTGTGCCCCTAGCACTCGAAAATATTACTTTATCTAAAGTATTATGTTTTTCTTAATAAAGCCTTAAGCTTAAAAAGGACACTCACACTATATCCTGCTATTCTCATTATTTTGACCTAACAACAGAAAAATGGTAGAATGTCGAGGAATTTTGCAGTTTAATTTTAACCAAATTCCAGATGTCCAAATTGTTTGAAAATTTGCTCATGTATTGATAACTGATTACAATACAACAATTTCATAGCTATGTCTTGATATCCTCATTACCTGGACAGTAACAATAGAAAAACTTTGCACGCATTTAAGAACCGTTGACAATACAGCAGTCTCTTAGTAACGTCCTGCTATTCTCGTTACTTTGAGGGTAACAATAAAAAAATAGTTGAATGTAATGAAATCTGTCATTTCGGTGTTCATCCACTTCCTGATGTCCGAATCGTCTGAAATTTTGCACACTTATTAAGAACTGATGACAATCCAATAATTTCATATCTACGTCTTGGTAATCTCATTACTCATTGACAGTAAGAACACTAAAGTGATTTATTCGCCTTATGACAGATGTGGCTCATTTTCACCCACTTTCCACATCACCTTTGTGGCCCAGTTGGTTAAGGCACATGTCTGGCGAACAGACATTTCGTGCTCGAATCCCAGTCTCGGTTGGAATTGTTACGGATATTATAAGTGGCAAAGATTAGGGTAACCCATGGTTCGGATTTAACTAGTGACTACAATGTTATTGTTAATTATAACATAATTTACTCATATGGACAATGGAATACTGCTGTGCATGAGTTTTTAATAGTAATCCAAGCATGGAACTCTCAAATTTAAATCAAAAATTATAAAATAAAGATCTTAGTATCATCCAGTCAGAAGAATAAATTCCAGCATGTTATAGGCCTATTTGCAGTCGAATGTTACGATTACTTCCCTTCTAAACAAATTTCAAGGAGCATACTACAGTTGGCAGCACTTAAATAATTTACAGATCTATAAATTTGCTAATTGATTTCTAGCATACTGAACACATTTACATGGTTTATTTGTGCTCGATTAAAAGTAAGAACTGGAGTCAATACTATTTCTCAGTGTCGTATATAGAGTGTGCAAGATATCTTTACACACACAAATATGCTTCTCTGGCTGTACTGAATGCCCTCCACTTGTATATAAATATGTTTCATTTTATTTATTTCATTTAATTGCGATGGTGCACACGACCCTGTGGTAATTTCCTTACACACCTGCTTTCCTATTCCACGATTTTCATTTTTTTTAATTTAATTTAATTGAATGCAATATTACCACCTGACTACATTTGTTATTTAGGAATTTTAAATTCCTTTAGTGCTTCTCATAAAGTAATCAACTCGTTAAGGAATACACCTTTTTCACATATTTGTTGAATTCTTGGATTGTGCTTGAATTCAAAATAAAATCTTCATATGATATTCTTGGCCAAGAGGCAATGCGCCTCTTGTCCTGGCTAGTTAGCCTCACACAGCAATCCCACTGGCTACAGGGGACCTACACTTTAACGTGGAATCCGAACCACAGAAGTATCCTCGTGCAGTTTACATTACACAGCAACCTGTCCCAGGGATTGAAGGTCAGGTTAAGGATCTACCACAGCCGAGACAGGGACTGGAATTTGGGACTTCTCTAACTCCGGTCAGATGCATTAACCACTGAACCACCAGAATGCACCCATTTAAAAAAATAAAAATAAAAAAAAAAAAGAAAGAAAGAAAAAACTGCACAAAGTGAATTATAGTCAGTATGATCTCAGTATTGTTATTATTAATTTTAACTGACTGCGTTGGAGCAAACACTCCAGGGGCAATTCCCCCAGACATCCATTTACCCCTTTTTATATATTGGAATATTAAATTCCTCCCCCATTTACTATTCTGATTTACAAGTTTTAATTTTAAATTCCTTAAGCGTTTATGGAAAATTATTCATCACTATACTTGGTAATTTGTTCCAATCCCTGACACCCTTACCAACAAAAGAAAATTTTCCCACTCCCTGTGTATGAAATCCAGCGCAAGCTTGTGGTCATGGTTGCCCCTCCATGCACTATACCTAATTCTCTGACCAATGCCGGGATGCTTCCTTCAAAAAGGCCATGGCCGAATTGCTTCCCGTTCCTTGTACACAGTCCCATCCCACCTCTAATAACCTTAGCCATCGATGAGGATTTTAAAAAAAAAAAAAAAAAAAAAAAAAAAAAAAGAAAGTACATTCCCAGCACCCTCTTTGTCTTCCTTCTTTCCTCCACTGAGTCCGAATCCAGCTCCCTTATCATATCAGTTACTGACTGGGTCCTGTGATAATTTGAACAAACAAATCTAGCTGCTCTGTATTTGATGACCAAAATGTGGGTCCCAGCCACCATATACAACCTATGGTCTGACCAAATTTTGTAACCCAACTCCCTAACTTCTCTAGTACATCTACATATATACTCTGCAATTCACAAAATTGTGGGCAGCAGAGGGTGCTCAGCACCAAAGCTAATCTCTTTGTTGTGCATTCCAATCCCTAATGCTACAAGGGATAAAAAAATTAATATAACAATTAGTGCGGCACCTTATTTCTCTAATTTTATGTTTCCTGTCATTCCGACTCAAACAGGTTGGTGGACGAAGTATTTCACTACACTCGTGAGTGAAAGTGGGAGTACACATGTCTACCAATAAGTTTAAATGAAACATGTGTCGTCTATCTACCAGAGACTCCCAGCCTAGTCTACTAATCAGTTCTGTGATGCTTTCATAAGGACTGTAGCGAGCGGTCACGAATCGAGCGGCTCTTCTCTTTACTTTCTCTGTACTGTAGATCAACCCTTACAAAACAGATCCCAGATGGCACAACAGTAGTCCAAGTGTGGACGCACAAGAGATTTGTATGCTAATTACAATTTTTCAAGATTCAACTTAGGAATTGCAGCCTAGAATTAGCTCTACCTACTAACGAATTAATGTGTAAGTCCCATTTCGTGTTCCTTTGTACAGTAACATGCAAATATTTCATAGAATCGACCACATCAATAACTGAACTGTTTACCTCCTATTTCTGAACAATTGGATTCTTTTTGTTAGTTATGCTCATTGTCTTACACTTTTTACAATTTAGTGTGAGTTGCCACTCAGTGCACCATGCCAAAATAACATCCAGATCACGCTGAATTTCTAAGCAATTGGCCAACTTCTCTATAAATAACCACATCACTAGCAAACAATCTAAAAATGTTTTTCAATTTGTCTCCGAGATCATTTATAAAAATTAAGAAAAGAAGTGGTCCTATTACACTTCCTTGAGGTACACCCGATGTAACATCTAGATTAGAAGAACATTCTCCTTCAACGACAACATACTGCGACCGACCAGTTAGAAAATCCTTTATCCATTCACAAAGCTGATCCGATATACCGTGCACTCGAAGCTTCGCTAAAAGATGGTTGTGTGGCACAGAGTGAAATGCTTTCTGAAAATCTAAAAAAATTGCATCTACTTGTGAACCTGCATCAATAACTTTCATTATGTCGTGTGTAAATAGGGCCAGCTGTGTTTCACATGATCTTTTCTTCCAAAATCCATGTTGATTTGTTGTAAGCAAATTATTTTCATCCAGAAAATTCATAATGTTCGAGCATATAATATGCCCTATAACTACTTTTTGCTCTTCTAATGATTTACTGAATATATCAGACAGAAATGGCCCGATTTCTGCCGCATACTCTGAAAATACTCTTACTGGAATTCCATCCGGGCCCGGCGCTTTTCCCCACTACAGGGGCTCTAATTGCATTATGATACCTGCAGTATCTATTCGTAATGATTCCATCTCCAACTCAACACGGTGTGGGAAAATGGGAATACTATCCTTATTTCCAGCGGTAAATGAATTTTTGAATACAGTATTTAGTACGTTAGCTTTATCCTGGTATTAAGGTTCTTCGGTGGTTTAATTACTGATTAATTAATTAAAAAGTCCACCAAAAAAATTATGTGAAGATGTTTGTTTATTTCTTTCAAATCAACAAGTCAGTGATATTCACAAGCATAGATACAATACAGCGATGCACTTCTGAATAGTCGCAAAGATAATCTCTGTGAATTCAACTAACTGAATGAAACTCTCTGTAACACTGAATGATGTCAACTAACTAACTAACTGCTCTGTCCAGCCGATCTGTTTATATAGTCTCTATCGAAATTACGAGAATTCTTCAAAGGCATCCGCCCGATATGGTTAACAGGATGAACAAGCCAGACACTTCAGTAATTATGGGAAAAAATAGGTTTGACCTGTTGCCAGAGTCAGGAGGAGAAGAGCCTCATGTAGATGTAGAAGTAGGAGTAGGTAAGATGCAGCAGACCTTTAGGAATAAGGGCGTGCAGGGCAAGAATAGGAAGAAAAGGGTTCTGCTGCTAGGTAGTAGCCATGGGAGAGGTGTAGGCCCTCTTCTGCAGGATCAGTTAGGTACAGGATATCAGGTCACAAGCTTTTTCAAACCTAGTGCAACATTAGGCCAAGTAATAGAGGATATAGGTTCCCTTTGTAGGAGTTTCACTAAGCATGATAGAGTAGTGATAGTGGGAGGTGCGGAAAATAGTATTGATAGAAACGCGAGTTAGAGTATAGAGAGTGACCTGAGGAAGGTGGTGAAGGAGGCACAGCATACCAGGGTGGAGCTCATGCAGGTCCTAAGTCACCATGACCGGCCACAATTCAACTATGCTGTGAGGCGGGTTAATGTGGAAACGGAAGTGCTACTTGGGAAAGGCATTAGTTCTGTGTTGGGGGTTGTGTCTGTGAACACCATTGGTAGGTGGGGTTTCACTAGGCATGGCCTACACCTAAATAGAAGGGGGAAGGGAGTACTTTCTGAGATTTTAGCTAAAGCATTGAGGGAGCCCGTTTCCAGTGATGATGGGGTCAGGACTGTGTCTTTTTTAGGTTAGGGGCTGCTGGTGAAGGGACAGAAATAGATTATCAAAGTGATACTGATTGCAGATTCGCAATGGGGAAAGTCACAGATATTAAAGAAATAGATGAAATGGTTGAAACAATAACTGACTGCGGTAAAAGTGGGAAAGAAGAGATAAATTCTGAAAATGTAAAGCCAGTAGTAAGGGCGTTAATGGTAAACTGTAGAAGTATAATGAACAAAGTAATCGAATTTGCAAACTTAATACAGATGCATGAACCACAAGTAATAATTGGGGTAGAGAGTTGGTTAAAAGAAGAAGTACTAGACAGTGAGGTTTTTCCTGATGGTTACAGAGTGTACCGCAGAGATAGAGGAGCAATTGGTGGAGGAGTCTTCATACTAGTTAGCAAAAACCACAGTTCACTGGCGTTCATAGATCAAGACCATGGGTTACTTGGAGTAGATTTCTGGGGTACTAAAAAAGAAAAAATCAGAGTGTTGGCTGTTTACCGCAGTGGAAGAATGACAGAAGAGGATGAGGCTCTTGGGGAGAAATTAAATTCATACTCAGATTTCACAGGTGAGAATAGAATGATCATCATCGGCGGGGATTTAAATTTACCAGGTGTATACTGGGAAGGGAATAAGATAAATAACACAAGGGAACAAAGATTTGCAAATATCTTAATAAGGGAAGAAGGATTTACACAAGTGGTTGAGCAAAACACTAGGGGACAAAATATTTTGGATATATTTCTAATTAAGCCCGATGAAAACCTTTTGAGGTATCAAGTAACTGAAGGAATAAGTGATCATGGATAAGTGATCTGATGGATATTAGAGGATTCAGTAAACCAGCAGCCAAAATTGAAGGGGGAAATAGGTACAATTATAAAAAGGCACAGGTTTCAAATTTGAGGAGATATTTCAGAGAACAATTCAGCAAATGGAAGGAAGGCTCAGGTACAGTAGAGTCAAGGTGGAAAGAGTTCAAGGAGATAATAAGAAAGGGGGAAGAAAAAGTTATTCCAAAGCAAAAAATAAAGAGAAGTAGAGAACCTATGTACTATAATAGGGAAGTGAGGAGGTTAAAGAGGTTGGTAAGAAAAGAACATAACAGAGTTAAGAGACAGCAGGGTAGTAGGGAATATTCAAAACAACTAAACAAGGACTTAATAACAGCAAAGAAAATGGCTAAAGATGGATTTATGAAGAGTATTGTCAGTGCAGGGGGACCATTGACTGATGCATCTAGAAATTTCTATGGCTATATCAGGAAACTGAGGGGAAGGGAGGATGTAGAGACACTTATAGATAAGGATGGAGAAGAAGTTACTGACGATTTGAAAAAGGCTGAGATTTTAAGTAACTGGTTCAGTGAAAGCACTAGGGACAATGAATCAGAAACAGGAGGGTCTAATTCGGAGAATGAGCTTAACAACACAATTAGAAATGACAATAGTAAAAAATTTGATATCCATCCTGAGGAAATCATGAAGGAAATAAGAAAGCTGAAAAAACATAATGGGGCTGGTGAAGATAATATTACTACAGATATCTTAAAGATAGCTGGATGTGACATTGTACCTTATCTTGAAATATTATTTAAATTGAGTCTAGACACTTGCTGCTTACCACTGGACTGGAAAAGTGCAATAGTAGTACCGGTACATAAGGGAGGGGTGAGAAATAGAGTTGAGAATTACAGGCCAATCAGTTTGACATCAGTGGTAGGTAAATTAATAGAAAGATTGATATGCAACCACATCAGAAATATACATGAGGAACGTAATTGGTTTTCAGGCAGGCAAACATGGTTTTAGGCAAGGATATTCATGCGAATCTCAGTTGGTGGGATATATGCAAGATATTTCAGATGAAATGAACAAGGGAAGCCAAATTGATAGTGTAGCACTAGATCTGTCTAAGGCGTTTGACAGAGTAACCCATAAAATGGTAGTAAATAATGTAAAGACCATTGGAGTGGATAAGAAAGTGATTTGCTGGGTAGAAAATTTTTAAAAGGTAGAAAACAGAAAGTTAGGGTAGGAAATGTAGTATCAAAAGAGGTGGAAGTAAAAATGGGTGTGCCACAGGGTAGCGTATTGGGACCATTGCTATTCATTATTCTAATGAATAATTGTGTTGATTGTTTACTATCTGAAATTAGATTGTTTGCAGATGACATAATGCTGTATAAAAGAATCAAAACAATAGAGGATTGTAAACAGTTGCAGGGTGATCTGGACAGGATATCTAATTGGGTTGGTAACCATGGAATGAAGATAAATGCAAAGAAGAGTCAGCTTATTAGATACACAAATAAAAAACAAAAGGTTAATTATGAATATAAGGTGGGGAAAGAATTGCTTGCTGAAGACTTGAAATGCAAATATCTTGGAATTACTTTTGATAACAAACTTAACTGGGCAGGACACATAGGACAGGTGGTAGGAAAAGGTTTCAAAGTTCTGCACTTGTTGGAAAGAGTGATGAGGGGATGTATGAGAGAAGTCAGGGAATTGGGTTACAAAACTTTGGTCAGACCATTGCTCGAATATGGTAGTGTAGTATGGGACCCTCATTTTACGTATCAAATACAGGAGTTGGAGAGGGTGCAAAGAAGGGCTGCTAGATTTGTTTCTGGAAATTATCGCAGAATGCAATCAGTGACGGATATGATAAAGGAGCTGGAATGGGTTTCATTGCAAGACAGGAGGAGGATGAGGAGGGTCATGGGAGTGTACAGGGCATATACTGGCGATGAGGCATGGAAAGATATTGCAATAGGTATGAAAAGTAGTGCATGGATGGGAAAAGATGACCATGACCACAAGCTGGCACTCGATTTCAGGCACAAGGGTGTGGGAAGATTCTCTTTTTTAGGTAAGGGTGTCAGGGATTGGAATGAGTTACCAAGAGAAATGATGAATAATTTACCGAAAACTTTGAAGGAATTTAAAGATAAAATTTGTAGAGGGCAAATGTAGGTGGGTGCAGGATAGGGGGAAGATGGGTGTGTAGGGAAATTGCCACTGGAACCTGTGCTCCATTGCAATTAAATTAAATTAAATTAAATATTTCTCGATCATTAACAATCACTCAAACTATCAAACATATTAAAAACAATCGAAATTAATACCAAATTACTTAACAACATTACAAAATGATCAGAAATGGTAATTAGAGATACTTAAATACAAAATTATTTACAGAAATCCTTTTAAACTTGTAAGGACAAAGGCCGATACCGGGGCTGTAGGTATCGCCTAAGTGCCTTAACTTACACTCGTGATAGCACCTCACTGTTCGATGAAAACTTACTGAATATTTTAATTTGGTTTGACCATGTAGCCAGGATGACTCAACTAAATGCCTTAGGTCGCCACAAAATTTGTTACCCACAAATTGAGAAAAGGGTTTTATGTTAACAACTGAAGTACACAAGTTCACTGTTAGTAAAACCCAAAGTTTTATTTTTCAAAGTCAAAAGTTCAAAAATTGCATTTACAGTTGAGCAGGCATATTGAACTCTCTTTTCCAAAGCCTGCAGATTGTGGAGAGAAATTTTGAACCGACCGAAACCCTTTAGTAAATTTACAAGTTCTTAATAGTCATTGCAGTTACGATATAACACAACACGATCCAACATGGTTGAACCAGCGCGACGAAAGACAGACCGAAACAGACGCCAGGCAGGAACAGACCACAGGCAGGAACAGACCGCGGCAGGAACAGACAAACCATAATGGCGGCGGGGTCTTTTTTATAGAAACAGCTAGAACCAGTGACGTCAGCAACTGTATCACATCTTTTTGCTTCCGCGTAGCTCAAAGTATGTGTAATTTATTGGACGATCCAGACTATTAAAAATGTTCAGACTTTGACAGTATATGGACTTATCTACTAGAAGTCCGATGGCAGTCTCTTGAGATATTTAGAGTAATTAATTTTAATGTTTTAGCTGTTTAAGACTCCGCGTAGTGATACATTCAAATTTGGGTAAAATCCCTAAGTGTTCTAGAACTTTTTACGCGCGTGCACAACAATCCGCGACAATCTATTTTACAAAAACTTAATTTCTGGACAAATGCTTAAACGTTTTTATGGAAACCCATATATGTATGAAATCGTCTTAATTAGGGCTATCTGCTGATGTATTTTTAATTTAATATCTCTTTTAGATAAACAGCTAATTTTTTCTCTTAATTAAAATCACTAATTAGACTTTACCAAATTACTTAATTTTACTGCCAAAATATCGGGGATACTGCTGACTACAGCTGGTGATAAAAGTTCGGTTGTAGCTTTACGCGATTTAAAGATATTACGAATCTGAGTTTTTCACTATTCTGATCGCGTGCTTCAAAACTTGAACAAACGGGAATATCTCTTAAACTAAACGTTTCCCGGTATGATAATTACACTTTAGAATGATTTATATAATGAATTGTAACTATGCGCAAGATTACAGGGAAATTCCTTTTAGTTTAAAACTATACTTCTCGAAATTTCTAAGTCCCGCCTAAGCAAAACTAGAATTTGCTAAAATTCTAAGGTTCTTACAAACTGTAGAAAATTGTCCTGTAGACATCGTAACTTACATTAATACATGTAATTACAAACATTTAAGAATTTCTCTTGCACCATTCGGTTCTTGAACATATTAAATGGACTTTAAATAATTTTCTTACATAAAACAATGTCTATATACACTAACAATGAGCAGGAAAAAGCTTTAAGGCAGTAAAATTAAGGAAGGATAGGGAAATATGACCCAGCACTTACCACAGATGAAGGCGGCTGGGACGACGAACAAAAAACAAACACAAGAGAAGTGCAATATTTCGGCCTACAGCAGCCTTAAACGTGCAGAAGGTGAAGCCCCAGGCGGCGTCACGTGTGTACACATAGACAGCCGACTGGTGAATGGCGTCTCAGGCGCTGATGGTAGTGTAGGCGGTGGGAGGGGGGGGGGAGGGGGAAGTAAGCTCAAATATTAGATCGATAATCGATACTGATGACGATATGTTATTATTGAAAGAGATGAATAATAACTGGGTGGGGATATACATATATAACTATAAGTGAAAAGTAAAATAAATGTAAGTAGCATGGAAAATAGTAAATACAGAACTAAAAAAATTTAAAATAAATAAATATAAATGGTATAGATAATAAGTGCTGGGTCTAGTGGGCAGAAATTATTGGAGATTAAGGCCAGGAGGATGTCTGGTGTCAAGGATATTCTGGTAGGACAGTTCCCATCTACGAAGTTCAGAGGGGGTCGTATTGTTAGGGAAAACTCTGATTGCTCTAACTGAAAAACAGAATCGCATTTTTTTGTAACTTGGATAAAACAACAACAGAAAAAAAACTACGTTATATGATTGGTTTTAAGGCAAAACAAAAAACAGGAAATTGTATTGCTATATTTTATTTTTTCACCTACAAAATCACATCACATTTTTCTTTTAATTTAATTTTGATAAAACAACAAAAAAATACAGTTGACATGAAATTTCCCGACAGTGTAGGGCGGAAGTACACCTTAGGGCAAGGCTAAAAGTATTTAGTAGGCTTCAAAAATTTGCTTAAAGTTACTAATCCTCATTATAAAATACCCAGCAGAGCAACTGTGACACGGTGTCTTGATGACAAGTATGACGTCTTGGCAACATTAATAAAATCAAAACTTTCAAATGTTGAACACCTCAAATTAGCAAGTAATATATGGCCAGACGTGCAGATGCGCAGCTTTTTGGTTATCACAGTGCATTTTGGTCTAGACACAGTGTTCGAATCAATGACATTAGGAGTTTATCAACTCAATGAAAGTCATTCATCCGAATATATAGCAGTCATGCTCCTTAAGACCTGCAACGATTGGGGATTTGATATGGACAAAGTCTCTGGGGTCGTTACTGATAACGATATATGGTAAAAGCTGTGGAATTAGGATTTGGAAAGAAGAAGCACATCCCTTGTTTCGCTCACACACTTAATTTAGTTGCTCAAAATATTCTCAAAATACCTTTAGAAAATATATTGTCAAAAATAAAGACCATTGTTACTTTCTTTAAGCACAGTTGTTTGGTAAGCGACGATTTTAGAAAGTCAGTAAGTGGTGAAATAAAGTTAATACAAGGCCTGCCAACACGCTGGAATAGCACATTCAAAGATTTTTGAAGCTTAAAAATGTTGTGAGTGATATATTGACTTGCCATAAAACAGCACTTCCAACGCTTACTGGTTTGGAATTAAATATCGCGTCATTTCTTCTTAACAAATTACGCCCACTTGAAGCAGCAACTAAAGAAATATCTGGGGATAAATATTGTACCAGCAGTAAAGTGATCCCTTTAGTGCACTGCAAAACTCAAATCAGTTGAGACTGATGAACCTTTAGTGATGGAAGTACATAAGCTCGTCCTAAAAGAAATCAACAAACGGATGGGTGCTATCGAACAAGTTTCGTCTTTATCTATCGCGACCTTATTGGACCCACGTTTCAAAAAACTGCATTTTGAAGACCCGATGGCTTTCAAATGCTATTCAAAAGATCAAAGATATGATGAAGAGGGAGATGGAAGAAATGCGAACAGAATCTCATTCTGATAGTTCAGACAAAACATTGGAAGATTTCAGTCTTTCGACCGATCATCACAAACTAGTTCGAAGAAACTGGAAATCAAACAAGACTGAAGAAAGTGTTTCCGACGAGCTTGAAACTCCGGTTGGCCGGCTTAGTGAAAATCCGTTAGAAGTATGGTCTGATTATAAACAACAGTTTCAAAAATTATACAAAATAGCTTATAAATATTTAACTTTGGTAGCCAGCTCAGTGCCATCAGAAAGACTTTTTTCGAAAGCTGCACAAGTTTTAAATCAACTACGAAACAGAATACAAGGAAAGCGGGTTAATAAAATTTTATTTATGCAAAGTTTAGAGAGAAAATATTGGGATTTATAAATTCAGTTAGATTAGAATCCCAACACTGCCTCTCTTTCAGCGTTCCTCGTTTTACTTTTATTCTATCTTTCTATTCGAATTTCTAATTTATAAATTCCAGTAATTGCCTTTTGTAAAACACTAATTAAAAATATAATTCAAATAAATACTTCATTTTGCTAGTTTCCAAATCTTTGTCTCATTTTTAAGCTTTCATAAACTTTATTAACCGATATATATATATCGATGTTTTTATTCGATGCTTCGAAAACATCGATGTTTTTATTCGATGCATCGTGAAACATCGATGCAACGTTTCGATGCATCACATCGAAAAAAACATCGATGTATTTTCTGGATGAACATCCCTACTGCCGATTCTTTTTATTGTATATTTATTGTATAAACTACAGAGAACATCTGTAGCATTACAAAGACAGTAAAAATTGATACATCAATGCATTATAAATATTCCAAATTTATCTCATAACATCTCCCAGATATTAATAACTTTTCGTCATTGTCAACGGTCGCCATATTAAGGTTCTTCGGTAGTTTAATTACTGATTAATTAATTAAAAAGTCCACCAAAAAAAATTATGTGAAGATGTTTGTTTATTTCTTTTAAATCAACAAGTCAGCGATATTCACTTGCATAGATACAATACAGAGATGCACTTCTGAATAGTCGCAAAGATAATCTCTGTGAATTCAATTCATGGAGGAAGGAAATATATGGAGGAGAAGTGAGGTTAAATCGGTGAAGCAGGATCTAAACTCTCCCGCATGGCGGCAGCAGCGGTATTGCGCTTCCAAACATTGCGATGTTCCCAGTATATCCCGAAAACTAAGCAAGATGTCGAAAAATTTTATTCTTTATTTTCGATTTGTCTCGTCGTGTTACATAAGAATCGATCATTAAATTTGACTTTTGCGAAATTTTTCTTCTCCATTTCAACTCAAGACACTTCACTTTTGATACAGTATATCTCTAGAACTAGGTGAGATATCGAAAAATTTTATTCTTTATTTTTCATTTGTCTCGTCTTTTTAAATAAGAATTCATCATCAAATTTGACTTTAACCAATTTTTTCTTCTGAATTTCAACCAAAACCATTTCACATTTGGGACAGAATATCTCGAAAACTAAGCAGAATATCAAATAATTTTATTCTTCATTTTTTATTTGTCATATCGAGTTACATAATAATCCATCACCAGATATCGGCGTCACCTTTATCCTAGAGTCCCCTTGAGGTTTTTGTACATATTCCCCGTGTCTGTATGGAAGCGGCCATGCCCCCTCCACTCCGGCCATGCCCCCCCACTCCTCCTCCGCCCTGCTTCACTTCAATGCGTGGTGAATTGCGTCGTCTCCATATATTTCCATCCTCCATGATTCAACTAACTGAATGAAACTCTCTGTAACACTGAATGATGTCAACCATGGAGGAAGGAAATATATGGAGGAGAAGTGACGTTAAATTGGTGAAGCAGGCACGCGCAATGCGCAGTGGCGGCAGCGGCGATATTGCGCTTCCAAACAATTGCGGTTTTCCCAGTATATCCAGAAAACTAAGCAAGATATCGAAAAATTTTATTCTTTATTTTCGGTTTGTCTCGTCGTGTTACATAAGAATCGATCATTAAATTTGACTTTTGCGACATTTTTCTTCTCCATTTCAACTCAAGACACCTCACTTTTGATACAGTATATCTCTAGAACTAGGAGAGATATCGAAAATTTATATTCCTTATTTTTCATTTGTCTCGTCTTTTTAAATAAGAATCCATCATCAAATTTCACTTTGACCAATTTTTTCTTCTGAATTTCAACCAAAACCATTTCACATTTGGGACAGAATATCTCGAAAACTAAGCAGGATATCAAAAAAATTTATTCTTCATTTTTTATTTGTCATATCGATTTACATAATAATCCATCACCAGATTGCGGCGTCACCTTTATCCTAGAGTCCCCTTGAGGTTTTTGTACATATTCCCCTGTCTGTATGGAAGCGGCCATTCCCCCTCCACTCCGGCCATGCCCCCCCACTCCTCCTCCGCCCTGCTTCACTTCAATGCGTGGTGGAGGTCTCTTGCGTCGTCTCCATTTTTTTCCTTCCTCCATGATGTCAACTAACTAACTAACAGAGACAATATAATAACTAACTGCTCTGTCCAGCCGATCTGTTTATATCATGGAGGAAGGAAATATATGGAGAAGACACAAGAGACCTTCACCACGCATTGAAGTGAAGCAGGGCGGAGGAGGAGTGGGGGGGCATGGCCGGAGTGGAGGGGGCATGGCCGCTTCCATACAGACACGGGGAATATGTACAAAAACCTCAAGGGGACTCTAGGATAAAGGTGACGCCGCAATCTGCTGATGGATTATTATGTAACTCGATATGACAAATAAAAAATGAAGAATAAATTTTTTTGATATCCTGCTTAGTTTTCGAGACATTCCGTCCCAAATGTGAAATGGTTTTGGTTGAAATTCAGAAGAAAACATTGGTCAAAGTCAAATTTGATGATGGATTCTTATTTAAAAAGACGAGGCAAATGAAAAATAAAGAATAACATTTTTCGATATCTCACCTAGTTCTAGAGATATACTGTATCAAAAGTGAGGTTGAAATGGAGAAGAAAAATTTCGCAAAAATCAAATTTAATGATCGATTCTCATGTAACACGACGAGTCAAATCGAAAATAAAGAATAAAATTTTTCGATATCTTGCTTAGTTTTCGGGATATACTGGGAACATCGCAATTGTTTGGAAGCGCAATATCGCCGCTGCAGCCACTGCACATGCGCGAGCCTGCTTCACCAATTTAACGTCACTTCTCCTCCATATATTTCCTTCCTCCATTGTTTATATAGTCTCAATCGAAATTACAAGAATTCTTCAAAGGCATCCGCCCGATATTTCTTGATCATTAACAATCACTCAAACAATCAAACATATTAAAAACAATCGAAATTAGCTAATACCAAATTACTTAACAACATTACAAAATGATCAGAAATGGTAATTAGAGATACTTAAATACAAAATTATTTACAGAAATCCTTTCAAACTGTAGAAAATTGTCCTGTAGACATCGTAACTTACATTAATACATGTAATTACAAACATTTAAGAATTTCTCTTGCACCATTCGGTTCTTGAACATATTAAATGGACTTTAAATAATTTTCTTACATAAAACAAAGTCTATATACACTGATTTACAAGAAGTTACAAAACAAACATACCAAATCACTTTCAAGCAAACTTTAGCTCACTACAAATACTTCATACACTACAATGCTATTCAAAATTCAGGTATAAGGGCTGTTACACTGGCTTTCATTAACCTTGGAATCTTCATGAATTAGTGCTGGAATATTGCCATTGGTACAATTGACTTTTCATACATACGACCAAAATTTCTCCTCTCCAGTAAATAAAGGATTTTGTAACCTTTCCCTACCACCTGTCCGATGTGCTCTGCCCAATTGAGTTTGTTATCAAATGTTGTGCCAAGATATTTACACTTCAAGCTTTCAACAAGCAATTTTCACCCCACCCTATAATCGTAATTAACCTTTAGTTTTTTTATCTGTGTACCTTATAAGCTGACCTTTCTTGGCATTTATCTTCATTCCATGCTGATCTACCCACTTAGATATTCTATCCAGGTCACCCTGCAGCTGTTGACAGTATTCTCCTGTTTTGATCCTAATGTGTACCATTATATCATCTGCAAAATTTGTTCGACAGTGCAACATCAATCTACCTTCTACCTATATTTTGTGAATCCTAATCCATCACATTGAGTGTTGAGTTCACACTTACCCTGAAATACACCAAAATTTGTTGGCAGAAAGCTTGGGAGAAGTGAAATTAAGAAGGTACCGGTATTGCAAACCAATATCAGTCATTGACAAATGCATATCCCTGATTGACATTTGTTGAGAACTACTGGTATTTACAAAGAATTAATTTTAATGAATCATTCTTCTTTAACTGTTGTGGCGGAACTGTTGTCACCAAATAATTTAAACAAAAAACTGATTAGGTATCTGTTATAAAACTTCAAATGATTAGCAGCAGAGGTAAATTGTGATGTACAGAAGTGCCTTTTTCTGCAGTTGCTGGAGAAACTGACGGAGAGGTGCCCGAACATCAATGCTTTAACTGTGTCGCACGAACTTCTCGATGATGAACACAAAGCAAACACCTGGGGACAACTCAAACGACTCCAGTCACTAGAAATTGAAGTAGATCCAAGTAACGATAGACGAATACATATAAGACCTCTGGCAGATCTGTGTCCCGAACTTAAGAGTTTGGAGGTGACCGATTCAGCCAACATTTTCGGGCGTGACCTACGTGATTTCTTTACGGTGAAGTCCGAAACACTTTCTCGTCTCGTGTTGCCGTGGGCTATGTGTTGCAGGAATGGCTTGAGGTAAGTTGTTGTGATCTTGTAACTGTCATAATTTAGTTCCGTACTTAGCTCTTATGTGTCAAACCCTCATTCAACGTGCAGTGTATTCCAAGTGGTATCTCACAACTCCAATTAGTTTATATTTACTTTCTTGCTTGTTTCTAAAGTATGAAGTATATTGCATTTTAAATAAATTTTGCTATATTTTCTCATTATGAGTGGAGTAAATAAATCTTAGATGAACTTTAATTTACTGCCATGTGGACTTTTAATTTCCTCAGTTGCCTAAAAATTATTGAACTAGGCCATCTTGTCTATTTCTTAGTACATAACCTATTACAATACTTCCTTTGATTACTAAACAATATTCATCTATACTTGGCAGTTTACAGAAAACAGTGGGTGGAAGATGGTTGCTTGCACCAAAACTAGTATCTGCTCTATGCATTGAAATCTCTAACATTAGGAGAGAAACAAAAAATCAATACAAAAGCTTATATCCATGATCTTATATACTCTGTTGCAAATCAAATATGTTGATGGGAGAAGTATTTCAGAGCATACATAAATGACAAAGGTTGTTTGTTTCTCGAAGAATTTACGCAGATGCCATGTCATTTGTCTCCCTGAGAGCCCTAACCTAGTCCATGTATCAATTCGTTTGGATAACCAATGTTTCAATTTATCAGTATTTGGATAAATGATTCTCTAATGTAATTAATGCCTATGGACATGGATCTCATATAGCACAACAATACTGCAGGGAGCTTGTAGGAACTAATGCAGTGGGCGCAGATTAGCTGGTATATGACATGTGTTGTTGATCATGTGTCATGCCCAATGATGGGAAAGATTTCCCTGTAGTAGGGTTGAAATATGTTGTAGTAAGTGGATGCATGCTTAATCCTCCTCTCAGATTTGCTAATAACTAACAATTGGTTAGCTATTTGGTACGGTGTAACATTTCCTTTTGCTGTAATCGTTTTAGGATGCTATTAAGGTTTTTTTTAATGAGTTTCCAGGCTACCTTGCTGGTATGGGTCATGTCCGTTTTCTCCAAAGTTTCTACCCATTTATTTTGTCTGGGTTCACTTAAGGCCCGGTCAAAAAGAGCTTGGGCTGCCCGCGCGGCCACAACGCGGCGGTCTGACGGCAGTCTGCCGAAGTTGTAGTGTACGAACAGAGCGCGGGCAGCTGAAGGGCGGACCAGTGTTGAAACAATCGTGGATAAAGGAAGGGGTAGTTCATTTTATTTTTGTCTGCCCCCTCCTTATTAACGTGTCCAGCAGTTCATCCGACGAAAAGGATTGTTTGTTCTGCTCGCTTTAAATAGTTCAAGGCGATAAAGTCAGTTTATACTTCACGAAACTATCCTGCCACCTAAACCATTACCTGATACAGACACGAACATTCCCCACGCATTTTTAGGCGATTGAAGATTCAAACTGTAAACTTATTTAATGTGCCCTTTAGCAAAAACTACAGTTGTGAATAATGAAGGGGAAATAAATTAAACAAACATCTTTGTAGGATACGACGTGTAGTAGAAAATACCTTTGGAAGTTTAGCTCAGACGTGGCATATATTTTTTTGGCCTATAGAGTTGGATGTAGATAGCGCAGTCCAAGGTGTCAAAGCTACATGTTGCCTTTACAATTTCGTAAGAAGCTACACAAAACAGTTCACTGAAATTGAACTACAAGGTGACACAATAATAACAAATCAACATGCCAATGCTTTCTCAACCACAAGTCAATTGAGAGAAAGTTGAACTGATGCTGCCTATGCGGTAAGAAACCATTTTCTAAATTACTTCAACAATGAAAATTCATTTTAATTTTATGATAATTATAATAATATATTATTACATCTATGGGTTATGGAAAATAAAAGATGCTGTATACAATAAATAAATGTTTACTTTCTTGTCTGGTTGAGCTTTTAGCTATTTCATTCCACGTTTTTGCTTTCATGACATGTTTTTGTACTCGGTATGCCGAGTCATATAAAAATGAATATTCTCGAATGCACTGAATGAGACTTTCTGTCCACTCTGTGGAATTCACAACCTACCACCTGGCCACCGCAGACTGGGCTTCCGCCGCGTGGTAGGCCGCGCTGTTTGACTAGGCTGATGCAATAGTATGTACCACAGAGTCTGCGAGGACTGCCCGTGTTCCGTTTGACCAAGCCTTTAGGGCTCTCATGAGATTATCTCGCAATTCAATCGTCTCCTCACTAAAAATATTTGTGCTGAAAGTTTGTAATATCTCTCAAACATATCCTTCAGCTCGTTTGTTAGTCTGGGGATACAGACCTTCGTGCAACCTCTGGATATATTCCTCCTGGATGTCCACTTCATCATGTCAAGAAACACCTCATAATTCTGAGGGATGGCTGGAAGTTACCCAGTAGCTGCATCTAGGTGTTCTCTGAAAGGTTTCCAGTTGGCATTTTTAAAATTAAAACATCTTCTGAAAATAATCTGCTGCATTTTCACTGCGGCAAAGACTTTCAGCCAAATCGGGTGATGAGATTTCGGTATAGGCTGGTCTACCATTTTAACACAATGGTCAGAGAACAGTGAACTAGCAAAACAGATGTCAGGGTATAGCGCTTCCATCAAGCTCTACTGTTGGACGACAGATACAGTACTGCTTCGTGGATCAGGGATACTCTACTTCGTTGTGCCCAGTCCTCAACACGTCGACCATTTTCATTTGTTGACTTATATCTCCATGAGATGGAATGGCTGTTAAAATCAACTGGCACAAATTGCATTGTTTTGGACATCAAGTTTTTTGTTGCCTGCGACTGAAACTGCACTCCTGGAGGTTTGTATTAAGATGTAACAGTGCAGCTGATGAGTTACATGGTGATAATTTCAATATTAGTTATATAGCAGTGGCCACTGAGTTAATTTCTATGTTATTTCTGATAAAAAAAAGAGCTTCAAATTTTTTGTGAGCTATTTCTCCGTCAAGTTTCATTTTATAGATTTTATTGTTTTCCCCTCGGTGCGTCTCTTGCAGCCACAGGACACCGACCTCCATTTGATTGCACGTGTCTGATATTAAAAACTCTTTACTATTAGTAAGTTCTTCAATTTTGATGCTTATTGGCAACAAATATGGTCTTGAGAAAAAACTTTTTTTGGGGGGGGGGGGATTTATCATGTTCTCCTAATGTTTCCTGTTGAAAGGATCGGCTGTAACTGGTTTAAATTGCAGTGATGTTTCCCAAGGTATGCTCGATAGCTCTTTGAATAGCAGTCTCCTGGAAGGCCACTTTCTTAAAATGAGGTATTAGTTTGAAATTCAGTAAAGAAAAGTGGAAATATAGGAGTTATTTTGTTATTAAATTGGAACATCAATAAGTACAAAGGAAATGAATTCATAAAACATGATTTGAGTTCACTGCAAGTCATAAAGCGAGAAAGAAAGTAAAGTTTAACAATTTAGAAGTGACAAGAAAAGTTAAAATGATATTAAATTGATGGGAGAAAACTGTATAAGATTATAAAATATGGGAATAGGCAAATTAAAAATTATAATAACAAAAATCTTATTTTTATTTATTAAGAACTCTGAAGGCAGATATAATAGGGAATGTTAGGAAACTAGAAGGAACAAGGAAGGTTAAGCAAATATTGGTTTCTTAAATAAATAACTTTTAGAGAGGGAAAGAGAGAGTTATCAAAACCCATTAAAGGAAGGAGAAAGGAATGTCAATTGGGGGATTCAACAAAGAAAAAACTATATTCAAATTAAGAGGGATATTTTATGTTAATTTGGGGAAGGCAAACTTAGTCTTACAGAAAATTGAATAATTTCATATTACATAATTTTAGTGTTTTTTGTTTCAAGAATTTCCTCCAGTAAGCACTACTCATCCCCATCTGTCTGTTTGCATATCCTTATCTCCCTGTTCGTAGACATTCAGATCTCCTATGATTATAATATTTCGGCAGATAAACAGTCTCTGCAACTCCTGCTGGGGAGTTCTGTTTAAGATTTCTCGATATAATGTATTTTTTATATGTCCATTGGTGCTGAGCGTCAAATTTCAAAAAGATTGGAGTGGGAGGTGACTGCTATAAGACTGGAGACATCTAACAAAAGCATGAATTAAAAAAGATGTGAGGCAAGGTTTTATGCTATCCCCACTAATATTAAAATGTCCAGGAAGCAAACAACAAATTGAAATAAAAATTACGTTATTTTTTTCTGACGATACTTACTTATCACTAAAAAAGAGTGAGGATTGGAATGAAAAAAAATATGGGAGGAACAATTTGATCTTGATATAAACCAAAGTAAGTTTACAGAAATGATGAAAGTAATAGCAAGAGAAATATAGAAATGGGATTGAATATAGCAGAAAAATTAAAATAATTCTTTAATTTAGGAAGTAAGATTATAATTTATGGTCAAAATAAAAAAACAGCACTAAATAAAAAATATCAATAATAATATTTAATTAAATTGTGATGGAGCACACGGCCTGGTGGCAATTTACCTACAGACCCATCTCCTCCCTTTCATGCACCCACCTACATTTGCCCTCTGCAAATTTTAGCAATAAATTCTTTCAACGTTTTTGGTGAATTAGTCATCATTTTTCTTGGTGACTTATTCCAATCCTTGACACGAATACCCAAAAAAGAGACCCTTCCTACACCCTCATGCCTGAAATTGAGTGCCACCTTGTGGTCTTGGTGATCTTTTCCCTTCCATGCATTACTTTTAATTCTTACACCTATATCTTTCCATGCCTCATCACAAATATATGACCCATACACTCCCATGACCTTCTTCACCCTCCTCCTGTCCTCCAACGAATCCCATTCCAGCTCCCTTGTCATATCTGTTACTGTTTGTATGCTGCGGTAATTTCCAGGAACAAATCTAGCAGCCCTTTTTTTTTTTTTTTTTTGGACATCTTCAACTCCTGTATTTGATGATAAGCGAAATATGGTTCCCATACTACACTACCATATTCGAGCAATGGTCTGACCAAAGTTTTGTAACCCAATTCCTTGACTTCCCTCGTACATCCCCTCATCACTCTGTCCAACAAGTGCAGAATTTTGAAACCTTTTCCTACCACCTGTCCAATGTGTCCTGTCCAGTTAAGTTTTTTTATCAAATGTAATGACAAGATATTTACATTTCAAGTCTTCAGCAAGCAATTATTTCCTCACCTTATATTCATAATTAACCCTTTGTTTCTTTATTTATGTATCTAATAAGCTGACTCTTTTTTGCATTTATCTTCATCCCATGTTTACCAAGTCAACTAGATATCCTGTCCAGATCACCTGCAACTGTTTACAGTCCTCTACCATTTTGATCCTTTTATATAGCATTATGTCATCTGCAAACAATCTATTTTCAGATAGTAAAAAATTAACACAATTATTCATTAGAATAATGAATAGCAATCCATTTTTACTTCCGCTTCTTTGATACTGCATTTCATATCCTTACTTTCTGTTTTCTACCTTTTAAAAATTCCTCTATCCAACAAACCACTTTCTCTCTCTCTATCCCTCTTTTTTTTGAGATCATATTTTGTAACCGGTGGCTCATTATGGTAGTTTGTGAGAAAGTCTTACAGATAGAAGAAATAGGATGGTGGATCAGATTTTATGATATGTGGGACTAGTACATGTCCCTTGTGGGATCAGTTAAAAAAGATGAGGATAGAATATATGAAGTAGATACTTAGGATGTGGGTTGTATTGCGTTAATATGAAGAGATTAGTTAAGGTTAAGAAAAGATGGAGGATGGCATAAAATTTACTTATGGCTTGTGCTGGTCCACAGGTGTTTGGTTCCGATGCTGCGCAGTTGTTCGTCACTGAGCTACTTGCAATTGTTTGATTGCAATGTGACTGCTGAGGAGGCTCCCGAGGCCTTTGCTGCTTTGTGCCACCTGTCGAACCTTAGAACGCTGATCATGGAAGGTCTTTTGATGTGTCCACCAGGAGAAGCTGCACGACCTTTTGAGCAAGTATTTTAAATTTTTTTAAAATGTTGACAACTTGAGTACAATATTCCTACTAAAAACAAACTTAACCATTAGTTAATTTAATTTTTATCTTCATTCCTCCTTTTGTTATGTATGAGAATACATATATGAGTATATCAAGTTGTCAGGAAAAAAAGCTTTACTAGGGATTACTGAATCATGAACTGGGGAGTGATTTGCTTTATTCCTTATTCTGTATCTGCAGCATTATATTAACTGGTCACCAAACCCCAATAATTTAATAGTAAAACCATACCCTGAGGGGTAATTGTTAAATGGTAGTCCAGTATTTTATTTTCAGGTTTCTAAGGCCTCACTAACCTGGCAGCAGAAATAGTTCCAACTAGACTTCTCTCCAAAGGTTGCAGATTAATGCCAAGAAAATTAACTACAATCCATTTAATCAACATAAAAAGTCTTCACTTCAAACCTACTTCCTCAGACAAGGTTCTTAAATCTGATAAATGGAATTCCAGGAAAGAAATTCATTTTCTAAAGTTCCATTTCAAAGTACTAAAGTCCATCCAGTACAAATCTTGCACGTTCAGGTTCACGTGATTAGCCTACAGCACGCCACTGTCCTTAACCATCACGCACGCTCCTCACACATCCTCAACCTGACAACTGTCGAAAACTAAAGCGGTCAAGTTCTGTCCTTGAGTTTCTTATTTAGGGTAGCTCGAAGGGACGCCAGCCTCTGCGGAACTTGCCGCGAATCTGATAGCTGTCGTCTATCGTATGTTCCCATATTTTTTGCCCTCTGCCTGGCTTGGGTTGGCAAGGATTTTTCCAAAGTTTTTCTGATCTTCCTGAAACTTTGTGATAATGTAGAACTTTTTATTTTAAGTACATTATGTCCTAATAAATTTTATTGTATTTGTTTTTGTCTTCTCACTATTAATTTCTGAAGTCTGAAAACCTATCTTTTAGATTTACTATCAAAACTATGTGTTCTAGCATATTTGTTCTAACGTTAGAAAAATCTACATATTTTTTCTATTAGTTTCATGTATCTTACTCCCAGCTAAATTCCTTAAATTAGAGAGACATAACCTCTCAATGTTTTCACTGCTCGTTGGCCGCCATTATTAAATTCTGATTAAATTCTTCAAAAATAAATATCTTATATTTGCAGTGTATTGTTTTGATTTAAACTTATGTCAAACTTATTTTTTAAAAATTGGTCTTTCATAAAAAATAGGGTGCCTCCCAGAAATTTCGCCTACTTCAGATTTGAATTTTCTAGTCTTTATTTCATTAACACTGTCTTCTGGAAACATTCCACCCCAACGTGTTAAAACTTTGAAATTACTCTTAAAATACTTCCATTCAGGGCTAACAATCTCAAGCTACTGTCATTTTATTTGCAAGAAAAGCTCTTTAATCTAATGGAGTTTTATTTCGTTTACCAGTTTTTTTCAGGATTTGTTTTTTTTTTTTTTTAATGAAAAACTACCTAGAATCTCTTCACATTTACTTTAAATTCCATTTGTAACTGTCTTTTGTACTTCTAAACCAAGATCTGTTACCTTCATCCCTGTATCTTAATTCGTTGCTATCATTCTTTCATACCCATTGTAAATCTGTTGACTGTTGCATAACCCTCTGTTGGAGGCTCCTTTGTTCTGATTGTAAGATTTAGCATAACTCCCTTTAGAAAATTTGTATGACATTGAGACTACCACCAATCTGGTTGATACATTCCCTTCTACACCTGATAGTGTTATCATTTAGGGGCGGAATCACTTTGGGTATCATATGTCAGGCGGAAATGTTACTGGAGTGTAAACACTTTCGCCTGAACTGTGAACAGCTAAGTTCATGACCATGTGTAGCCTTCTGGTTCCTATAATATTGAATAAATCGGTCGCCACAAATTGTTATTAAACCCCAAATGCAAAGGGTAATTGAAATAACTTCACGTGTCACAGTTTTAGAGTAACACAATACTTATATTCTTGATAATAGTTCACTCGTACATTGTCGGTACCAGATACGTAGATAAAGCATCGAACAACAGTTTCATTGAAGATTACAGGTTAAGCACAATCATACGAGAAGACAAAAACTCACTAAGTCCCCCAACTTTAGTGAGTATTACGGCATGTTGGAACTGGCCAAAACCGCTAGCGCATAGAACAATTTGCACTGCTAACTAGCGCGGAGTTGCGCGATCACTTTCCGGCGAAAGAATGAGACAAATCATGGTGGCTGCATGGCCTTATATAAGCTTGCCATGGCCTATTATGTCAGTAACTTTTTTCTTTAATCAATATCTACTAAAGCACAAAATAGTTTAACTTGCAATTTTTACAAAGGCTTCCTATCATCATGTTCTATCTATTTTAATTTAATTTAACATTCAAAAAGGTTTCTATAAGCTTAAAATTGAAGTCTATCACGTGACCGTCTTGGCGGACTTTCTCGAACTCCAACAACAATTAACGACAATCTATCATTAAAAACTTAATTACACGACAAATGCTTAAACTTTTTACCAAAACCATTATATATTCATAATCCTCTGAATTTAGGCAGGGGCGTAGCTACTATGGGGCTAGGCGGTGCAGTGCACCGGGGCCCTCACGCTCATGGGGCCCCCAAGCATACCTCAAGGGGCCCCTAAGCGCACCTCTCCGTCGTCTAAGGGGCCCCTGAGAACACAGGAGCCCCTCACTAAGGGCCCTCGCTGCTCATGGGGACCCCAACCACTGCTCAGGGGCCCCTAAAGAACAATTCAAGGGCCTCCATCCTCAGTTCAGGGGGCCCCTACCAGCACACAAAGCAAAAAAAGGGTCGCCCGTCTGGCCTGAGGACCCAAAATAAATTTTTTGCACCGGGGCCCTTGTTGACCTAGCTACACCACTGAATTTAGGCTATCTGCTGATATAAATTTCTCAATTGTATTCCTTTTAGTGAAAAAGTTCATTTTTTTTTCTTAATTAAAACAGCTAATTAAACTTTGCCACATTATTTAATTTTACTACCAAAACATCTGGGACTATGCTAACTGTAGCTGGTGATAAATAATCGGCTGTAGCTTTATTCAATTCAAAGATATTTCAAATCTTAGATTTTTACTTTCCTGATTGTGTGTTTCAAAACGTGAACAAACCAAAGTATCTCTTAAAATAAACTTTTCCCGATATAATAAATACACTTTAAAATGATTCTAATGATGACTTTTCATGTGGAAATGAATACAGGAAAATTTCTTCAAGTTGACAATTACTCTTCTCGAGATTTCTAAGTCCAACACAATCAACTTCAAAATTGATTTATAAACTATGTTATTGCTGGGGACGGCTAGTGGGAGTGCTTTTGATGAAGTAAAGGGCACCTAACACATACCCGAGATAATACCAACCATTCTCTCTTCTCATTTTCATTTCCCTATAAAGCAAACGGCGTTTCAACGTGTGGCAAGAAAATGTAGCTTTCTCTGTTCTGATATAAACCAATATAATTAAAACTGTTACTAGCCTTTGAGGAACAAAACTAGATTGAAACAATATCAGAGATGTGTTATCGTCATTTTTCTTTCTTGTAGGTCCGGCATGTTGTCACGCCTGCAGGTCCTCCGAATAGTTGACAGCACTATCCAGGATGACGTGGTGCTGGCAGCGTGCCTGCACTGCGAACAACTTAAAGAGTTACGCCTGAATGACTGTTGTAGGATCACCGACAATGCTCTCGGAAACCTACATCGTCTGCAAAAGCTGGAGATGTACGTGGCTGGTTTACCGGATCTAACTATTGTGAAAAATATTACAGTACCTACTGAACACTTACTTTTTTTTGCATTACTTCTCTATTACTGAATACATGTTGGCACTGAAGGAAAAAATCATTGCTGTCTGTGTGATTTACAGTGTGCTAGTAAAAATACAGGGTTACTATAAAAGAATCATTCAATTTCAAATCCGATTTAATCCAAAGTATTGTACTTACAAATATGATCGATTATGAAAATAATCACAAAATATCCAAGTTTTATGCTCACTCTACAAATGTTCTATGCGTGCCCCCTTTGTCACATGACACACGTCCAGTCAGTAGTTCTATCCAATCCACACATTTTGTAGCATGATCGCATCAATGTTCGTCAATGCATCGCTGATCCGTTTCTTCAGCTCATCTATCGTTTTTGGTAGTGGGGGTACGTAAAAACTGTCCCCAAAGGAAGAAGTCATACAGTGTTAAATCCAGCGACCTGGGAGGCCAGGCTAAGAATGCGAAGTCATCATCACCAACACGGCCAATCCAGCGATGCGGGAGTTCATGGTTCAGGTAAGCACAAACATCGAGGTTCCAATGAGGGAGTGCCCCATCTTGTTGGGAGACAAAATCCATGGAATCTTTAGCTAGTTGCAGAAATACCATAACTGCAACATGTCTAGGTAAATTGAACTATTCACAGTCTTCTCAACGAACTGTTTTTGAAATTGCACAAAAAACGTTGACTTTTGATAAATCTCTTTCAGCTGCCACAAGTGCACGTGAATTATTGCACATTGTGACAATTCACTTTTCTAGTTCTGAAAGAATGTTGCACTGCTATGACATATGAACATTTCACATATTCTAGGACACATTTTCTTGCTTTGGCTCCATTTTGAGAAAGACTGAACTGAACTCGTAATGGATACTGAACTAGTGCTGCCACGCCCCCTGGTATACAAACTTGGATATTTTCATACATCAAGTGTATTTGTAATTATAATACCTTAGAATAAATCAGGATTTGAAAGTGAAAGATTCTTTTGTAGTACCGGTAACCCTGTATTTCTATAGTCTTTCAACATTTAATTTTGTGACAGCTACGTAAGAGTGTTTAAGGAAAACTCCTCTTGAATTGAAAAACATTATTTGTTACGTGGCGATACCGCATGCACTGGCGACGGCGGACGTGACGACACCGTGACGTCACCGTGACGATCCGTACAGTCACAGCTTGTAAACATGTCACTATCGGGACCGCACGGAAATGTGGGGTTTTTTGTGCGGGGAGAAGAGGGAAAAATATGCGTATATTACAAATGTTACTAACGGGACCACACGGAAAAGTGGGGTTATTCCTTTTAGTGCTATTGTGACCTCGCTACGCTCGGTCACAATAATTTAAAATTGTACAATATCAACCTAAACTGATATCCCGAAGGTGAATCAGATGCAGGCGGCCGCTGGTAAGCGGCCGCAGATGTCCGATAACACAACCAGATGTTCAGTGTTTGATGTGTTATCGGATTTCTGCCGCTTATTTGCCTCTCATTTCTGTAAAACACCGTATAAAATATTTTACGAAACGATACCAAACATTATTTCAGATATCAATAGCAGTTGCTATTTTATAACATATTCTTCCTGTATTTCCTCAGGACATTGTTTTTTGCTTTTACCACATAGTAAACTTAAGCAATTTAAACCGGTTGTTGCATACTTAACATGGTCTACACTTGAACTGAATAGGTAAAGAAATAGGTACTGCAATAGCCAAAATTATTAATTTGAAGTATAGTGAAAAGATAGAATCAATGCCACTACATTGGCATTAGGAATTAAAAAGTCATAACCAGGGAAACTTATAAGAGAAACCAGACCATTGATGAATGTTTGGAAAATGTATGACTTGAGATCCATACATATTAGTGTTTAAATAGTACCATTAAATGGAATAAAATGATGAACCAACAAATTAAAGATTTACCACCTGAATGTTGAGTCCCCTTCAAACAAAACCAATTTATACAGATAATAATTGATAGTCAAATTCAAGGAATTTCAGTTTTGTGTATCAGCGTACCAAATTATGTGTTGGCTAATAGTTACTGTACATCTCTTTATCAAAAAGCAGTACATAAACTTTTCTTGGAAACAGTGTAAACATGAATCTTTACTACAATCACCCGAGTTCACAGCATTTAAACATCTCAATTTTTTTTTTTTTTAAAACGACTTTAGTTTGTGTGTTCATTGTACAGATTTTCTGATGGAAATTTTGTCCTAATGATGGAAAAAATTAGAATCACTCTTAAACAATATTCTTCTTCTTCTGGTCCCTATCCATTCCGGATGTTGGCAACCGTCTTGGCTGTCTCGTCTCTCCTGGATGATGCTCAGATTAGCTCCGTAGATGTCTGGGAGGTCCAAGTTCTCAGCTTTTTAAGCCAGGGAGTTCTTCATCTACCAGCTCCTTTCCTGGTATTTACCCCTGGAGAATAGACTGCAGGAGTTCATAACTGCTATTGTTCCTCACAGTGTGGCCAAGGTACTGCAGCTTCCGTGTTTTTACTGCGGTCAATATTTCTATATCTTTTTTCATTTTGTGGAGCACTTCAGCAGCATTTGTGGTGTGGCCTGTCCATCGTATTCTCAACATTCTTCAATACAGCCACATTTCAAAAGCGTCTAACATTTTACTGATTACAATGAAGGGAAAGAAATGCCGCGAGGCAATATTTACACGGAAAAGAAAGGGAAAATAAACCTGACACTCACCAAAGTAGAAGCAAGGAGGGCAGCAGCAACACAAAACAACACACAAACAAAGAAAAAGCAATAATTTGGGTGAAAATCCCTTTTTCAAGTTAACAGAGAGGTGGCTGGTCTTGCGCAAGACTTGGGCTGCATCCAGTGTAAGTTGTTTTGTGTTACTGCTGCCCTCCTCGCTTGAACTTTGGTGAGTGTTGGGTGTATTTTCTCTTTCTTTTCCATGTAAATTTTACTGAATACAATATTAGTAACCAAAATTTAGAGTTAGCAGCATGTGGAGATTTTTTTGGAGACTTTCCTACAAGACACAAAAGTAAAAAGACTTGTTACCACAATCCTTATGGTATATACCAGTGTTTTACAACATACTTGACTAAGCAATCCCATTAAAAGCAGAAAAAAAATTCTGGTGACCCTCCAGGTCTGTAATAAAAGGTGGTCACGGTCACTCTGTGGGTAGTGACGTGTTCCTTGTGGTCAGCAGCCGTATAGAGTCAGTTGCCAAGTATGCCAGCGAGTATGGACACATTTTGCAGGAAGAAAGCATGAAATGATGAAATTCCACGTCCAGTACAAGTGGCAGCAGCAGAAGCAAGTAATTAAAAAAAATAGAATTTATTATGACAATTTCCAGAAATATGGTTCTTTATTGAAATGCTCTGGCAGGAAAGGTTTTATCTCCTGATTTAAATGGTCAGCTTGAAGGAGTGATCCTTTGCAACCCAACTGCCACCCATAATTTTGTGAATTGCAGAGTATGTATGTAGACAACACCATACGTGCTTAATTTTTTATGCTAATTGGTAGCTCAGTTTTTTTTTCCCCACCTCACAGTCAGTTTGTGTATGATTTACCCCAATAATTTTATAAATGTGAAAGCTACTCTTTCTCTAAATTACTAAATATTTATGAAATTTGACAAGGAAATACTTTGTTCCATTAGGAAGGATTCAGGATACTTTTTCCTATATAAATAACATTTTTTGTCATTAAATTTTGAAAACTAACTGAATGGTGCGAAACAGATGGGTAGTGAGTGTAAGTCTGTAATGTTACATCAGTCACCCAGGCTGTTTTTCTCTGGCAGTCAGTTTTCTTCTTCTTCTTTTTTTTTTTTTTACTTATGGCTTTACGCCTCATTGACCTTGAGGACATTAGAGGCGGAATGGGACTGGGGACAAGGAATGGGACAGAAGTCAGCCATGGCCTTTTTGAAGTAAGCATCCCGGCATTCACATGGAGTGATTTTGGGGAAACCATGGAAAACCCAAATCTGGATGCCCGTAGAGGGATTCGAACCGAATGCGAGGCCAAAGGATTAAACACTCACCCACCACACTCAGTGGGTAATCTGTTAGTGTAGAACCTGTTCATAAATATCATTTACTGACAAAATATACTAGATAGTATAGATCTTGATTTTCGCTGCACCAGATTATTATTTTGTATATACCTAAAAGTTTCTGGCATCAGTGTATTTTGTCTTCTTTTTTGACATGAGCATGAGCAGCTACAGTTGTTAGAAACTAAGATGCTCAATCTGAAGAAAGAAGACCAAGCTGAATGGCAAGATTTCATAAGTTAACCTCCCTCCCCCCCTTAGTTTTTTGCTATTTTTTTAAACATGTTCCAAATTGATTCTCGTCATGAGACTTGTTCAATGTTAGAATGGAATGGTGATGGCTTCTCCATCCTAGTAACCTGACTGTATTTTTTGGGATATCTTTTATGTAACTTACACCTTTCTATACACAATTCTAGCAATAAAATTACGAAGTTGCGGGTAACAGCTAGTATTTTTTAAAACTGACACTGCTTAAATATGTTTTTGAGATTAAAGATGGTCCTTGAAGAATGGTACTAAGCTAAGCTCTCATCAACTACACTAGCATTAGCTTGCTCAAGTCTGAGTATGAAATATATGCTTACATAAATGCTACAAGATCCACAAAAAGCTATAGTTCTACTAAATTCCACAGTCGAAACATATATATATATTAAACATTTGGATAGGAGAAAAACCACCGCTTAACATAGAAGAAGATACCTGGGGCGTCGATACACGTACACATATAGACTAAAATTTGTGAGCCTATGGCCCTTCTTCAGTTCTAGTGAGATGGCTGGTGCATGTTGGAGGCCGGCAGCCAACTGAGTAAGCATGCAAGGCTGGTAGCTCATTTGGGGGGGGGGGGGGGTGACAAAACACATCATGGTGTGGAGTGAGGGTGGGGGTAGAAAGGCATAAGCTAGAAAATACTAATAAATAGATAATAAACCTGTCCATAGGGAACCGGAAGCGCGGTAGATATCAGCTGATGGTCCTAAATTGGCTATTAAATAATGGATGTATGTGCAAATAATTGAGGAATATGCGAAATCAATTTTTCTCCAAAGTTTTAAAAAATTGTAAATTTAAAACTATGCAAAATTTGAAGTTACAAACTACAAAAAGATAGGCTCCGTTGAGCAATGGTTCTGTGGTAAAAGAAAGGAAGTGAGGGGTATGGGTGGGAGGAAAATTGGTGCTATCTTAAATTTAGACCTGGTAGTTGTCTGGTGCTGATAAGCCAGTTCCCACCTTCTGAGTTCCGAAATGCTGCTTTTGTCCGAGAGGACCCTGATGGCGCGGACCGCAATACGTGTGTTACGACTGTTGGTGCTATGAGTGGTGGCATGATGAGATACAGGGTGGTCAGGGTTCTGGGTGTGTACCGATTGTCTGTGTCCACTCATTCTGATGGCCAGTGGGTTTGTTGTTGGACCAACGCAGGAGGCTGATATATATACATGAAAAAGAAGTAAAACCAACATTGTGGTATTTAGAGGGAAACAAATCACTACATTGAAAATAACTTAGGACACAGTCTGCCTGGAAAGACATCTGAATTTAAATATTTGGGGTGCAATGTCACACAACAATACAGTAGGGAGATTGATTATAAGTCATGTACTTTTTCAATGATGTTTTGAACTATTAAAAGTGACAGTGCTTACGGAAAAGAAACTCAAATGAATATTTATAAATCAATGACAACCCCAACACTGTTACATAGAAGTGAAACATGGGTCCTGAGAAATGTTTTTTTAATATTGACGGAGCATCAGTAACTCTTGATCATGAGCAAGAACAGCAGAGTATGCTTGCTTTGTGAGGACAATATTTCTTTGGAATCTGTTTGTAATTAAAATGAAGCAAGCCCTGGCTTTGAAGCAGATTTTGGCCAGGGACTCACTATTTAAATCGACTCTAATATTGAACTGTGCGATTGCAATCCATGTTAAACTTAAACTGAACAACATCATGTAAGGCACCCTTTAGATCACCAAAAGTACTCTCACTGGCCATCCCCAGTAGTAAAATATTCTATAGATCAATTTTGAAGTTGCTTATGCTGGACTTACAATATTTTGAGAAGAGTAATTGTCAGTTGGAAGGGATTTTCCTCCATTCATTTCCACAGTGAAAACTCATCATAATAATCATTTTAAGTGCATTCATGATATCTAGAAAAATTTATTTTAAGAGATAAATCAGTTTGTTCACATTTTGAAATACACGATTAGAAAAGCAAAAATTTATGATTCGAGATAACTTTGGATTGAGTAAAGATACAGCTGAACTTTTATCACCAGCTATAGTCAGAACTGTTCCAAACATTTTTGATGGTAAAATTAACTAATTTGGTAAAGTTTAATTAGCAGTTTTATTTAAGAGAAAAAAATGAACTTTTTAACTAAAAGACATACAATTGAGAAATTTATATCAGTAGATAGTCTAAATTAAGAGAATCATGAATATATAATGGCATCAACAAAAAGTTGAAGCATTTAAGACTCTAAAGATAGATTGTCACTTATTATTGTTGGAGTTCGAGAAAGTCCGCCAAGTTGATCACATGATAGACTTCAGTTTTAAGCTTGTAGAAACCCTTTTGAATGCTAAATTAAATTAAAACAGAACATGATCATAGGAAGCCCTTGTATAAATTGCAAGTTAAAATATTTTGTGCTTTAGGAGATATTAATTAAAGAAAAAATTTACTGATATCGTAGGCTATGGCAAGCTTATAAAAGGCCATGCAGCCACCATGATTTGCCTAATTATTTTGCTGGAAAGTGGTGACGTAACTTCACGGTTGTTAGAGGGGCGAACCGCTCCGAGCGGTAGTGGTTGCGACAAGTTCCAACATGCTGTAACAATCAGGTACTCACTAAAGTTTGTCTTCTCGTATGAAAGTGCTTAACCTGTAATCTTCAATCAAACTGTTGTTCGATGTTTTATCCACATTTCTGGTACCGATCATATAAAAGTGAACTTAATTTCAAGAATATAAGTATTGTGAAATTTAAAACTGTTTCGAGTGAACTCATTTCATTATACCATTCACATTTGGGGTTTATAATACAAATTTGTGGCAGCCAACTAATTTAATAATAAAGGTACCAGAAAGGTTACACAGGTCAAGAACTTAATTGTTCACAGTTTAGGCAAAAGTGTGATCCCCCATTCACATCTATGCCTGACAATCACCCCACATTATCAGCAAACAGACGTGTTTTACTCTCCCCACAACATTTAATGTATGATCTTGTCCAGAGTATCTGTCAGCAGGAAAATTGTGGAAAATTTTGACTGCTACTTCAATACTAGGTAGACAGTATAAAAAAACTCAATGTGTCTTTACTAACAGAAGTAATATTTAATGTAGCAGTTAGTTTATATTGCTGTGCAATCACCTTATTGAAATATTGTTTATGTTAATATTGTTCTTTTAAAATTTCAGTCACTGAAAATTTTTCATTCCGCACACAGACTAGACCTGAGCAGCTGCACAAGGCTGCGGAGAGAAGCGTTACACCATGTTGCACAAGTTACAACATTGAAGAGCTTGTTTCTTGATTACCTAAAAATGAGAGATCTTCAACCTGGCTTAGAAAAACTAATCGATATAACCACACTTGAGAGAATCAGCATTAATCATTCATTTTGTTTATGTGTCTTTCCATTTGAGGCTCTTGCAACAAAACTTGTGCATCTGAGGTGAGTAAAATTTTTGTTGTCATGCTATATCTTTAGTCCCAAAGTTGAACTTGCAAGTATGTGAGTAGAAGTGAAGGTTTTAAATGGAAAGGAATGATAAAATACACCTACCATTCAGCAAAGTTGAAGGGAGGAGGGAGGGGGAATTGGTCTACAAACACACGAGCCCCACTCTCAGACAATACTCACCCTCCTCGGCCCGCCGTACGAGTCAGGGGGGAGCTCGGCTACCAGTACACACTGGGCACGAGGCCACCACCTAGTCTCCACCTCCGTCCCCTTGCGATGGCAAAATGCACATTACGGTTGTGCACGGATTGGTCATCAGTTCAGACCATTACATAAAAAGGCCATGACTGTTGCATTAATACTAAAATCTGATACTGAATATGCATGATTTCTTGAAAATTGTCCACCAAGCTATTAAATTATTGTATAATTGGACATGCCACATGTGCTACCACTCACCTTATTTACCAACTCACCTGCCTCCACTGCAGTGCCTCTTACATTGGTCTCTACCACTCAACAACTATCCTACAGAATGAATGGTGTGGCGAGACAGTTTATACTTCCAACCCAGACCATCCAGTGGCAATTCATGCGAACTTCCATAATTGTAACAACCTCAACAACTGTTTCACAGTTAGAGCTATTAGAGTTTTTCCTAATACCACCACCCCTTCAGAACTCCGAAGATGGGAACTAGCCTACCAACATATCCTTGACACCAGACACACCCCTGGCCTAAACCTATGTTAAACCTGTCACTTGCCATCTCTAATTTCATTTTACAGTCAGTTACTTATATATGTACATTTCATCCATTCATTTTATATATATCTATATATATATCTATCTCCATTTATTTTCACCTATAACCAATCTAAATAAAATTATAACTTTTTGAATTATGCTACACAAAGATTATTTTGTTTTGTTTCACTTTTATCGCTTGTCAAGCCTATCCCCCCACTCCCGGCAATTCTACCACCACTACGCATTTTCCGCCTGTGCTTCATTCATGTGGCTGGTTGGGATGTGACCACATCTTTCCCCCTGCCATATGTCTTGCCTCTCTCATGACTAAGACTAATGTTGAAATATTGTACAATTTGTTTATGTTTTTGTGTTTTTACGTGTTCGTCTCGCCCTCCTGACTTCATCTGTGGTAAGTGACAGGTATCTGTTTATTTTTCCCTATCCTATCTTATTTTCAAGCTATTAAATTAATCCTGTAATAGCTGACAGGTTGTAGGTTCTACAAAATGAAAGTCACTTTACATGGAAACAATATATTCTGAAAATGTTTCTTAGTGGTGAACTGGTATCAGCAGCAAACTTAAGGAAGACATCAGATATAGGCAACCTTTGGTGAAGATAGCAGGTCGCTATGACAAACTCACTCAAAATCACACTCCGAAAATCTTACACGACTTCCCCCACAAATCAGGGAAGGTATAAGAACAAAGTCTTTCAGCTCATCATAAATTTAACAAACCTAAAAAAGGCACTGTCCTTACCCCATCATAACTGGAAGTGGGCTCCCTTACAACTCATAAAGCATCCCTTTCCCCATTGTCCTTATGTGAAAGCCAAGTCTAGTCAAAACCCACCTACAAGACAGAACTAATTCCACTAGTAAGTAGCACTTCTGTTTCCACGTTCACCTGCCTCACAATGTGGTTTAACTGTGGCCGGTCGTGGCGTCTTAGGACCTGCGTGTGCTCAACCTTGTAAGATGTACCTCCTTCACCACATTCCTCAGGTCACTCCCATAGTGTAACTTGTATTTCTATCAGTACCATATGGCACTATCACTACTACATCATCCTACTTTACATTCCGTACACAATTACTTATATTAAAATTACTCCATGCTTCTGGTTAGCTCCTTTTAACTTACTTACTTTAAAAATCACTTAGTAAGTGTTTGCCTCTTTAACAATTTATATTCAAACTTATCATACCAAAGTACTTTATGAAAGTACCAAAGTACTTTAATTGGCCATACTGTGAATGAGTTTCCTGGTTAACTTGATATTACTACACATTTTGGAACCTTCTTTCAACTTATCATTACAAAATAAAATACAAAAATAAAACTACTTGAACCCCTAAATATGACCTGAACTGCCCTTAAATCATTAAAAAAACATGTCAAATTTTACTTATTTGACTTTCCCAAAATAAAGAAATAAAGTCCTATATCCAGAAATTAATGTCTTGTCACAATATGATTATTATTATTATTATCATCTCCAAGCATTCTTCCTGTTCTATTATTGCTTAAATGAAAGTTCTGTAAATAACAATGGATAGGGAAAATATTCCATCACTCACCAAAGTTGAAGGCTGCAATGAATGTACAGCACATGAGACGAAAACAAACATACAATATTTTAGTTTATAACATTATTTGTGCAGAAGGGATTGAGCCAGTTGGTAGAAGATCCTTCCTGCATGAATAAGGTTTTAAACTGAAATATTGTATGTTTGTGTCCATCTTGTGTGTTGTACATTGGTCACAGCATTCAATTTTGCTGAGTGATCGGGTTTTTTCACTACCCTTATTTGCATTGTCTAACAGCCATTTCCGTTTTCGTTACTATTGTAAATAAAAGTTTTGAAGTAATTCTAATAATGATGTCTTTGAATGAACTAAAATTAAGTTATGCATTTTGTAGCTAATAATTGTTAATAAAGATTTAAAGAAATCGATATTCATGGAGTAACTATCAAAGAATTTGTTGATCGTTTTTTTTAATTGCTAATCTGAATTTTTGCTTTGTTTTGTATATTGGACATAATTTCATGAAAAACGATTAAAATGAATAGATAATGCTGCAATATTTTAATGCAGACTAAATCCTGAAGCAGCTTGTAATAACTTGTTCTGGTAGTGGGCAGAGTCATACGAGGAAGCATTGTAGTACAGTGAATTTCCCTTTTGTTTCTTGGAATTAATTTTATCTCCTGAATAAGATTTTAAGTAGGAATAAACAATCTAGTGAGTTTGGTGCGCAGACTTCCACGGTCGTTGATGATGTTATCTCAGTTGTCCGTGTTGAACTGTGTCAATTTATCGAAACTTAACATTTCGGCTGAAAGAGAAATTTTGAAGGAGACATTTCTGGCTAACGGCTACAGCTTCGAAGTCATCAATAAGGCCACCACAAGGCTTAAAACTCAAGAACTAGTTGAAGCCAGGAGGCAAACAGATGGACCCGTGGCAGTATTACCCAATGTCCACGGGGTGACGGATAAAATTGGTCATCTTTTAAAGAAGAAAAATATCCGTCCGATATGCAGAGCACCTACGAAGATTTCTGATGTGCTCGTAATGTTAAAGACAGGAGAGAGGAACTGCAGACAGCAAGCGGGGAACTGCAGACAGCAAGCGTATACCAGATATGTAGCTGTGGCCAAGTGTAAATCAGTGAGACTGGACGGACAGTCAAGGAAAGACAGTGTGAACACATAAGACGTCTTAAAAATAACGACGTCAGCAAATCAGCTGTAGCACAACATTCGGCCGACAGTGGGCACGCAATTTTATTCAGTGACACTAATGTACTGGTTCGGGAAAGCAAAACAGGTGTACCAGAGAATCGTTGCAAATAAAATAAAAAAAAATATACCAGATAACATGAACATGGTATTGAGGGGCTGAACCAGAGACTACGATGTTTCTGTGATGATATTGGCTGCAAATTTCTCAATCTCCGCCATAGGGTTGAGTCATGTAGGGATCCCATGAATAGGGCAGGTGTGCACTACACACGTGAATCGGCTACATGGGTGGCAGGGGCCGTGTGGAATGCACTGGGTGGTTTTTTAGGCTGAGGGAGGAAGACCCGAAACACGAAATACAGTTACCGGCAAACCAATCAGATGCAACACCGAAATGTAGGAGGAACGTAAAAAGAGTCACAACAGTTAAAAGTACTCGCAATTAACTGTAGAAGCGTTTGTAACAAACAACCAGAACTGGAAAGCGTTATTTGTAGCACAGATGCGGATATCATTATCGGTACAGAAAGTTGGCTAAAACTGGAAATAAGTTCCGCCGAAAATTTTAAAGACAGCATGAACGTTTTTCGTAAAGACAGATTACATTCTCATCGAGGTGGGGTATTTGTAGATGTGAGTAAATTCCTCCCATGTAATGAAATAGACGTCGATACTATCTGTGAAATCATATGGATTAAACTCAATGTTGTTGGGTCAAAATTCGTCATAGGTGCCTTCTACCGTCCACCCGATTCCGACATAGCTATCGTCGAGGAGTTATGAAATAATTTAAATAGTATAGCTAGCCATTTTAAGGATCACGCTATGATTCTGGGAGGCGACTTCAATCGGCCTTATATCAACTGGCATAATTATGTTCACATTACTGGTAGCAGGGATAAGGCAGCTTCTGAAGTAATTCTCGATTTGTTCTCGGATAATCATCTCAAGCAGCTAGTTAATGAACCTACGCGGTGTCATAATGGTAGCGAAAACATTTTAGATTTGCTGGTTACTAACAGGCCAGAATTATCCACTGACATTTCAACGACCACAGGAATAAGAGATCACAAAGCGGTAATTGCGACTATCAAATTAATGACCAAGGAAAAAGGGCGGATTGTATACAGATTCAGTAAGTCCTCAAAGGAGAGTTTTAGAACCTACCTGAGGAATAATTATCATAACTTAAAGTCAACAAAGGACACCGTTGAAGAGATGTGGCATCGATTTATACATATAGTCAGGGAAGGTATGGAAGTACATATACCGAAGCGGAAAATAAATGGGGAGAATGATCCACCGTGGTACACATGCGAAGTCAAAAGATTACTCAAAAAACAAAGGAGCATACACGCAAGCTACAGAAGGAAGAGGTCTCGCAGCGATTTAGAAACTTTGGCTGAGTTAAGAGGTCGTGTGAAGAACGTGATGCCTGAGGCCTTCAACGATTTTCATTCAAATACTCTCTCTAAGAGTCTCACAGAAAACCCAAAGAAATTTTGGTCTTATGTTCGAAAAGTCAGTTTTACCAACAGCAATATTCCAGCATTAGTTCATAAAGGGTCTGAGGTTAACGAAAGCCGCGATAAAGCTAACGTACTAAATAATGTATTCAAAAATTCATTTACTGACGAAAATAAGGATAGCATTGCCGTTTTCCCACGTCGTGTCAAGTTGGAGATGGAGTCATTACGAATAGATACTGCAGGTATCATAAACCAATTAGAGCTCCTGAAGTGGGGGAAAGCACCTGGCCCAGATGGAATTCCAGTAAGAGTATTTTCAGAGTATGTGGCGGAAATCGGGCCATTTCTGTCTGATATGTATTCAGTAAATCCCTAGAAGAGCGAAAAGTACCTTCAGACTGGAAAATAGCGCAAGTAACTCCGATTTTCAAGAAAGGTGATCGAAGCAATCCTGGAAACTACCGTCCCATATCTATAACATCTGTTTGTAGTAGAGTTATGGAGCATATTATATGCTCGAACATTATGAATTTTCTAGATGAAAATAATTTGCTTGCAACAAATCAACACGGATATCGGAAGAAAAGATCATGTGAAACACAGCTGGCCCTTTTTACACACGACGTAATGAAAGTTATTGATGCAGGTTCACAAGCAGATGCAATTTTTTTGGATTTTCAGAAAACCTTTGACTCTGTGCCACACAACCGCCTTTTAGTGAAGCTTCGAGCGTACGGTATATCGGATCAGCTTTGTGAATGGATAAAGGATTTTCTAACTGGTCGATCAAAGATGTCGTTGTTGAAGTAGAAAGTTCTTCTAATTTAGATGTTACATGGGGTGTACCTCAATGAAGTGCAATAGGACCACTTCTTTTCTTAATTTTTATAAATGATCTCGGAGACAAAGTGAAAAGCATTTTTAGATTGTTTGCTGATGATGCGGTTATTTATAGGGAAGTAAGGAATTTGACCGATTGTTTAGAAATTCAGCAAGATCTGGATGTTATTTTGGCATGGTGAACTGAGTGGCAACACACACGAAATTGTAAAAAGTGTAAGACAATGAACATAACTAACAAAAAGAATCCGATTGTTCAGAAATACAAGGTAAACAGTTCAGTTATTGATATGGTCGATTCTATGAAATATTTGAGAGTAACAGTACAAAGGAACATGAAATGGGACTTATATATTAACACGTTAGTAGGTAGAGCTAATTCTAGGCTGCGATTCCTAGGTCGAATCTTAAAAAATTGTAATGAACAAACAAAGGAGATAGCGTACAAATCACTTGTGCGTCCACATTTGGACTATTGTTGTGTCATTTGGGATCCGTTTCGTAAGGGGTTGATCGAAAGTATAGAGAAAGTACAGAGAAGAGCCGCTCGATTCGTGACCGTTTGCTACAGTCCTTATGAAAGCACTACAGAACTGATTAGTAGACTGGGCTGGGAGTCTCTGGTAGATAGTCGACGCACGTTTCGTATAAAGTTATTGGTAAACATGCGTACTCCCACTTTCGAGTGTAGTGAAATACTTCTTCCACCAACCTATTTGAGTTGGAATGACAGGAATGATAAAATTAGAGAAATAAGGTGCCGCACTGATTCTTACATGAATTCTTTTTTTCCTCGTACCATTAGGGATTGGAATGCACAACAAAGAGATTAGCTTTGGTGCTGAGCACCCTCTGCCACCCACAATTTTGTGAATTGCAGAGTATATATGTAGATGTAGATGAACATGGACGGCGGGCTACAACTTGGCCAAATATGCTCGATCAGAAAAACGCGGGATGCAGGCCCCCATCGCACTGGCCACGCTGGCGGCGGTAGCTTGAGTGACATCACTCCAAACGGTTAGCTTGCTCTCGGGAGCTACGTATAGGTGGCACTAGTTCCAGCCGTGACAGTCCTCCGATGAAGGCCACCAAATGACCGCCGAAACATTAGGTTTTGATAAATTGACACAGTTCAACCAAGATAAAATCTGACGAGTTAGTTTCTTCATAGGAAAATGGGGGGATGAAACTTTGTTGCATTGTGAGTGATTTTGAATGCCACATACAAGGGAGCTAGTTGGATGTTTTGAAAAATGTGGTATCATCAGCTGAGGATGAAATGTGATTATAATAATTGCCACTGGAGTAATGCACAGGGAGTTTATTTTTTCACGTGTTAACTTAACTGATTAGCCGAGGAATTGTGTTGAGGTTACTGATATTTTGCGAATTAATGTGAAGTGTTGTTGGTGTTATAAAACTACGAAGCTCGTCTAATTAGTGGCAGCAGTTGCAGAAAAAAGATGTGTTGTATAATAAATTAGCTTAGTCCAGCTTCATTATGAAGTGGCTTAAATGGAATGGTTGTTGAGTTTATAGTCTGATCGGCATTTATTCACAAAACACATAAAATTCCGCACCACCACCACTATATGATTTACTTGACCGTGCCTGGATAAGGATATCAGAACTTCATTTCCAAAGTCACAAGTTCTGGCCACATATTGGATCAGCCAACACACCCACACACACACACATTAAAGTGCCGCAGATAAAGAGATTCTGGCTTACAGAACTGCCATGTTAGAACTTATATTGGAAACTGATGGACTGCAACTGACCGACTGGAACTGATGACAACAAGCTAACTCTCTTTTAGCGCACTGGCAGCACCCAACAATGCCTCTCAAAGTTTCTAGATATACTAAACAATTAATTGCATTCAAAATAGCTATCTAAACCATAACTCCAGCTAATTCCTAAAAATGTGTTTGTTGACAGAGAGCTGAATTTGAGGAACTGTCAAGTGGATGACAGTGTCCTGAAGAGGCTACAAGAGCAGATGCCAACACTGAAAGTGAACTATGAACCGAGAGGACTTGTCGACCCAGAGACAGAAGCAGAATACTCAGATACAGACGATGAACATGGGGATGTAGGAGACACAGATGCAGAAGACTAGGGATTGACTGCCTTTAAAAATAAAAATAAAAACCACAACATTTTTTTTCTTCTAGTTTGCATTTTTGTATGCTTTTCTTCCTTTATTCTTTTTTTTCAAATATTTCTATTGAAATTTGGGTATATGGACAGGACAGATAAAATACACCCAACACTCACCAAAGCTGAAGGGAGGAGGGCAGCAGCAACACAAAACAACACACAAAAAACAATATTTCAGTTAAACACCCTTTTTGAATCATATTTCAGGTAAACACCCTTTTTCCCTCATATGAGTGGCCGCATAAACGCAGGGCTTGTGCAAGCTCAGCTGTGTACTTCTGCTAACTTGAAAAAAGGTGTTTACCCAAAATATTGTTTTTTCTGTGTTTGTGTCTCGTTTTGTGTTGCTGCTGCCATCTTCCCTTCAGCTATGGCGAGGGTTGGGAGTATTTTATCTATTCTCACCATATAAACATTGCCTTGTGGCAGTTCTTTCCTTCCATTGTTACCAATATTATCATATGCTTATCAATTCCAAAAGATTCTGTCATGAGTACAGAGTCTGAAAACCATGCTTAGAATTTTATTTACAATATAGTTGAAGTAAGATGCAGTATCGCTTGATATTAATTTTTTTCGCATTTAACATTCAGACACATTACTCAGAAGGCCCCACCAGGGGATGTCATCGTGATATTCAGTTGGGCAATATCAAGGGAAGAAGAAGTGAAAAGAGTAGTGCGACAGCCTCTACGGAATTTATCGGCCATTCCAATTTCAATCCCTTCCCTGACTACTGGATCCCAAAAAAGGGAACTTAAGGAAGTAATCAAAATTTGACTATCTGTTACATTCAGTAGAGACACGTACTAATACGATCGGGCGTACCCTGGGCAACATTAGAAATAATCCTAATGGCAGATCCTTCGACCCCAGGACAAATTATGTTATGTCCTGGACACGAAAAAATAAAATAAATAAAAGTAGAGACACGTAATAGTGAGGCCTGGAAACCAGCCTCGGCAGAGCATTGTACTTCTGTCTAGCTGCCATCTTAGATGGCACCATCATATTAAGGTCCGCAGGCTGCAACGAAGACCTACACGCAGACAGAGTCATTTGGAATGTGAGAGATATATGGCGCCTGAGCTTTCTCACTATCTGTAGTCAGCAGACTGTTAGATGTTTCTGCACCTGAAGAAAGCAGCAGAGCTAGTCATCTAAATATTGTGTTTTCACAATGCAAACCAGCAGTTCACAGTGTAGCATAGCCATATGATAGAGGCTGCTTCCAAAGCCGGTGAACCGGGAGATCGAGAACCGGCTGTGCTATGTGGCATATGGCCGAGCGGATGTTAAATTTCCCGCCGGTCCGTGGGAGTACCGTGGAAGACCCCGGAGTGCATGCCGGCTACCGGAAGTCAATTAAAAACGCCTGCGAACCCAACATGTGGCACTCACTAGTCTTCCTGGGGCAGCCGAGCTCATCGGGCACACCACCCATGTGCGAGTTTTTCCCGAACTCTCTTTTTTAATGTTGAACTCTTTTCGGTTAGAGTTGTGAAAATGCGAGTCTAATTTATAAAGTATTGCTAATGTGAACCGTTTTTAACTGAGGGTTCTGCAATCTTCGGGTACATATATATATCTAGAAGTCCGATGTAATATATGTTCACGACTGGTGTGGGTTAAGATATAGAACGCTATTAAACTTAGGAAATTTAATTTTGTTATTCTTTTTTTTGTATGTGATTCTTAATAAGCTGAATCACTGGCGACCGCGTCAGCAGAATTTGCTGTTTCAAACATTTTCGTAAATGTATAAATCCCACCATCCGCGAGCATTAGTGTGCTTTTCTAAGAGAAGAAATGCAACATGGCGACCTATGGACAGGACTCTCGCGACCTACGAATAAAGTGATTTATTAAGTAAACCGACGAGAAAAAAGTTAAAACGGTACATCAACAAACTTGTGAAGTGATAGCAGTGCGCCAGAAGATCCAAAACCAAAGAAGACGAGGAGTGCGGGGAGATATTTTACGCGGCCGCAACAACAGAGGAAGACCCGGCAGCGATAATTCGGGATAACAACTAACAACTCATTGGAAGAGAATTGGAGGGCTCACAAGCGGCGCAGAATGTCGAAAGATAAGTGCAGTGCAGATAAAATTGAACAGTTAAAGGGAAACCCATTGTAGGCGATTTTTTTTTCTTTTTTAAATTTTCACCATGAATAAGGAAAGCAGTTTTGAAAATTGAGGGGAAGCTAGTAAAAAAGATCCCACAAGCCAGGAACCTTTGTTAGTATTTTTAAACACCGAGATACCAATCAATGAAAGTTTTTCACCAGATCCTGAAAGCAGTCTGAAACTTGCTCTCCCATACTCACTACAAATGCATCAATATTTGAAGCATTTGAAGGTCCAGCACATCCTGAGAAGAATAATCCAAACCTGATAGTTAAGATTTTCACAATGTTATCACATTTATCAACTGATATCCAAACTAAGTTTGAAATACAATCAACTGACATCCAAAATGAATTCAAAAGTCATGCAGAAGATGTCCATAAAAGGTTCAGTAATGGACTAGCAGCTCTGGAGTTAAAGTTAGAGGGTAAAATAAAGGAGGAATTAAATGGGGTGACACAGAAACTTGATGAAGTCAGCAGTGAGATAGAAAGTGTAAAAATTCTTGCCAAGTCGTTAGACAGGAGACACAGAAACAAATTGAATGTCTTGTAGTAAATGTCAGGCAAAGAATTGATAGTAATGAAAACAATATAGCAAATATCAAACAGCAAACATCAGTTGAGTATAAGACTTGAAGGAGTTGAAGAAAGAGTAGATGAAGTTGGTGAAAAGTATATCAAATTGGGAGCAGCTGTAGATGCAATAAGCTGTGAAACATTGGATAAGCGAGTGGGAATTTAAGTGTGGAGATGAATAAAATTCCCAACTCGAGAGTCAAGTAACCAAAATTGGGAAAGAATTGCAAGAAGTGAAGTGCCATCTAAAGAAATCACAGGTGCAACATGTAGATGGTGTGGCAAACCCAATGTCCCTGGCTATACCTGAAAAAATAGAAATTGAGAACTTTAGTGACAAGGGAGGTATCCATCCAGTAAATTTTATCAATAGTTTTGAGAAGTACTGGATTTTCAGTGTTTATAATGACAGTGAAAAAATGAACAGTGTATATCAAAATTTAAGGGGTAGTGCTCGAATTTGGGGAGAAAGGCAGCTTCAGATTTGTAAAACATATGCAGAATTCAAAGCAAGTTTCCTAAATAATTTCTGGTCAGAGGAAAGGCAACATGAAGTTAAGAGGGGTCTCTGGTATGGCAGGAAATATCAACCTGGGAGGGAATCACTCAAAGATTTCCTTTTAAATGAAACTTCCAAATGTTGTTATCTGAATAACCCACCACCTGAAAGAGAAATTGTGTTGGATGTTGCTCACAGGATGCCAGGGGAGATTCAAAAACTTTTGGTCATGCATGATGTCAGAACGATTGAGGCAGCGAGTGAGTTTGTGCACCAATATGAAACCCAGTGCGCCAGAGATAGATTCAAGGAGGGTTACCAGAGCAGGAACCAGTTTAAAGATCAACGGGAATTCCGTCATGAAAGGCGAATGACATATGATCAGGAAAGAGGAAGAAATCAATTCCACGCCAATGGAGGGGGGAGGAATTCTCCACCACATAGAAATAGTGAAAACAATGTTCGAAGAATTGGAAGAAAGGGAAGTCCTCAAGAATACTTTAGCCCAACAACAGTAGTAAGTAGTAATGATGTCACAAATTATCCCGGTACAAGCCAACAAACTAATGGTAGTGATACAAAAAACTGAAGACTGCCGAAGGTTTTGGCCCGACTGAGGCAGATGGGTTAATAGGGTCGATACAATCAAAACAGAGGAACCAGCTTAGAAGTATTTTCCACAACAACCCGAGTGAAGACTTAGCAGAGGAAGAGTTCCAGAATGAAGAACAGTTGGTCCAGGCTCCCATAATCTTAGTGACATGTCGTGGAAAACAAATTGAATTATTGTTGGATTCAGGTGCCGAAATTTCATGCATCTCAGAAAATTTGTTTGAGAGTTTACTGGAAGTTGCAAATCAAAGAAACTATAAAGTGGTTTCCTTACCAGTAAGTGGGATGTCAGTTATCACTGCCACAGGGGGCAAGAGCAAATTAGTGAAAACGCAGATGTTGTTAGAAGTAAAGTTAGAGGACTATTTCTTTGAGTTTATTGTTTTTGTGGTGCCAGGGCTTACGATCGATTGTATTTTTGGCATCGATTGGTTGTGTGCTTTAAAAACCATCTTGTATTTTGAACAAGGATTATTGGATTTTCAAGTTAATGGGTACAAGGGAAGAATTAGTATGAAAAAATGTTGGAAGGAGAAGGAAATGGCGTCAGTTAATGTACTATCGTGGGGAGATGCAGTAGCCAGTGGGAAAGAACCCCAATTCCTTCAAAAGTTTATACGGTTTTGTGTGTTGTCAATGCAACCAAGCAGACAGGTGGAGAAGAATGAGTTAGTAAAAGTGGAGTAATAAACTGTGTATGTTGCTGCGTTGCTGACTTGAAGCAGTGCTGAGTGAGTAAAAGGTGGTATGTTAACATGAGAGTCAACAATCCACATAGAATACATCTGGAGCATTGTCCAAGACAAAGAAGACATCAATCATGAGTAATAAGTGTTCTGGATGTGCATCAGGAAGTGGTTTTTATCATTATTATTATTATTGTTATTTGCTCCATTATTGGTGATGAAGGACTCCATAAATATTAATTGTAACATGACATTCCATGACAGCACTGGAGTAAAATTTGTGTTAATTTTATTTGGATGAATATAAATGATTTCGTATTGCGTATTTTGTGATTTAGCATAAGTAGACTACCGTTGTATCTTTGTTCTTTCTCTCTAAATATGGTAATATTCAGTTTGCAGAATTTTTTTAGAGGGGAAGTGATACTTTAGTAAAAGTGACAATAGACATTTGGCATGGGCAGTTACAACTATGGTCTAGTACAATCATCGCACCCCAAAAGATGTGATTCAGATAATAATATATTGTGTGGTTTCTTGGATATAATCTTGATGTGTTTCCCCGTCTCCTTGTAAAGCTATTTTGATGTTTACTTTTACTTATAAATTATTTTCTATTTACGTTTTAATAAGGACATGTTTGGAAATATGTACCGAAGCCCCACACCAGTAAAGCAATATTATGTATGGTATTTAGGATAGGAACCCAAGGTTGCAATTTTATGTGAGTGAATGTGGAGGGAAAATTGTAAGTAATCTTGGGGAGACATTAGTCTATTGAAGAAGTTCATCATTGCCATTTTGTCTGAATATCCAAAATCTTATGTTAAACTTTGGGGGGGCTGTAGCATAGCCATATGATAGAGGCTGCTTCCAAAGCCGGTGGACCGAGAGATCGAGAACCGGCTGTGCTATTTGGAATACGGCTGAGTGGATGTTAAATTTCCCGCCGGTCCGTGGGAGTACCGTGGAAGACCCCGGAGTGCATGCCGGCTACCGAAAGTTAATTAAAAATGCCCGCGAACCCAACATGTGGCACCCACTAGTCTTCCTGGGGCAGCCGAGCTTATCGGGCACACCACCCATGTGCGATTTTTTCTTGAACTCCCTTTTTTAATGTTGAACTATTTTCGGTTAGAGTTGTGAAAATGCGAGTGTGATTTATAAAAGATTGTTAATGTGAACCGTTTTAACTAAGGATTCTGCAACCTTCGGGTACATATATATATATAATAACAATGAAAAAAAGACGCTAAGTAGCGGAAAGGAATCAAATTAGGATAGGGAAATGAGCCACCACTTACCTTTAGATGATGAATTTGGGGCGCGAATACACATAAAAGACACAAACACAAATAATAAAGATATTTTCGGGAAAAAAAACCCTTCGTCAACAAGAAAGGCAATCTCCGGCTGCACTCACCTCCCATAATGTTCTCTTGTTGATGACGGGTTTTTTTTCCCGAAAATATCTTTATTATTTGTGTTTGTGTCTTTTCTGTGTGTTCGCGCGCCACATCCATCATTTAAAGATATATATATATATATATATACATATATAGAAGTCCGATGAAATATATGATCACGACTGGTGTGGGTAAAGATTTTAATTCTAATAAACTTACAAAATTAATTTTGTTATTCATTTTTTTGTGTGATTCTTCTTGACACGGTAAAGTGTGTTAATAAGCTGAATCACTGGCGACCGCGTCAGCAGAATTTGCTGCCTCAAACATTTTCGTAAAATGTACTACATCCCACAATCTGCGAGCATTAGTGTGCTATATCAAGAGAGAGAAATGCGATAACAGGTGAAGACTTCATAGCAATAACTTGTCAGGAATGTCTCCATTCTTACAGTACATAATTTGTTTGTAAATGACATAATGATCTATAATAAGATTGCAGTGCATTTAAGATGGGGTCTGGGGAGGATATTTAGTTTGGAGAATGGCAATGAAAAAAGGTAAATGCCAAATAGCTTATTAGATGCGAAGTAAAAAATAATGATTTTTTAATGATTATGTGTTAAGGAGACTTGATATTTGCAGGCAATAAAATACAAATATCTTGGCATTTCATTGATCTCTAAGCTAATTTAAGCAGGACATTTGGGTGAGGTGCAGGGAAAAGCTTTTAAGTACTGCAACTACAGAGTAATTTATGGTGTGGTATGCAAAAAGATTCGTCTCTGAATCCTGGTCAGAGACGTATCTCAACATAATGGGGTAGTATAGAAATGCAGGAGTTGGAAGAAGAGCAAAGAATGACAGCTGTATTTGCTTTGGAAATTGGCATAGGATATACATGTAAAATATTTGTACCTTTTGGGGGGAAGGTGGGGGGAGGTTATGAAAGAGAAACTAGTTTGTACATATCAGGCATATATTGGTGCTGTAATGGATCTACAAATTTTATCAGCCGGGGCAAAAACTTGAGATGACTTTGCCACTCCCATTGTTGCTTGTCTAGTGCCCTGAAGTTGCCACGTTGGGCAGGTGCCCCCACCCCCCCCTTTCCATATCACTGTGTCAGCGATGTGGACTGCATGGATATGCGACAAATAATGAATAGCTGTGTGTAGCAGCAAATAGAGGATCAGACAGTATGTAAGCTGATTTGGCCATATATGTTGTACACCGAGAAATACATTCTCTCAACTAGAACTTAGTGCTTATCAATGTTTTGCAAATTATTCATACTCAGTTCTAGAAGCAGGTTAATTTAATTTTTAAATAGTTTGTTAACGCTGTCGGTCGCCAGGTGACGTACCAAGCCAGCCCAAAACAGGAGGTGGATAAATAATTTTAAAAAAGTCATCAAGTACTGTACCACAAACTTAAGTCCACCACACGTTTATTGCAATAACTTAGAACATTGAACAGGTTGGTCACCAACAAGTTTTGAATATAAGGCTAATTGAAACTTCGTCAACTGAAGTGTCAGATGCTTTGTGGTTTAATTAATATAGTAATTAATTAAGTAGTCCACCATAAATTTCAGTTTAACATCTGTTTATGTTGAAAACAAAGTCAGCGATATTGTTTACATGCAAAGATACAATCCAGATATACTACTGGCACAGTTCTTGGCAGTTGCAAAGTGAATCTGTATAAAACTAACTAACTGTCCTGCTGATTTCTATATAGGCTCTATCAAAATTTCCTGAACACTTCAAAAGCTTCCACGAGATATTTCTTGAACATTAACAATTACTCAAAGAATTATTATTATTATTAAGAGAGATTTTCCTCACTACAGAAGTTTTTCTCCAACACAACAATAAAGAATTCGGAACATATTAAAAACAATATATAATCAGTTAACATCATTACAAAATGGTCAGAAATGGAAATTAAAGAAACTTAAACACAAAATTACTTACAGAAATCATTTTAAACTGTAGAAAATTGTCCTGTAGACATCGTAACTTGCATTAATACTTGGAATTACAAACATTTAAGCAATTCTCTTGCACAATTTTGTTCTTAAACATATTAAATGGCCTTTAAATAATTTATTTTCACAAAATAAAGTCTATATACACTGATTTACAAGAACTTGCAAAACAAACATATCAGATCATATTCCAGCAAACTTTAGCTCACTACAAATACTTTATAAAATACAATTCTATTTAAAGTTCAGGTATGAGGGCTGTTACAGTAGATTGCAGAATTCTTCAAGAAAAAAGGAAATTAACAATCTAGTCAGCTTTACACCAAGTACTTTTAATGTCACAATTAATGTTCTTCTGCAGTCCTGCACTGTTCAAACTATAAGTAACACATGTATTGTCGTGGTGAAACACATTCAGTTCTCTTTATGACGCTTAATACACCGCACTATTACTATAGCATCTAGCTCTACGCAATGCGAGCCGTCCGCTACCATAGCTAGGCAGGGCCGGCGCTAGGAATTTCAGGCCCGGGGTAAAGTGGCGACCTTTTTTTTTTAGCTCTACAACAAACTGGCCGGGAGGACAATGGGCCGGATTCCTTGCTGGCGGGCCCAGGTGACCCGCTTACTCTCCCCCCCCCCCCCTAACGCCGGCCCTGTAGCTAGATCATGACTGATTGGGACAATGTATTCGTCCGCTTACTCGGGTTATGCGGATCGGTGGAAAGTGACTGTGACGTCACAAGTACCATTTGATTTAAGGAATAAGGGAGCTGAAAAGTTTAATTTATAGCTGAGGGTGTCAGGGAATAGAAAAGGTTATGAACAGTAAATGAATTGGAACTGAAACTGCTCATAACACACAAATCCATCAGAAAATATCTGCAAGGCATAAATCCCAAATGCAATTAATAATAAGGCATTTCTAAGTGCATTACATCTACATCTACATATATACTCTGCAATTCACAAAATTGTGGGTGGCAGAGGGTGCTCAGCACCAAATCTAATCTCTTAATACAGTAACAACCTCACCGTACACAATATGAACTTGTAGTGTTACCTGAGTGGCGTACACAGTTGCAGGATCTCAGGTGCGTTGTGTAGAACTTGATCTACTGACTGATCAGCTCAGATCGACTGCCTGGTCTCACAGTACACAGTGTGGAAATGTTTATGCAATAACCAGGAAGGGTAAATTGTCTAAACTTTTATATTCTCAAAGGCAGTTCTGAGAAAAGAAAGACAGAAATTAAGAGTGATGTTTATTTACAAATTTTGTACAAATGATTCACATATTCTTGCTTCCTACAACTTTTAAATTTCATCGTTCAAGTGGTTTGTAAGAAGGTGCATAGTCAGTTTGACCCGCAGACATTTTTGGACAGATGTACTGGCTTCTGTAAAGAAATCAAAAGTCAAAGTCAACTTAAAAATTGTTAATATATTTTATAACGTAATATTAAATCAATTTAACTATTTATCTATAAAGCAACTTATATTGTGATACTTACAATGATGAACAAACTAAAAATGACTTGCATCTTTGGAACCAATCTGAAGGAAAATCTTTTTTTGCTAGCACAAATTGGCTTAAAACTTCCCGAGGCATTTTGAGACTTAGAAGAGCAGCCACAACAACTATTGCTGCCATCAAGAGAAGCCGCTCATTTCTATCACTTTTCTCCTGAAATATAACATTAAATTTAACTGAGAAATAAGATTTTGAATAATTAGGTACCACATAATATCACTGGAAATATTAATTGCAAGAAAGAAATCAAAATAATAAGGGGACATTTAAAAAGGAAAATTATTATTATTATTATTATTATTACATTTCTTTTTAAAAAGATAGTGGCAAAAAAAGGAAATAATTAAAATTTAAATAAAAAATGAAATAAGGAATTAGACTGGTAAGTGAAGGGTATAATAAGGTTACGAAGGAAGACATTATTTGATACTCGGCCCAATTCGAAGGGGGGGGGGAGGGGGTTCTAGTCTCCAGAATGTGCTGGTAAGCAAATTACCAGCTGCAGAGTTCAGATTGGTAAGTGGTATCTGGAAGTACTGTATCATGGGAACTGGTTGGTAAGAAAATAACTGGTTATTAGATGCTAGTAACAAGTGTGTACACTGTTCCTCATAATAAGTATTAATTAACTCGGGATTGTATTTGTAGATTACAGGAGATATTGGTTATACTAATGGGTTGTAGCTAACTTGTTGTCAATAGATAATAATATTATCAATTATATAGTAATATTGACATTACTAATAAGTGTATGTACTGTTCCACATCCCCGAGATTATTCTCACATGGGATCAAAGTGAACATATCTATCTATCAGTCTATCCACTCTAAAGGCTGTGACTGCAAAACAGTTATTGAATTCAAAAGTTTTGAGCAACGGGGAGGTCTAGTTTGGAAGGAATATTTAGCACTTTCTATAACTTGAACAAATTGCTGATACCAAGCCACCAACATTCCATACCCACTTTTCTATTGGAATAATAAGATCTACAATAAATTATCAACCTAAAGTTACAAAGTGTTACAGTTATCAAAGAATTAGAATACCAAGCTTCTAACTGCAGTTTGGAATGATCTATCAAATGAAAAATACTGTACACCCATTTCAGAGAAGTAAGGGAGCTGCGTTACAAAACTTTGGTCAGAGCACTGCTTGAATATGGTGGAGTTTTGTGGGACCCACATTTTGAGTATCAAATACAGGAGTTGGAGGGGGTGCAAAGGAGGGCAGCTAGATTTCTCTCTGGAATTTACCACAGAACACAATCAATAACTGATATGATAAAAGAGCTGGAATGGGACTCATTGGAAGTCAGGAGGAGGGTGAAGAGGGTCATGGGAGTGTACAAGGCGTATGATGGTGATGAGGCATGGAAAGATGCTAGTGGGGGAATGAGGAAGGGAAAAAAAAGATGACCATGACCACAAATTAGAATTTCATTTTAGGCATATGAGAGTGGGGAAATTTTCTTTTAGGGAGCATGCACAAACTACGTGGCTCGGTCCAGGGGGGGGGGGGGTTTGCTGAAAGGTTACGCTGGGCTACGTGGGGGGAGGGGGGGGGGGGTTCTGAGCCAAGCCACGTAGCTTTCGTTTCATCACATTTTTCACAGTTAAAATGAGGAACAGAACTCTCAACAGCATGTGAATATTTATTTCCCTCAGTTAATTATCTCCGTATGTAATTTACAATAGTCTGAAAAGAGACAACAGTACAAAATGTCTTATGGAATCAAAAGGGAAAAAAGCTATGTGTGGGGGGGGGCGGGGGAGGAAAGAAACCACATAGGGCTACATAGGGAGGAGGGGGGGTTCACCGGAGGCCAAAATGGAGTTACATGGTTTATGCACTCTCCCTTATAGGTAAGGGGAAAAGCTCTGTCCTAGGAACCCTTCTGTTTTTACAATACATGAATGATCTTCCTAGAAACTTATGCAAGAAAGCAAAGAGCATTTTATCTGCAGGCAACACTAACTTGACTGTAAAAGAAACACCAAACAGTAATCTAGCCACAGCGACACATGTGGCTGTAGGAATGTAGGCGCTTGCCCAAGCTCAGCCACATATGCCTACTTTCTTGAAAAAGGATTTTACTGGAAATATTGTTGTTTTTTGTGGTTTGAATTATTTTTTGTTGCTGCTGCCCTCCTTGCTTCAACTTTGGTTATTGTTGGGAATAAATTATCTTTGGTTCCCACATAAATATTACCTCACAGCATTTCTTCCTACTATGTTGCTGCTCTCATGCGCTTTCTCATACAACGTATTAAGTGAAAACGTTGGAATTAAAACATAATTGAAAGTAGCGCGAATTCTGCAAAAGTAAGTGGACTTTTTTACTAATACTTTAAGTTGTATGCATCAAGTTCACAGGTAGACAATTTCATTATTAGAAACAAAAATAACTGGTAAAAAACAGGAACATCACCATTATTTGTACAAAGAAGAGTTAATTATTCTGGGATACATCTGTTCAGTAAATTTCCTAAAAGAATAAAACAGTTTGTAGATAAGAAAGGCGTGTTTAAACAAAAACTGAGAGAGTATCTCATTGGCAACTCTTTCTACTCTGGTTAAGAATTTCTACAACAGAAGTAATTGTATCTAACATGACTTTTGCAAAATTCAGTTGGAAAAAGTAATGTTTTTTTTATTTCTTTTATTTTTGTTTTTGTAACATATAATAATTTTTTTCGTTATGATTATTATTCATATTGTATGTTTATATGAAACAAAATAAAGATTGGAGGCAAGGGATTGCAATAAGTTACCAGGGAAAATGATGAATACCTTACCAAAAATGTTGAAAAATTTTAAGATTAACAATCGTAGATGGCAAAAGAAGGTGTGTTATACATAAAATAATACTCAATACACACTGCTTCACTAACCAACAGAAATGTGCTAATCACAGCGAGTGTGGCTCCAAGAGGCTCAGCGATGGGGAGTGTGGTGGAGGGTCGCGGCAGAGTGGAGGACAGGCCCAACAGCCGGGCGAAGGTCAGCGCACACGCTGCCCCGGCCGCGGTGAAGCCTCCTGCAACCGTAAGGCCTAACAACTAACTGCAGTCACTGTGATCACATTGAAATCTGCTGAGTGCAGTAAGGAGCAAAAATAAAACAGAAAGCATGAAGTGAAAAGAGAATTTCAGAAATGCAGGTCAACTACTGAGCCAGCTAAAATAGCATGCAATAGTTTCAGTGAAAACAAAAGAAGAGTTTACTGAAGAACATCATGGGTATGCAACACAAAACGTGAGTAAATGAGGGGTCTGTAACAAATGACATGGAAGAAGATGTGCCAGACGATCTGCAGAAGCATGAATCCCAAATGACACTCTTTATAGAGATGAGCAACAAAAGAACTTTGCCTCAAACTGGGACCAGATGTTTGTGTTTTACCTAATGCTTATTGACTGATTAGTACTGTACTTACTGTAAGTAAAGCAGTTACTGCTGTCTAGAAGTACTACAAGTGAAAAGCAAAAAATTTTCATTGATGATGTTAGTTGTGTTGGCTAGGATAAAAGATAATATTTAAGTATTCTGTACAGCTGCTCCATAATTAACCAGTTAGAGGTGAGAAATAAACTGTTTAAAAGATCAGTTGCCAAAGTAGGCATGAGTTGTCTAAAGGCATCTAAGTTAAGAATAGGTTTTTGGAGACTTACTTTACTTTTACAAGTTCTGAAGGGTTATTTTTTGTCACCAGGAATCCAAGGGATTGGGGATTTGGTTAGATGTTTGCCAACTTTAGATATATCTTGCAGCATGTTCCTGTTAGGAGATGGAGGATTTGAGAAAAGGGTAAGATGGAAGAACTTCATGTTCCAATTAAAGAAACTGATTAATGGACTAAGAATCAAGGAAACAAGTTAAGCAGAAACATAACTAAACATGGTCATTAACATAAACTAAAATTAATTTTGCTCAATTCTATCCACAATTTTGGAAATTAAAAATATTTCACATTTTTGAAGTGGAAATTTCTATAGTGGCATTACACAATGTTTGGATGGTGGTAAATCTAAGAGCTCACAAGAAGCCACCTGTCGCATGCATCAGATCACGGCCACCTGTTGCGCGTATTATATGTGTGCAGGACACTTTTCGCAAAATGTTTATACAAAGACAAAGTTTTTATCTGATTTTGATCGAATTTAGCAAATGTATACTTTAAAACAAACAGAAAACACTGTTGAGATTTGATTTACAGAAACCCAAACACTCTCCTCCTTTTCCCCTTCACCTTAATTTCTGTCACCATTGTTCATACAAACCCGCAGTTTTTATGAGTTGTAGTTGATTATATGAGTTACTTGGTATATCTCCTTCCAGAAGATTCAATGAACCATTGGGTTGTGAACTAAATTAGTTTTTTAGTTTTTGAAGTGAAAACTTCTTTAGGCACGTCAGGCGATTTTTCGAGGTGTAAAATCTAACGAGATAGCATTACTGACATGCTAATGTTAATAGTATATCTGTTGTGGTAGGGTGGTTCAGTGATTAAGGTGTCTGACTGACGGACGAAAGGTCCCCGGTTCGAATCTCTGTCTAAGTGGGGGTTTTCATGGACCAATAACCTGACTTTCACTTTTGGCATAACTTCCTGTGTAATGTGAAGTATGCCAGAATGCTTGAATGGTTTGGATTCCATGTTAAACTGTTGGTCCCCTGTACCTGGTAGCACTATTGGGTGAGGTTAGGCGGCTAAGACAGAAGCGGAATGCGCAGCCACTAGAAACACGATCACTAGTTCATTACAAACACACGGAATTATTTTTTTATTATTTAGTATATCTGTAGGTATAAGTATGACATGTTGATATTAATAGTTTCAAGTTTTCACTTCTGCTGGCAGTCCCCAATGACGGCCATGCTTTTTTAATTTTTTTCTATCTGACACATTAACCTACTTTCATTGTTTCTGCAGTGTATGACACATTAGAAGATTAAATCACCTGTTACCTGCAGACCCCACTCAGTGACGGCAATAACAGCAGTCACCGCAGGGACGACGGCAATCAGGATAGAGTCGGTGGCCACAATGCAGCCACGTCCAGTGAGAGTCGGAGGCAGCAGCAGCCACAGCAGGCAGCAGGCGGCGGGCAGTGTCTCTGACAGCGCCCCACTCTGAGATAACCAGTAGCACCAGCTGCTCAGCACCCTGTAAAAACATCCATCACAGCTTACATTTCATATGTATCACTACATACGATGTCAGACTTCAGACATCTAGATGTAGATAGAATATGTGTTGCTAAGATGGGCATTATATATCTTCCAGTGAATTGACAGAAATCTTCCTTTCATATAGATGTAAATATAAAACAAATAGCTGAAATTTATTCAGAGAAGATAAGGATATTTGAAATTTTTGATAGACTGTAACAAAACTGTATTTTCTTTTGTATACTGAGTGTAAGAAGGCATGAACATAGAAAACATAGGAATGGAAATCTATAGGGTGATTCAGAGTGATATTGAAGCAGGTAGCAGTGTAAACAATATTCTATCCACAATGTTGGAAAGTAAAAATTTTTCACATGAAAAAGTGTCAGATAACCATTCATTTTGCAGATACATGTGCTGGAATGTTGAGCATGAAATAAGCCTCATAAAATGACCAAGAGCACATAAATAATGATGCATATAAAGAAAAAGTAAACACAAAAGATTAACTACTCACTCACATTGTAAACACAGCTACTCTCATAAAAGCACACCAAGACATACCCAGAAGAACCACACGTAATGTTTGGAAGAGAGCAGCAAAGTGTATTCATCTACATATATATTCTGCAATTCACAAAATTGTGGGTGGCAGAGGGTGCTCAGGGGTATTGAAGTCGATAGTGCGATTTTCGAACATTTAATTCAAACTTTTGTAAGATATGCATGTGTTTTTGCATGAATAAAGTATTTAAAGAAGTTATATACGGCGCTAAGTAGCAGTAAACAATGTAATGAAAGGCACTTGGGAGTGAAAAGGAATTAAATTAGGATAGGGAAATGAACCACCACTTACCTTTAGATGATGGAAGTGGGGCTTGAACACATATGAAATAGAAATTTTCAAGTCTAGCCCTTTCAACAGGAGAAAATTATGGGAAATGAGTGTTTCGGGAAATTGTCTCACAGAAAGACTGATGGCCAGGAAAATGATTGGGGATAAATTCAAACTGAGAACAGGTAGCGTGGCGCAGCATTGATAAATGTCAAAACTGACCACTGCTGGGCAGCAAGAGCATAGTATATATAACCATTGATGTGGCTGTGCTCGTAATGGATTCCTGTGCTGTATTTTTTCTTACTGCTTTCATTTCAAAATATACAAATGCTATTTGTTGACAGCCTCGGAAAAATATCAACTTAAAATGCCTTCTGGCCTCCAATTCACAGTGAAAGTCAGAACAGAGATCACAATGTCAATGCCTAGCAATTATTAAAATTACACTGTGTGACTACATATATATAGTCAACATTTTGTTCTTATCCCCAAGTAATGAAAGGTTTTTTGTCTTTCCCCTCCTTACTTACTAGCATTAGTTTTTTCCTTTTATAACAATCTGTGTCTCATTATATAACCTCTCAGAGGGCTTACCAGTATACAGCTACAGGCAGCAAATGCTTCCAGGTGTGCACACTTTCCATACGATCGTCTGATTCGCATATCAGCGTGTGAACCGTAACAAGCTGAAGGTTTGCACTGTATTCGACAGTGTGCTCTTGCTTTCTTCTCAGCTGCAGACATGAAGGTTGGTTAAATTCATTGCAGCTGCCGATACATCCTGCCCTGTACAGAAATCACTAGCTGAATGTTTTATATACTATCACAATCTATAACATTAACATTGGTAAAATGATCAAGGTGTATGTGTGTGTGTTTTTGTTTTGTTTTTGTTTTAAATATCTGTGCATTCAAATGCAGTATAATAGGATCAAAATGGAAGAACACTGTGAATAGGTGCAGGGTGATCTGGACAGGATATCTTGCTGGGTGAGTCAACATGGAATGAAGATAAATGCTAAACAGAGTCACCTTATTAGGTAAACAGATAAAAATCTTAAGTTTATTTATGATTATCTCAGGTGGGGAAGGAATTGCTTGTTGAAGACTTGAAATGTAAATTTCATATTAAACACAACTGTGTAGGACACATTGGTCAGGTAACAGGAAAATGTTACAAAATCCTTTATTTACTGGAGAGAGTGATGAAAGGATGTACCATGGAAGTTAGGCAATTGGATTAAAAAAAACATTGCGTGAATATCGAAGCAGTTTGGAACCCACATTTTGGGTATCAAATACAGGAGGAGTTGGAGGCTGCGCATAGGAGTACAGATAGATTTGTTTGGTGTAAATTACCACAGAACCCAGTCAGCAACTGAGATGACAAAGGAGTTGGATTGGGAATCATTGGAAGACAGGAGGAGGATGAAGAGCATGTTGGGAATGTATAAGGTGTGTATTGATGATGTGGCATAAAAAGATATTCGTGGAAGAATTGGTAGTAGTTCATGGAAGGTAAATGATGACCATGGTCACAAACTGGCACTCAATTTATGAGAGTGGGATATGTGTGTGTGTGTGTGTCAGTGATTGGAATGAGTTATCGAGGGAAGTAAGAATAATTTATCAAAAATGGTGAAGCAGTTTAAAATTAAAATTTGTAAATTTTAAAAGTAGATGAGGGAGGAATTTAACAGTAAAAGTATATAAGATAACAATAATAATAATAAAAAAAATACAAAGAAAAGTGTAATTAGATGACTAGGGAAATCGCCAATGGAACATGTGCTCCACTGCAATTCAGTTCAGTTCAGTACTTATAGGAGATTAGTCTTGCTTGAAGGAAGGAGTGCTCGACAGTGAGAGATTCCCTGCAAAGGTAAAGAGGGAAGCCATAAAGGGGTACTCATACTATTTGGTAATGGCTCCAACAATTTGATATTATTGTTATTAGAGTTACTAAAGATAGAATTCAATGTCAATATTTACCATATTTGCTTTGTGTCATATTGTCACCATTCTTCTATTCTTTCATTCCTACCTGCTTAAACTATGCAGTACACTTCCTGCTTCTATCTACCAAGTATTGAAAGGGCCTGATCATTTCTTCCTGGTCTGAACTCTCGAGATTCCTATAATACATCTAAAATATTCCACAAGAGCCCCAATCAACTCCGTGTTTCTATCGCCACTACAATCACTCAAGTTAAAATATCTCTCGTTATTGTGGTCCTTTTCGAATGTCAAAAAGTTAAGTTTAATGCTTGATTTACATCCAGATGAAAAATACATTTTGTTTATTAATTGTAATTGTGTGTCTACTTACCACATGGACCAAAGAGAAAATGCAAGACAGAGAGCCATCAGAGATGGTAGTGATGCAGCCAGCCACCTCCAGCTGTGAACTGCGGGAGCCATCCATAGCAGCAGCAGCTTGACTGTTCCCTGACACAGCTGCCACAGCGACAGAGAGACCGCAAGGTAGTAGGAGCGGTGGCCTGCGACTAACAGAGGAACGATCAGACCAATGGAGCAGTGAGAACAATAATTTAAAAAATTAAAAAGTAATAAATTTTATTATTATTGTTATCATATATCAAATACAAACAAAATACATGTTGATCAGATAGCTATATCTATGGATTCAAGCCATCTTCTGGCAGCTGGTCCAGCTTGATGCAGTGTGAGCAGGTCTCCACATAATCTCCTTGCTGGACAGTCCATCACAATGTGGTCAGTAATTTGGATACCACCACAGTCACACAACGCATCTTCACGGAGACCCCTGTGAAATCTGTCGAATCGACACCAAAGATGCCTAGGCAAGTCAAACCCTGGAACACAAGTTGTCGGATCTTTTATAAGTCCACAGATGTGTGGGCTGTTGGCTTCCCACTCCTTTCTCCACTCTTCATACAAGTGAAAGTTACTATTTCTAAGATTGGCTGCTTCCATGTGGGCAGGTCTCCTTGATTTTAATCGTTTGTGAGGCAGGTGAAGAAGGACACCATGCAGTGGAATCATGTTGTTTTCCTCTGTTCATTCCAATTCCCTAAGCAATATCGATTTTATTTTCAAATATGGTGGAGGAATGTTGGAAAGTACTGGCAGCCAGGATACTGGGGTAGATGTAGAGCAACAGTGTTCTGCTGCAGAGAATGCCAAGCCAAGGACTGCTCCTCGAAGAACGTGGGCACCTGCACCCCATGACATGTGTACACGGTTCACACAGGTTTTCACTTTCTCTGTAGTATTAGATAAATGCTGATGAAAAGTCAGGTCTTGATCCAAGGTAACTCCCATATATTAGGGGGTGGTCTTTGTGTTCTGTGTTTATAATATGAGAATGATGGATGGTTGTGTGAATGGATCGAGCTCAATAACTTGGACCTTCACTTTGATGCCAAGGGTAAGAGGATCTTCAAGTTGGCCAGACGGTGATGAGAGCCCATTCCTGACCTATGTTTTACAACAAAAACTCTCAATGCTAATGGTGGTCTGAGCATTCAATGAATACTTAGAGTGAAAGCATTTTTATATAATGAAAACAAAGCAGGCAAGGGAAAGTAATCCCATCAGTTACCACAGATGAGGGTAGGAAGGTAGTAACAAAGCACATAAAGACAAACACATTTTACAGTATTTCTGTACAAACTCATCAAGACTTGGTTTAATCTCACTTTAGCTACTCATCATGTGTCTCAGTTCAATACATGAATAAGATTTTTATACTCAGATTTATGTGTTTTTTTGCTGTCCTCTTGGCTTCTTCTGCAGTAAACAAATGTTTATAGTTATTATTATCATCAATTCTAAAGGAATTCTAGTGGCAATTTCCCTATATACATACTTATGATTCAGGCCTTAAAACTCTTTAGAATTTGAAATATGCTCTTAATTACTTCTTTTCTATCAACAAATGAAAACTTTTCCACTCCTTTATCCCTGAAGTTGGTTGCTAATTTATTATCATGATCATGAATTGCTTGCTGAAGACTTGAAATGTAAATATCTTGGCATTACTTTTGATAAGAAGTTTAACTGGACTGGACACATTGGAAAGGTGGTAGAAACATTTTCAAAGTTCTGCACTTGTTGGAGAGAGTGATGAGGGGATGTACGAGAGAAGTAAAGGAATTGGGTTACAAAACTTTGGTGAGGCCATTGCTCGAATATGGTAGTGTAGTATGGGACCCTCATTTTACGTATCAAATACAGGAGTTGGAGAGGGTGCAAAGAAGGGCTGCTAGATTTGTTTCTGGAAATTATCGCAGAATGCAATCAGTGACGGATATGATAAAGGAGCTGGAATGGGATTCATTGCAAGACAGGAGGAGGATGAGGAGGGTCATGGGAGTGTACAGGGCATATACTGGTGATGAGGTATGGAAAGATATTGCAATAGGTATGAAAAGTAGTGCATGGAAGGGAAAAGATGACCATGACCACAAGCTAGCACAAGGGTGTGGGAAGAATCTCTTTTTTAGATAAGGGTGTCAGGTGATGGAATGAGTTACCAAGAGAAATGATGAATAATTTACCAAAATTTGTAGAGGGCAAATGTAGGTGGGTGCAGGATAGGGGGAAGATGGGTGTGTAGGTAAATTACCACCGGAGCCTGTGCTCCATTGCAATTAAATTAAATTAAATGTCTTCACTTCTGCATGCTACTTCTAAATCTTCCAACAATATTTATATAGACCTTGTTATTAAAATATGCCTTGTACATGCACATGATACTTTTCATCCACCTCCTATCCTGCAATGACTTTAAACTCAATTCTTTATCATTTCAGTTACTGAGTGTAGTTTTCATACCTAACTCTATCCGCCCTTATCTGCAGTCCTCCGTCTCCAGTATTTGATACCCACAATGCGGGTCCCACCTCGTCCGACAATATTCTAGCAGGGCCTCACCAAAAGTTTTGTAACACATTAATCTTACTTCCCTCGTACAGCCTCTCATTATCCTCTTCATGACATATACTCAACCCTCTACTTACAATCTCCGAATGTGCCCATCCCAGTTTAGCTCATTCCCTGGTATTTACAGTATAGTCCTTCAAAAATTAATCCCCCCTTTCACTGAATAACCATATAAAACCTTATCTAATAAGTTGACAATTCTGGGTATATATCTTCCACTGAACTAGGTATCCTACAGAGATCCCTTTGTATTTGCGCACACTCCTGTTATACAGCATAATGATTGCAAACAAGCTGGACATCTGACTGTATACTATGAATGAGTGAATATTAATGGTCCCAATACACTACCCTGTGGTAAACACGTTTGCAGTCTCATCTCCCTTATTCACCCAAGTTATCCAGCTTCGCTTCAGACCTACCATTTTCACATAGATAATTTGTAAGAATGTTCTCACACTGTAGCATGATACTGTTTTTAAAGCAATGCGATTTTTCATATGAAAATATTCAGGAGGACTTGGGTCTAAATTCCTCTCTGGACATTTAGATTTGGGTTTTCCATGGTTTCCCCAAGTCACTCCAGGTATATGGTTCCTTCAAAAGAATGTGGCCAAATTCCTTCCTGGTCCTTGCCGCCAGTCCTTTCCCACCTCTAATAACGTCAAAGACGACAAGGCGTAAAACAGTAAGAAAAAAGAAGAAAAAGAAAAGTGTGATTTTTGATGATTTTAATGAAATGTCAATCCTGGATCCTTATTTTTATTGATTACATGGAAAAAGAATCTGTTAAGCTATAAACATTCAAAAGAAGGTGTAAAGGGGGGAAAATGGGTGTATGGGGAAATCGCCACTAGAGCGTGCACCCCATCACAATTAAATTAATTTCTACATTAAATGTAAATGGATTACTTCTCCATTCTTTGTCACTGTTGAATAGGGGAAAGTATTCCTTCAGAGAATTTAACAGTCTAATCCTTGATATTAAGTTGAATCTCATACAGCAATGAACTCACGTTAAACTCGTTCCACAAATCTGTTGACTATATAAAAGCTTTGTAATTATTTCCTTACACACAACATGACCACAAATTGAGTTTTTTCGCAGCAGTTATAATCTTCTCTTGTACTTTAAAATTGTAAGGACCCATTTAAATAAGTCAAAAATAAAAAATATCACAAGCACAAGATGCTTCTAATAACCAATCGACATTATGAAAACTGTTGAATTTAGAAACTACTTCATCTCAATAAGTCTTTTAAATATTTCTTCCTGATAGCATTGATCCTTGCAGTTTTGAAGAAGATGGTCATGTTCACTCACTATTTCTTCGCACAAGAAATATTCTCTAGTTTAGTGGACAAGATTTTATGACCTGTTTATAAATTATATACATTATTGGATTAAAAAGTAATGGCTTTTTTTTTTTTTTTAACCATGAATTTCTGCCTCTGGATGCAACCAAGCAATTTATTTATTGTGACCTAGTATCAGTTCATGACCCACCATTTGGCAAACAATGTTATAGATTGTATTGCAGAGATAGAGGAACATTGATGGAATGATTTTCGTATTTGTTATAAAAGACTATTAAGTTCTCTAGTGTCCATAAATCATGACCTTGAGTTGCTAGGGGTAATAATAAAGAAATTATTAGAATGATTGCTGCTTATTACAATGGAAAAATGAATGATGAAGCTCTTGGGGTAAAACTAAATAAATATTCAGAGCTCTGAGGGGAGTGCGAAATGGTCATTATTGGTGGGGATTTAAAGTTACCAGGTGCCAACTGGGTAGGTAATAAGGGAACAGAGATTTATAACTACCTTACTAAGGGAAGGTGACTTTACGCAAGGGAGTATGCATAAACCACGTAGATCCATTTTGGCCTTCTGTGGAACCCCCATTCCCCCCATGTACCCAACGTGGCTTTTGTCTCTACCCCCCCCCCCCCCAACACCCCGCATAGCACTTAGCTTTTTTCCATATTGACTTCAGAAGACATTTTGTACTGTTTTCTCTTGTCAGACTATTGTAAATGACATACGGGGATAATTAAATGACAGAAATAAATATTTACATGCTTCTGTGTGTTCTGTATCTCATTTTAACTGTGACATACTACAAAAGAAAAGCTGCATGGCCTGGCTTGGACCCCTCCCCGTAGCCCAGCGTAGATTTCCAGCCAACCCCTCTTTCCCCCCCCCCACCCCACATAGCCCAGCGTAGCTTTCCAGCCAAACCCTCCTCCCTTAGACCGAGCCACCTAGTTTATGCACAATCCCCAAGTATTAGAACAAAGAACATAGGGACCAAAAATATTGAACATATTCCTAATAAAGCCTGGTGATAGATAATCTCATTTGGTTTCAATTAATGGAAGGAATAAATGATCTTAGAGTAGTTCTGATGGATATTAGAGGATTAAGTAAACCAGAGAAAAAAATAACTCATATTTCGTAACTGAAGAGATGTTTCAGTGTAAGGTATGGTAAAGATGTGTACACACGAAGTAAATCACGGCCAACGAATGGCGACCAACCGCTTCATTGCCAGAGATTCGCTTAGTTTGTATGGGAGGTGAATCAAAGCTTACAAAACGGTTGGCCTTGGTTGTGGTTCGGGCTACTGGAGGTAACATCAAAGGACTGGCATTGGGCCACCCTCCTCGTGTAGACACCAAACCGACGTCGGTTGATTATTTTGTTATTTGCCTTGTCGACCAAGTGTGTGTTTGTGAATTTCTTCATTATTCTGTTGAAAAACACTGGAATTTGGAGTGGAATAATGAGACCATGATGAAACTGATCATTTTTTTATCATGAACGGAAACATTTATGGGACATTACCAACTGATTATATAATAATAAATTGAAGAGATTACATGTTTGGAGGGATGTGAAGAAAGAAATTAAATTTTTGTTGACATCTGGTTTACAAATCCCTAGTAGCTAAATATCTGAGAATGACCATTAGTCGCAGATCATCTAACAGAGGTATCATCTTTAAAAAATTTTGGCCTACACACAATTCAATAAAAAATCAAATTCTGCATCCTTCATTTGAAAAAAAAAATTATGAAAGATCCCACATTCCAATTCAGCTTTAAGATCACATAGTAATTTTGTGCCACTACACCCCTTCCTACTTCTGAAAAGAGCATCGTTTGTTCTCCTTTTTCTGATCAGGTCCTTACAGTAAAATAAATGCTGTACGTGCGACAACTGACAAATCTGTTTTTTCCCTCGTAATATCAGCCAGTTAAACTGCAATTAAGACACCGCTTATTACTTTAAATACAAAAAGCTAGCAACTTTGATGAGTTTTCAGAGCCAGCTGTGATTCGACATGGCCCAATGAGATGTAGAGCATCAATGCATTGGTGACAAACGATTGTCCTAATACTACGGATGTCGGTCATTGTTCTATTGTATACGCACCTTTAGAGTGTGTGGGTGGCAAATCATAGACAACAAACCGATTGGCCTTGCTTGAGACTGCTGGCAGTAACATCAAAGGATTGGCCCTGGGCTGGCCTCGGGACACCCTCCTGTCGTAGAAGTTGAACCACTGTTGGTTCATTATATTGTTATTTGCCTTGTCGACCAGGTGAGTGCTTGCGAATTTCTTATTACTCTGTTGGAAAACACTGGAGTTTAGAGTGGAATAATGAGACCACATTAAAAATGGTCGAATTTTATCGTGAACAGAAATGTTTATGGGGCACTTGGAGGGAAATAGTGAGCTTTTAGAAGTTAATGTATGAGATGTGAAGAAGAAAATGGAATCTTTGTTGACATCTCAAACACAAATCCCTAGTAGCTAAATATGTCAGAGAGACCATTATTTTTTCTTCTTAAGATTTAGCTCTTCTAAAAGAGCTATCATCTCTGAAAATTTTTGGACCAACACAATTCAATAAAAAAAATCGAAATCTGCATCTTTCATTCGGAAAAAATTATGAAAGATCCCACTTTCCCATTCAGCTTTAATATAAGACATTAATTTTGTTCATTCACACCCCTTCCTACTTTTGAAAAGAGAAGCCGTCTACCAGCGTCATTTTCTCTCATTTTTTTCTGATCAGGTGTTTACAGTAAAATAAATGCTATACATGTTTAGTGTATACACACCTTAAAAGGAAGTAATGTACAAATATAGCAGTATCAATGTGGAAACAGTTCAAGGTAGTAGTGAAAAAGTTTGGTAGAAACATTTTTTCCAATACATAAAAATAAAAAGCACAAAACATAGATAGTATAGTAGGAAAGTGAGAAGGCTAAAGATGTTGATGAAACACAACAGGGTTAAGAGACAGCGAGGCAGGAGGGAAAACTTGAAAAAACTAAACAAAGAAATATAGCTAACAATGAAAGAAAATAAATGCCGTGAGACGATGTTTACATGGAAAAGAAAGGAAAAAAACACCCAACACTCACCAAAGTTGAAGGGATGAGGGTAGCAGCAACACAAACAACACACCAAACAAAGAAAATACAATATTTCGGCTGAAAAACCCTTTTTCAAGTTAACAGAGGTAGGTGGCTGGGCTTGCGCAAGACTTGCGTTCGACGCAGCCACTCCTGAATTGACATTCAACTATAAGCAGTAGATGTGTTGTTATATGGAGACGTGGATGTGATTCAATCAATTTTGAATGGAAATTTTGCTACGCTAAGTAATGAGTGCATGTGTATGCATTGTTTAGATTGGAGTGGCTGTGTCGAATGCAAGTCTTGTACAAACCCAGCCACCCACCTCTGTTAACTTGAAAAAGGGGTTTTCACCCGAAATATTGTATTTTCTTTGCTGGTGTGTTGCTGTTGCCCTCCTCCCTTCAACTTTGGTGAGTGTTGGGTGTTTTTTTCCTTTTCTTTTCCATGTTAACAAAGAATTAATGACAGCAAAACAGCATGAATTTTTTGAGGAATAGCATGGGTGCAGGAAGACCACTGAATTATGCACAAAGATATTTCTATGATTAAGAAAAAGGATTCATAGCATTATAGATAAGGAGGAGTAGAAGTTACTGAACTTTGATAAAAGCTAATATTTTAGTAAATGATTTAAGAAGACTATTACAGACTATCAGTCTTAGAGGGAAGGTAGTAAATCAGACTAAGTGATTCTTGGTATGAGGAGAATCGAGCATTCTTCAAATTTGAAATATAAACGACTAAGAAAGCTTAAAAAAAAGTAATGGCACTGGTATGTTAGTGCAGATGTGTTTATAGATAGTGGGAGATCATATTATATCTTTGCTTGCAATGTTTTTTAGATCAAGTATGGTGTCTTACCATTTACCAGGGATGGAAAAGAGCAATAGTAGTACCTGTAGTAGTAAATGAGGGCCTTAAATGGGTTGAAAATTTAAGACTGATTAGTTTGATATCAGAGTGTGTAAAATGATGGTGGGAATGATATGTAATCACATCAGAAATGCCAATTAAGAAAAAACAGGTTTGAATTCTGACATCATGGCTTTGCACACAGATTTCACGCCAATCTCGGATGGTTGGTTACATTCAAGATATTTCTGGAGTCCACTTTGCTAGTAGTGTACAGAAGTAGATATATCTCAGGCATTTTACTGAGTGGGCCATTCAATGTTAGATAAGGTGAAAACCATTGGGAGTGGGTGAATAAGTGACTTGGAGTGGAGAGGGAATATTTTTAAAGTTACAAATCAAATTGTTATAGAAGCAAATGCAGTATCAGAAGAGGTGGAGGTGAAAAGGAGATTGCTACTGAGTAGTGTATTTGGGACCGTTGCTAGTTACCATTCTAATGAATGCTTGTGTTAATGGTTTAGAGTCAGTAGTTGGTTTGTTTACAGATGATTCAATTGTATGAAGTGGAGGTCAGACATCTGTAATAAAGGCATTTCATTTAACACAAAAACAATGTGTCACCAGTGGCGTCAGGTAATAACTGGGACCCCTCCCATTTTTGTCCCATGTGTGACATTGAAGGTTCAGTCTGTTTCTTCAACTTTGTAATATTTTGGGCTGAAAAAAATTTGACAGTTTATGTGAGTTCGTGGAATGTCCATTAGTATTTTGCCAGAAAAAGCATTTCCACCCTTTTCCTCTTCACCCATTTGAAAGTTACCTCACAGTTGGCTCAGCCTATTAAAAGGATCTCATGGATCAAATAAAGTACAATACAAAACCTGCAGCCTATGGTGGTACAGCTTGTTATCATTCGTAACACCAGGATTCTGCTTCCTGGTGTGAAAAGTTGGAAGGGGCGAATGGACTGATTGTCGAAACATGATTGGCTCTGTCTCCTATACTGGCTGTATATTCAGGGATGGCACAGTATATAGAGAGTACATCCAGTCACCCCCATCATCATCTCTTCTTCTCTCATCACCACTTCTTCGCCAGGGCTGCACAACTTGGGTTGTACGTTTGCTGCAGTGAGTTGGCATCTCAAGGTCATAGCCGTGGTCTACACAATGTGAGGCAGATGGTATACCATGAAGAATTATGATAATCTCTTTACTAGTAATAGGTGCAATTTTAATTTTGTTGTGAGGTAGTATGCGGGCGTAGTATTAAGTATAATCTGTATGACCGCAAAATGTTGAAAGGCCTACTGGAGCCATCTGCTCAGTTTGTTTGGAATAAATTATGGATTACATAAAGAAATATCGATTAAACCATGTTGCAAGCATGTAAAAAAGTCGTAAATTAGTTTATTTTAAAAAGAACAAGGGACAGAATCAAGAAATTTGTTTCAGAAGTTGAAAGATTTCGCAAGGTAAAAGACGAGAATGTGCCAGGCAAATTGAGGAACTAAGATGCTTTGGAAAGATGAAAAACTGCAAATATGTACCACCGAAAATAATGAGTCCGTTAAAAGTTGAAGCGTCAGAGGAATACTGGAGGACAAATTTCCATTGTGAAAAAAGGTTTCTGTTTGCACGAAGAAAGCTTGTTGAACCAGTGTGTTAAATAATTTAGGACTGAGAGATTTAGCAGCAAAAAGACTCCACATGAAAATAAAAGATAATCGCAGAAGGTAATAAAAGAAATGGAAACATCGATACCCCTTTCTGGAGTAATACTCATGAGGATATTGTGGGATGTATTCCTTGGACGTAGGTATTAAGAATGTTTCTGTCTTTTCTTTGGTACGGTAACTCACTCATTATAGATTTATAACGTACACATTAATAACGCTAAATATTCTTTAATTTTCCGCAAACAAAACGGCAAGACATAGTGTAGGTAAAGGTGGGTTTACATGGTTCACTTTCTGCAATCACTCCGGATGAATCATTCACAGTGAAAGGAAAGTGAACTGTATAAACAGAGAATCATCCATAGTGATCATACAAGATGATGGATGAAAGAAGTTGGCTCGGGTTCAACTTTCCGTTCACTTTCGGTGTTTCACTCGGATGAATCATCAAGTGACACCTGTAAACAGTCAAAATATGGAACTGAAACCTCTTCCTGGATCGATCGCAGTTGTGTGTGGGTGTGGTTTTTTTTTTTTTTTAACACACAATTGTATTTAAACGGAAAGAAGAAACTTTTGATTATTTTTTAAATCTTTCCATTACAACCAGTGTTTCTAGAAAACAAAGATTGAAAGTTATAAAAATAAAAAAACATAAGTGATAAAAGAATTAAATTTCCCATTTTTGAGAAGTTCAATATTAAAACTTTCCAGTCCAGGTTTTCTAGCGAATTAACCAAAGTTTTAAAACCAGAAAAATGTGGTGTAAATTGTGTTTCTATGTGAATGAGTTTTAAAGCAGTTACAAGTAACCTGAGAGTAGTTTTGCACTTCAGTTTATTCGGAAGACATTTTGTCATAAGTGTCCTGTCTTGTAACTAGCGGTAAGCTTTTTGATAGCAAATCTTTATGTTTCACACATTCGAGAATGACTTTTATTTGTCTTGCAATACCCGTTCCGCCACGCCGCAAGCTCTCGCCTACCAACTCTTTTCTCAATTAACTTTCTGCACGATGTAACTTTTAATTCCTTAGGCGAGGTTTCTGAAAATTAAATCCTCTCAAAAACGCACAAGTTTGTTTGTTGCCATCTTGAAGAGAAATGAATGGTTCATTAGTGATGATACATGTAAACAAAAAGTGAATTCACTACGAGTGATTCGTCCTGAGTGATTGCGAAAAGTGAACCGTGTAAACCAACGAAAACAATAATAAACCAATCGCTTCACGACAATCAGATATGCAACTATCGTACACGTTACATGCAGATCGAAACAGTTGTATTTTGTTCAGCGAATGGGGGAATAAAGAGCGAAACGCGGCGACCTTGTTTACTTTCTATAGGCCTACATCTGAGAAACTAATACGGTCGCATGTAATTAACCGGACAGTCCATTCGAAAACCGAACGGTTGGCAACCCTAATCAAAACACAACACTTCGCTGTAGAACGCTGTAGAAAGTGTAAAAATCATAGAAACCTATAATAACTGTGTGGAAGTTTTCTTTATGTATATCGTTTAGTCCTTCCAGCCTTATTAGAATCTTTGAAGAAGTTAAATATGGAGGACAAGCAATATGATGTTTCAAGGGCTGATAGACAATCATTTGAAGCTGCTGCTAGACGTCGTGCATTACTACGCCAAGAATACTTAAGATTGATGACGGATCCTCACAGACATGCCACCGGAGAGGGAGGATTTGTGTTTGATTCTGGAATACAACGGTTTATGGCCATGAGAGCAACGCAGTATGATCACTTTAAACCAGTCCCGAAAACGTCTTTGTATGGCATTGGATTAATCGTGCTACCTGTTTCTCTATTCATATGGTTCTTAAAAAGAAAACGAGATCAGCAAGAGCACCTGTATAGAACCGGACAAGTAGCATACAAGGACAGACGTTTCATGTTCAAGTAATTACTACAACCACCTCGTTGAAAGGAGCCTCATTTGTTAATTCATTAGTGGACGCTTCTGTTCAACTAGAGCAAATGTGAATTGCTATATGTATGTTAGTTGAGGAGTGAGTAATAATATTAAAATAAAAAAATTATCCATTTGAATTTCAGACGCTTCTTATTACTGATCAGATATGACGCCAGGTGAGTGAAAAAGTGGTGGTGCGTCACGGTCTTTTTAAGAGTAAATAAAATAAATGAAATTAAACTATCTACTAGTAAAAATTTATCGAAATTAGAAGCCTCAACCGATAAAGTAAACAAATAGTTAAGTGATATATATATATATATATATATTTTTTTTTTACGTCAGTGATATATAAATTATATCAGAAAGTGATATGCAACCAGATCAGAAATGAATGTGAATAACTTAAGTGGTTTTCAAGTCGCCAACATGGCTTTAGACAAGTACGTTCATGCGATCTCATTTAGTAGGTTGTATGCAAGAAATTTCGGATGAAATCGACAAGGGAGGCCAAATTGATAAGGGTAGTTGCACTATATCTTTCGGGGATTCTACGTTAACCGTGGCGCCGAAATTTGATGATGGAGTCTTATGTAACTCGACGAGGCAAATTGAAACTAAAGAATAAAAATTTTTGATATCTGGCTTAGTTCTCGAGATATTGTATGTCGAAATTGATTGAAATGCGGCCTGGACCAGAAGAAACATTTCACCATAGCCAAATTTGATGATGAATTCGTATGTTACTCGACCGGACAAACTGAGAGTAAGTTTTTTTAATATCTCGCTTAGCTCTCGAAATATTGTATCTCAAAGTGAGAAGATTAGGGCGAGACCCGCCTGGTCCGGAGAAAAGTATTGACTAAAACCATTATAAGTTATCTACCTACATGGTGAAAATAATTTGTAGAGGGCAAATGTAGGTGGGTGCAGGATAGGGGGAAGATAGCTGTGTAGGGAAATTGCCACCGGAGCCTGTGCTCCATTGCAATTAAATTAAATTAAAAAAAAAAAAAAAAAATACAATCTAGGTGTTTTATTTTCTTCCTAATGGTTGTTGCTTTGTTGAAACGTCACTAAAAGCACAAGGAACTATACCTATAACTGATTTTTAACATGCTATATCTCGAAAACTAAGCGATATATATAGGCCTATATAAAATCCTTTTTTTTCCATCTGTTTCGTCGAGTTCTACAAGAATTCATCGTCAGATTGTGACACCACGGTAATGATAGAACTGCCCGTCTTTCTAAGGCTTTTGATAGTCAGCCATAAAATGGTGGAAAATAAATTAAAAACTATTGGTGTGGATGCAAAAGTAATTTGCTGTGTAGAAGAATTCTGGGTTTCTAAGATAAACGGGGCGCCGCAGTTTGATGATAGATTCTTATGTAACTCGATGAGACAAATCGAAAGTGAAGAATAAAATTTTTCGATATCTCGCTTAGTTCTCGAGATATGCTGTCTTAAAAGTGACGTGTTCAGGTCGATATGTGGCTTGTACCACAAGAAAAATTTCTCCAAAGCCAAATTCGATTAAGGTTTCTTCTGTAATTCTACGAAACAAATCGAAAATAAAGAGTTTTTTTTGTTGATATTTCGCTTTGTTCACGAGATACCATATCTCCAAATTAAGGTAGATGAAGTTAGGGGGCGTCCATTAACCACGTGAGTTAAAAAAAGGGAATGGGGGAGGTCAGACTGAAATATCAAGAGAGCTTTTGAATAAATTACCAAGAGAAAAGATGAATAATTTACCAAAAATGTGCATAGAATTTAAAGACAAAATTTGTAGAGAGCAAATGTAGGCCAGAGCAGGAAAGGGAGAAGATGGGTGTAGGAAAAATGCCACCAGTGTGTGTGCTCCATTGCAATTTAATTAAATATTATATTTAAGTCCCAACCCAGGGCCGGCATTAGGGGGGGGGGGGGGTAAGCGGGTCAAAAGTACCCGGGCCCCGCGGGCTGATGGGGGGCCCGATCACCGACTATAGGGGCCCTCAGGCCATGATGCCAAGATTACACCCATTGTCGCCTGGCCATTTTGTAGAGCTAAAAAAAAAAAAAGGTCGTCCATTTTACCCCGGGCCCGAAATTCCTAGCGCCGGCTCTGTCCCAACCTGAACCCAATGGAACACTTTTGGGATGAGCTAGAACATTGACTTCATTCCAGAACCCAGTGTCCAACATCACTACCTTCTCTGGTGTCAGCTCTTGAGGAACAATGGGCTGTCGGTCCTCCACAGAGATTCAGACGCCTCACTGAAATTCTCCCCAGCAGAGTTAAAGCTGTCACAAAGGCAAAGAGTCGACCCACCCAATATTAATGTCCAAGGACACAACTAGGAGTAGTTTCAGATAGTGTATAGTACTCCAGGGTTTCTAAACAGATTTCTGCACGATGTCTGTGGGCTTCCTCCACAAATGCATGTTTTTGTGATTAAAATACCATCTGTGTTCGTGAAGAGTTTCTCCTGGATGAGATGCCATAAGTGAACAGGTAGTGAAAAATAATATGCAAAATATACCAACTTCCTTTTTTCTAGATCAGAAATTCCAGTTGTTGGCTGTTATGAAAATGTTGCAGAATAAACTTTTATAAGAAGTTGTTGAATATGTTGCTTCCAGTCCAACTTGGTATCAATGTTAACACCCAGGAATTTTGTAATAATTATTTGAGTATTGTGGTCTAACAAACCATTTTCTTTTGAAACTGTACCATATTTTTCTCATTTATTTTTCTCTATACCAATGTTACCAATAAGGTGCTTGTATCCTTTTGTACTCTAGTTGGGAAATTTACAGCTTGACAGAGAGTGAACAATCTAAACATTCCTAGAAGACAATCTATTTGGGAACATTCTACAGCAAAGTTTATGTTGAAGTCAGCAACAGATGATAAATTTCCCTTTTGGTTTGTGATAAAATTATTAGAATATTTCAAGTTTATTACAAAATACATTAGAGTTTCCAATGGGAGTTCTATACACTGTCAGCACTATTAGATAGTTGTTATCTTTTTCTAATTGTACTGTACAACAATCAAAGGCTTGTTCTGTACAGTATTTTATCAAATCTAATGATTTTATCTCAGTATTTTTTCTGATATAAGCATCACCCATTATCATCTTTGACCTACAATAACATAAAGCTATCCCATATCTATTAAAATGGAGGAGACATATTTCAGAAGTTTTCAGGTTGTGCTCTGTAAAACATTAAGATTAAAAGATTTTTGGGTTTCTTCTACAGATATTATTAACTTATCAAGTTTGTTTAAGATACCCATAATATTCTACTCATTGATAGACACTGTAATACTGGAAGAGAGAAGCTAAGTTGTGTAAATTATGTGCTTTAAATTGTTAAAAACGTGTTGTAGCTAAGACCTGAATAATCATCGTTATTCGCTAGATTTCACCTGACCACTTCTTCTCACAGTGATCTTCTATGTGATAAGCCCCTGTTTTGTGATTGCATTTTGAGGGAATCATTTATAACCGTACAAATGAAATTAATTCATTAATAAGCTCCATTGTTTGTTTTTTTTACTGCTTTACGTCTCTCAACAGCGAGGTCCTTAGAGACAGGAAAGGATGGGGGCAAGGAATGGCCTTTTTAAGGAAGTATCCCGGCATTTGCCTGGAATGATTTGGGGAACCATTGAAAACCCAAATTTGGATGCCCGGACAGGGATTAGAACCGCCGTCCTCCCGAATGCGAGGCCAGAACGCTAACCGCTACACCACCACCCTCGGTAAAGCTCCATTTTAGTGGAGTCTCTCAGCATTCAAAATAAGGTGAATGGATGCAGATCTCCTATAAATATTGTCTGATGAAGATCATGCAAGAGTATTGCCCTTTATAATATTTAATTAAATTACAGTGGAGCACACACTCCGATGGCAATTTCCTGAAACACCCATCTTCCACCTTTCCTGCACCCACCTACTTTTTCCCTCTACAAATTTTGACCTTAAATTCATTCAACATTTTTAGAAAATTATTCATCATTTCTCTTCATAACATATTCCAATCCCTAACACACTTACATAGAAAAGAGAATCTTCCCACACCCTTGTGCCTGAAATCAAGTGCCAGCTTGTGGTCATGGTGATCTTTTCCCTTCCATGCACTACTTTTCATACCTACTGCAATATCTTTCCATGCCTCATCACCAGCATACACCTTCCCATGACCCTCTTCACCCTCCTTCTGTCTTCCAATGAGTCCCATTCCAGCTCCTTTATCATATCCGTCACTGATTGCATTCTGCGGTAATTTCCAGAAACAAATCTAGCAACCCTTTTTTGCACCCTCTCCAACTCCTGTATTTGACACTCAAAATATCGGTCCCATACTACACTACCATATTCAAGCAATGGTCTGACCAAAGTTTTGTAACCCAGTTCCTTGACTTCTCTCATACATCCCCTCATCACTCTCTCCAACAAGTGCAGAACTTTGAAACCTTTTCCTACCACCTGTCCTATGTGTCCTGCCCAGTTAAGTTTGTTATCAAATGTAATGCCAAGATATTTACATTTCAAATCTTCAGCAAGCAATTCTTTCCCCACCTTATATTCATAATTAACCTTTTGTTTTTTATTTGTGTATCTAATAAGCTGACTCTTCTTTGCATTTATGTTCATCCCATGTTTACCAACCCAAATAGATATCCTGTCCAGATCACCCAACTGTTTACTGTACAATCCTCTATCGTTTTGATTGTTTTATACAGCATTATGTCATCTGCAAACAATCTAATTTCAGATAGTAAACAATCAACACAATTATTCATTAGAATAATAAATAGCAATGGTCCCAATACGCTGCCCTGTGGCACACCCATTTTTACTTCCACTTCTTTTGATACTACATTTTCTACCCTAACTTTCTGTTTTGTATGTTTTAAAAATTCTTCTATCCAGCAAATCATTTTCTCATCCACTCCAATACTTTTTACCTTATTTACTACCATTTTATGGCTCGCTCTGTCAAAAGCCTTTGCTCCAGTGCTTTACTATCAATTTGGCCTCCCTTGTCCATTTTATCTGAAATATCTTGCATATATCCCACAAACTGAGATTCACATGAATATCCTCACCTAATGTTGCCTACTTGAAAACCACATGTATTTCTGATGAGGTTACATATCAATCTCTCCATAAATTTACCTACCACTGCTGTCAATCAGTTTGCCTACAATTTTTGACTATTTCTCACCCATCCTTTATGTTCCGGTACTACTATCACACTTTTCCAGTCCTCTGGTAAGCAGCAAGTATCCAGACTCAAATAATATTTAAAGATAAGTTATAATGTCACATTTAATATAGAATAAATTAAAATTATTCCCTGCATTAGGATCACCATAAATTTGTGAAAAATTACAAATGAGCTACACCAAATTTATCCACTACTAACTGTTGCCCTCGACTTCAAAGATGTAGGCTGTTAATATACAAATTAAACAAATTACATCACAGCAAGAAGAAAAAAGTAATCTAATTTCTATATAAAAAATACAATGTTCTTTTTATGCTGTAATCACAATATATGATTCCACTGCAAGAATTAACTCATTTCCACCAACAGTTCTTGCGTGTAAAGTGTTCAATGAAAAAAATTGAAATTTTATTCTTAAATTTCTGAGCATTTCTGCATCTCATCAGAATGAAACATCCCCTCTTTTACCAATGGTTCCACGGGCTAAATATTACTCAAAACACCATCAAAATCTTACCAGTGCTTTTTTGTGTGAATCCTATTCATCCAAACAAATAAATGCAACCAGTTGATTTGTTTTCTATACATCAGTTACAATCCGCCAAACTCTTCTTTTTTATTTTTTAATCTTAAATTACAGTAATAGACCTTCTACTAGAATGTGTAGGTAATCAAAACATTCAGGGAACACCAAACTAAGATAATGAGGATTTTGAGATGACCAGTTACATTGTTCACCACAAACTGCAAATATTTCATACGATAACTGCAATTTTTATAGACATAATCCATCATCAAATGGCCACATGAGTCACTAAGTCACATATTCTACCAGTTGATTCTGAATTAAATTAATTCCATTTCACACATGAAAAGAAGAAAGTTGAATAATGTAGAACAATGAGACAGATAATCATTAATAAACGGGAGAGTGAAGGATATTAGAATTATGCTTGAATGAAGTATGTAAGCTTAGAAGCTTTATTGTTTCATACAATTAAATCTTAACAACAATCAAATGTTTATGAGGTTTATTTAGTAATTAGCATTTTTCCATTGATGATATGAAGAACTGTCATTGTGGTTTTGGTCAATCAAAACTTACCTGGCCAAGGATTGTGTCCTATAAGATAACAAAAAGTGGGCTATTATCTTAATTGTATCATTTAATAATATTAAGGAAAAAGAAAATGGATTTTAGGCAATATAAATAACAAGGGATAGGGAATGGGGTAAACTCTTACATGAAATGGGACAGTATGTGTGTAGGGAAATAGCCAATGAGGCATATGCTCAGTTGCACTTAACCTTAATTATATTAAGCGAATGTGTAAACATTCAGATTTCCTATCACTTACCTCCAGATATGGGTAGAATTAGCAATGGCATTTGAAGTGAGCCAATAATAGCCCAAACAGTCAGAAGCACAAAGAAATTTGTGAAGATCAGTGCAGCAGTACAGGCAATGAGACTTATGCCCAAGCTGAGAGTAAGAGACAACGCATAGCCGTATCTGAAAGAGAAAATTGGATATTACAATGACAGCACATTCATACAATGTTTTAAACAATCTTTCCATCTCTTTTTCTACCTTCTATGGAACTTTATAGACATTAGAATTAAATATCATAAAAATTGTATTTTATTATGCCTTACTTGATTGTAATCATTTTAAAGTATTCGCTATAATCCATAATTTATATTTAATTTTGGTGTTATTAATTTTTTCATATTCCTTCCATTTTTCTGTAAAATAATTTGCTCATTGCAGGAAATTTTCTCCACAGACATCAAGAAAATTTTGGTGAGAGAATCTTTATAACTCTAACTATGTGCAGTAAATATCTCATTGGCATACAGATAGAGAATCACGCACATTTTTGTTATTCTGGTCAAGTAAGATATATACAAGGGGAGTACAAAAAGTTTCCCAGGTGTGACAGAGTGAAACAGAAGCAATGTTACATAATAGAAACCGATGAGTGAACTAGTATTGAAATTTTAAACAAAAATGTGTGAAAGTCAGTTGATTTGATTGAGTTGTGTGATGTTATAATTCCGAGTAATGAGTATTGATTGAGGAAGGAGATGTTTCTGCAGTGCTGTTAATCAGCACTTGGTTTGTATGAATAAATATATCCTTCATTCTCTTCCATGAAATAATAGGCCAGACTTTTTGATTTTGGCCAAGAGAATTAGTGTCTCACCCACATGCAGGTCAAATGGCGGATTTGTTGTCTATATAGAATGTGTCCCTAGTCAGAACTGATGAGCTGCAGGACACACCTTTGAAGATGTAGCAACTCTCAGCAAGACTACAGCTTTCGAACACGTCATAAGTGAAGCCAATGTGAAGCAGATATGGCAAACTCTGGCTGCTGTGCAATAGGTTTAGCTACTTTTAAAAGTTTTTTTTAACCCTTTCTTGGAAACCAAACAGAAGTTCTGGAGATCAAACTATTTTGGTTTTTTCTATCATTCTTTATCAAAACAATAATCAAACTAGATCAAGGAATGCAACTATTTTCCAAGGGTATTAAAATGTTAATGTGTAATAACTGTCATGAAGTCTGCTGCAGAATGTTGTAAGAAATCACCCTTTACTCTGAATTCTACCACCCTTGATAACTTCTGGAACTTTCTCATACACCACTAACAGATTTAAAAAATATAATTAAAATTGATTTTTGAGCTTATTATTATATCTATACAACTAACATAACACATCACTGAGTAAACTCACTGGAATTATTATTCATTATCTACAACAAACACTGAAAATAGGATAGGATTGGGGAAAAACGACAGATACCCGTCACTTACCACAGATGAAGGCAGGATGGAGAGATGTAAATTTAGTACAGTTTCTCGGCATGAGCCTTAATCATATGAGAGGCGAGACATATTGCAGGGGGAAATATGTGGTCACATCCCAAACTGCCACTAGATTCATGTGGCAGGTCGGGATGTGACCACATATTTCCCCCTATCATATCTCTCGCCTCTCACATGATTAAGGTTCATGCCAAAATATTGTGCATTTGTGTTTATTTTTTTTTTTGTTGTGTTTTTACGTGTTTGTCTCACCCTCCTGCTTTCATCTGTGGTAAGTGATGGGTATCTCTTTTTTTTCCCCCTATCCTATCATAATTTCAGCGCCTCGCGGCAGATTCTTTGTTTCCATATCTAAATGTTGCCTTACTACATGAAACACTGGATAATTGCTTCCTTTACGATCCTGACATACATTAATTTCTTCATTTTATTTCTTCATCTTCTAAGAAGTGATAATTTTATTCATTTAAAATTGTTGGATGCAGAATATTATGAAGTAAGAGATTATAGAAGGAAAGTTAGAATCCAAAATAAAAAAAATGCCTGAAAATGTTATGCCAGAGTAACATCCTAGCACAATACAGGATCGTAAAAACTGTTGAAGAATGGTGAACTATAATTGTATCCTGAGAATGTTAAGTGTAAATTTACTTAACTATTGGATATAAGATAATTCAAGAAAATATCAGCAAACTGCTATGAACAATGAAAAGAACCACAATGTTAGCACTAGTGTTTAGAGAGAAGCCTTGTTACAGCAGGGTTTATGGTGAATGTCTGAACAGTGTACATAGCACTCAGTAATAATAATTAATTTTTTAATTTTGACTCCTTAAATTATTTTTTTCCAACTCACTTCCAGCCCACATATTTTTTCCCCCTCAAGTTGTAGTGTAAAGAAACGTAACATGTTATTTTCCTCTCCCTCATGTTTATTGTAATCCACGATTTGAGTCTTGCTACTTTGTCCTGTCATGAGAAATAGACCTTTTTTTTTCTGTTCTAGTATTTGTATTGGTCCTTCTTTGTGTGCTCATATTTGAGGTGCCTCATCACTTCTTAATTGTTTCAAATCTTAAATTTATTGAGTGCAGTATTAATACTAGACTACTTTGCCCTTTAAGAGTTTTAAATTTGAATTTCTTCAGTGTTTCAGGCCAGTTGTTCAACATGTCCTTTAATAATTTATTCTACTCCACAACTCCCTTAAATTTAGGGGGGGGGGGGTCTGAAATTGAGTGCCGCTTCTGATCATGGTCATCTACTATTCAAAGTATTAGCTAATTTCTCCTACCGATATCCATACAACCCTCATCACCAATGTATACCTTTATTGTCTTAGCTCTTTCTTCACCCTCTTCCTGTCTTCCAATGAATTCCATTTCATCTCCTTTATCATATCAGTTATTGACTGTATTCTGCAGTAATTTCCAAAGACTAACCTAACAGCCCTCGTTCACACACCCTCCAACTCTTGTATTTGATACCCATGATTTGAGTCCCATACTTCACCATCATATTCAAGCAATGGTCTGACCACAGTTTTAACCAAATTCCCTTACCTCTCTTGTACATCCCCTCATCACTCTCTCGAAAAAAGGATTTTGAAACCTTTTCTTAGTTCCTGTCCAGATGATACTTTTTTTTTTATCTCCACTACTGCCTAGGGTGGCGATAATTGGGGTAGCGGTGACACTCAGGGTAGTAGTGACACTCACGGTAGTAGTGACAATGGGGGGCAGCGAAATAATTTTCGGAAGGGGTGGCAATCTCACAGTTTTTCCATGGTTCAGAAAATTCCTAGATATGCCACTGATTCAAAGATATTTACACATGAGGTCTTCAATAAACAATTCCTTCCCCATCTTATAATCATGAGAACCTTTAGTTTTTTTATCTGTGTAACTAATAAGCTGACTTCGTTGCATTTATCTTAATTCCTTATTAACCTGCCCAGCTATATATTATATTGTCCAGGTCACCCTGTAGCCATTCCTCTTCTGTTTTAGTCCTAACATATAATGTTATGTAATCTGCAAACAACTTAATTTCTTACTGACCGCCAAATTATATTCATCGTTCTAATTTTCTACTGGAAAAAAGGCATTGCACTTGTTAATCTGTCTCAGTTTGACATAACCAGCAATACAATCATTACCAAACTACAGTTTCCACTGAAAAAAAGGCACCACACTTGTTAATCTGTCCCAATCTTTTAAGTTTCTTCATCTTATTGCTGCCCACAGCGTTAAAGCAACCCCACAGAAAGGTTCCAGATATGACATCATTCCAAATGGAATGGCAACACTGACAGAATTCCAGCTATGGATTAATTATTGCTATGTAATCTGCATTGACATTAGGGGGTATAATTTTAGGAAGAATAGAAAATGAACAGTATCGCCTTTGTAAACGTTTTCATCCATTTTCTAAGTCTGACACATTACAAATATATTTTATGCTCAACAACACAAAAAATGTCATATCTATCTATCTTAACATCAGAAACATTCAGAATAATATAAAACAATATAATTTAGTTAATAAACTATTCTCGGACTTAGTGCCGTGTGTAAATGTCACAGCTCTGTGACGTTTCGAAGACCTCTATCTCTGCCCTCATTTTCAACCAACTGTTTGTTTATGCGGTGCCGCAGTAATGACAGAAGACAAAAGCCCGACGACGTCATCCACTCTTCTGCTCCTTACTGACGCGAAGCTGTTCCGACATTTTGATCACTGGGTTCCAGGTCACACTAAGCTGGTGTCCAGTGTCCCTGTTAACTAAAGAATCAGCTGTTCTCAATTTCAAAAGCTTCTGTTATAATGCTGTCCCAAAAATCAGCTTAGTTTGCCTTGGAACCTGGTTATCAAAATGTCAAAACAGCTTCCCATCAGTCATCATCATCAGCCTCAACAGCTTCCAGCCTCTGGCCGGGTCTGCTTCATGCACAAGCCTCTCCATTTCCTTCTTTCATCCCACCACCTCTCTGTCACCACTTTGTTCCAGTCCTCTCCTCTCTTCTGTACACACTCCTTTCAGCCATCTATCTCTTGGTCTTCCTCTGGGTCGTTTACCATGCATCTCATTTCGTGGATTTTTCTTGGGATTCTCTGAGCCTCCATTGTCTTTACATGTCCATACCATCTCAGTCTGGTCCTCTCTACCCTTTCCTGTAGGGGTTCCTCCTTTATGGTGTGTCTAATCACTTCATTCCTTATTCCTGTCCATTTTAGTGAACTCCCATTCTACCTCTTAAAAACTTTATTTCACTTGCTTGTACTCTGCTGATGTCCCACTTTTTCATTGTCCACGTTTCAGCGGCATAAGTCAAGATACGCACATAGTACGTATGATAGATTACTCTCTTGCTTCTCTGTGGCACCTCTTATTCCATATCAGGCTTCTAATACTCCTTAGAAACGCCTCTGCTTGTCTTCCTCTTTCACTTAGTCTTGTCCATCATTTCCTCCACATTCCTCTAATACACTCCCCAAATACTTGAACCTGTTTACCTTCTTTGGTTGTTCCCATCAGTAAGGAGCAGAAGAATGGATGATGTCATCATGCTGGGTTGGCTTTTGTCTTCCTGCCATTTCCGAGGAACCAGCATAAACAAATAGTTGGTTGAAAATGGGGGCAGAGTTAGACTGCCGTCCCAGAGTTGAGACATTTATACACAGCTAGAAGCCCAAGAATTTATTAATTTACAACGTCGTAAAAAGCTATGTTTGTACAAAATTTAGTTCCAGGTTATTAAGCTGCGACATATTTTGTGACGGTTTTGTGAAATTTACTTATGTTTGAGTCATTATCAGAGAGTGTATTAAAACTGCAACAGTTTCTACTTGTGGAGTGCCCACCTGAGCCCAGCAGTAATCCAGAGCAGACTGCCAGCCACGGCTCCCAGCCAGAAACAGCCCCTGAGGACGGCAGGTCTCCAGCTGTCGCCACACACCCAGTCCAGCTGAAACACAGCCACAAGGGCATGCGGGACACGTTCAAATTATAAACCAGTCGATAAATGAATCTGAATGCAGCTTATATCTTCGCTGCCAGTATTGAAATATGGAGCACTGTGTTTACGAAACTCACCACCAGCCATTACATGCTAAAAATATAGGAAAAGTAAGTAGAATCAAAAAAAAAAAATGTTAAAAATAAAGCTGCTTGTAAACTTTTAACTTAGCAAGACACACATTCCACATTGCCTTATGCGGGGTGTCCAGGATTGAAAGGATAATCCTGCAACCGCAGGAAGGTCACATCATGTCCTACTACATTACAAAATTTTATTTTAGTAAAAGTCTCATCATTTTTGAGATATTGATTTTTTAAAATATTTTTATGAAACATGTGACTTTTTTCAGTTTATTCCATCGCATTTCTACAAATTAAAACTTCTTGAACCCTAGTATTTTTTTTAGTTTACACAGAGATATTTGAGTCATCTTAAACAATGTTCTGTTTTTCTTAAAACTTGTAAAAAATCTTAAATGCTATAATTATTTTATAATTATTTTAAAATGATTGTTTTATGGTAGTTCAGTCTGTTAAGAGACCATTGTGCGTTTTAAACAAGTAGTAAAAAAATGATGATAATAATTTTTTTTAAATCATTTTTTAACATTTCAAGAAAAAAGAACATTGTTTTAGATGTCTCAAACATCCTTGAGTAATTTCTTTTTTTATATAAAAAAAAAACCAGAGACTAAGAGTCTTAATTTATAGAACTGGCATGTAATAAACTGAACATAATCACATGTTTCAGTAAAAAAAAATAATTAAAAATTAATATCTCAAAAATGGTAAGACTTTTACCAAAATAATATTTTGTCACATAGCAGCAGGAATACTCCTGGATACCATGAATAAATGTACAAGGGATACTGGATAGCAAAATAAAAATAGAACATTGTAGTAGAAGCATAATTGAGTGGAAGATGTTGGGTACAAGGACAGTGTTGAAAGCAAATGGAAAGGGTGAGGACAAGTTAAAAAAAGGACAGGGAGAGGGCTAATGAAATGAACAGCATATACTAGAACTTTACAAAACCAATAATTCATTAATAATAAAATATGAAGATATGAGTGGAGAAGCTGTTTAGCACTTATTTATTTGAAAATAAAGAGTAAAATGTAATCAAAATTTATTTGGAGAAATGTGGTATCAAATATCATCTTTGGTGCGCAGTGGTCCATATTAGGCAGAGATTGTAGGGGATGGAAACTAAAGATGGGAGCTGAGACAGGAGGAAAATTTATAAGAATCACTCACTGGGTACTATCCTATGTGAAAAGGAAAGAAAAATTATATACCCTCTGTTCACCAAAGTTGAAGGGAGGAGGGCAGCAGCAACACAAAATAAGGGAGCGTCCATAAACCACGTAGCTCCATTTTGGCCTCCTCTCAACCCCCCCCCCCCCCACAAGTAGCTCGACATAGCTTTTCCCTCCCCCCTCCCCCCCACATATCTCACAGTTTTTTTTTTCTCTGTTTGATTCCAGAAGATATTTTATACTGTTTCCTCAAGTCAGATTATCGTAAATTACATAAGGAGATAGTTTAATAACAGAAATAAATATTCACATGCTGTTTTGTGTTCTGTAAATTATTTTAACTGTGACAAATAATATGAACGAGAAGCAAAGTGGCTTGGCTTGGCAGCTCAGCGGGCAACCCCCCATCCTCAGACGGAGCCATGCAGTTTATGGATGCTCCCTAATATACAAACGCAATAATTCGGGGCTAGCCCTTTGGCAAGTGGAAAGAAAGCGCAAGCCTCACAGCCACACGCAATGATGGTATAGATGGTTGTATATGTCACACACCTTGAAGCATGGGTAAGAGCCATGTTACTGTTTAGTGGGATAAGGATAACAGTGTTTGTGGCTGAGGTTAGAGGCTCAACTGAATCTTAGTCTGGGAAGGACAGGAGGGATCCCATTACACAGCAGGTCTGAAGGAAATCATAACCTTGCTGTAGGATTTGGTTGATGAATTCAAGGGCTGTGAAGTACTGCCAGACTGGACTTATCCAATTTTTAGCCAGAGCCCTACCAATCGACACCGTAGCACAAGAGTATGGCAAGAAGGCTAAGCTCGTTATTGTTTTTATCAAGTCTGCATCTCAGTTGTCAAAATGCTAATTTTATGTAATTCCAATGCGGCAAGTGCTGTCTAAGGGTTTAAATTTTGCTCCAGTACTGAAGTCCATACCACATGGGGTTGGTGTTGAACAGACTGTTCATAGTTAGACTACACAATTTGCAGAAGAAATGAGTAGTGAAACCTGCCGAACTTTATGCAAAGCCAAGTCGCCTCTGCCTTACAGGGATTGGAATAAATTACCGAGGGAAAAGTTGCGCAATTTCGCAGAAATACCGAAATAATTAAAAGTAAAGGATAAATTATATATGTTGCGATATTGTACTAAAATTTTTTAATAAAAAAAATCATGAAATAGAAATTATTATCGGTCCTACCACTTCACTTCAATTAAATTAATTTTTCGCTACTTGGTTTTGCTTTAGAAGGTTACCTGCGAGATGAGGCTGTGCGGCGTGTTGGTGTGGTTGTAGTGCCAGCCCTGGTCGCAGGCTGTGGTGGGGGCTGGCTCCTGGCGCTGGATTGGTCGGCGCTGTGCCACCCACCGCACATACGCCGCCACCAAGTCGTCCGAGTACTTCTCGCACTGGCTGTAACCGCCTGCGGTTTAATACAGTGATTCATGAGCATTCGCCCGCGCGAAGATAGGCTTGTGAAAGAATGCCACTATAAGGTTTTTTTTTAAATATCTATTTATTTATTTTAGAGTGGCAATTATTACTCCGGAGAAAAAAAATCCCCCCCCCCCCTGTGTATTCTACCGCAATGTGATTTAGAAAAACTAAGATCATAAAGCTACTTGAAAATTAGGCATCTTCTTGTGAAGAGGATATCTTCTATATAACTATTATCTTATCCACGGAGAACGTAAAGAATATAGAAAAATTATGAATTCAACTAATCAAATGAACATAAAGCTAAGTAAATATTAGACATTTTAATACGAATAGGAAATATTCTTCATAAATGCTATAAAATCTTACGTCAGTATCGACTTTGAGTAGAAACTTTGATTATGATTATATCTGAGCTTTGTTCATATCGTTGAAACCTTTAATGAAAATAAAATGTCACAATTTATTGTAATGTTAATCTTTAATTTAATGGCTTCATTTACGTTTTCCGTGTATTCTGACGTTCTGTATCTCAGAATACTGAAGAAATAAATATCCGAGCTTACGTAATCGCAAACAATATAAACAGAATCTCACCTTTACTGCTTCCACATTAAGTGCAATTTTTGTGATTAATTTTGATCAAATTGCAGAGTTTTTCCACAGAATGCACCCGTAAAAGCAATCCCAGCAAATAAATAACAAAACGGCACTCAATAACCGGTAGATTATAAGATAAAAGTAAAATTTATGCAATGAAATGTGAATAAGCAACCGGCGCAGCACGAGATACATTATGGAGCTTCACACCCAGTTTGATGGGTGAACTGTAACACTCTAGCCTCGCATTTGGAAGGACATTGGTTCGAATCCCTGCCTAGCCATCCAGATTTGAGTTTTCTATCGTTTTCCCCAAATCACTGCGGACGAATGCCGGGATGGTTCCTTCGAAAACGGCCATGGCCGAATAGCTTCTCGTTGCCTCCAGTGCTTTCCCGACGTCGACTTAACGTTAAGCCAGAAAAAAAATCTGAGCGTCGTTATCAATGCACGTAACCTTCATCAAGTCTACCATGGTTTGATGAATTCGTGGATGTTTTACGACTGTAAAAATAAAATTTTTGTGTAGAAAATATAATCACACATGTAAAGCATGGTCCACAATTATTGGATACTTCGCAGAGTTCATATACAGAAATAAAAAAAGAATCTGTGTATAAACAAGTAGGCTGTTGCAAGATCAAAAGGTTTCACCAAATTTTCTTCTATAAAAAGTAACCCTGACTTTTAGCCACGTCAGAATGTTGCACTATTGGTACTTTTCGTTGAAATGAGTGCAGAATTCGAATCCTCACACCAGAAGTTTTTTATAAACTTTCCTGTTTCGTATCTTTTGTCTAAAAAAGTTCTTAGATTATATTGTGAACAGGTTCTAGTAAGTTCCACATCGGATGCTGTTCTCCTCACATGAATTTCTGCTTCTAACGAACGTAAATAAATAAAAAGCAACATGTAAATTTAAACGAACGTCGCATAGTAATTTTTTATTCCTTTTGATTCGTATTTTTGTGCGGTTTCCTCAACAATAAACATTTTCCTTTCAATTGGCACGCGGTTGTTTCCGTTTAGTATTATAAATGCTAATAAAATCAAATGTACTCGTTTATTTGAAATTTACACATCCTTTTGTAAGTTTAAAGAATATGAAATGCAATTTTTTTACTAAAAATTTACTGGTTCTCGAAGGAGCGCTGTGTTGGGGGCCGGTATAATTAACACTTAGGGCGTCATCGGATTCGCCGGAGGTTGCCGAACTATCGAGATCACGTCCAGTTTCCAGGCACAACTCTTTTCATTAAAGTGGACGTTACTAAACAAAAGCCTTGAAATGTTTAACTTTTTAAATTATTGTTCTAATATATTGTTTGAACAACAGTTCAACTTAGCTCAGTGTTTAAGGCGTTTGCTTTCAAAGCTCGTGGTCAGGTCCCGGTTGGGTGACGAACTTTTGAGAGTTGTGTTTGATCATCTGAGCTACGCTGGGAAGTTCCGTGGTTCGCATTCCACGCTAAACTGTTCGTTCCAGAACTGGTCATCCTACCTCTGACATAATAGCTTTGTATACCTCCTTCGAGCTGAGCACAAGTTAGTTTATAATCTTCGTGTCAATCAAAAATAAGTGTGGTGATCACGTTTGTTTAATGAGAATGACACAGCCTTCTATTAGACTGTGGGATAAACATCTCCCCCCTTCAAATGTCTGGAACATTCCTTCCCGCGTTCTCCTTATCTTGGCCATTGTAAATCTCCTATAAGTTGACTGAATTCATATGTTTTTTTATAGTTTTTACGTTTGCAGACCTTGCTTACTACATAATTTCCTAAGCTCACTCACTCGCCTCGATAGCTATTGGCTGGAGAACGGTGTCACGTGTCAGCCTTCACTCGCAAAATAACCGCCACCAGAGATATTAGTAGAAGAATGTCAAGGTTATGCCCACAATTTAATAACCAAACAACTGCTACTAAATTAATTGCCATAATACATTCATTAAGTTTGCTTTCTGTAGCATTTCATAGTTTATAAAAATCGATAAACCTTACGGCTGACAAAACGTGTAACTGCTTTCCAGTAGCATGTTGCTAATGAAAGCAACATAAAAAACTTAAATTACTCATGGTCTCTGCTGTAACCACGAACGCCTATTGTCATTCCTGGCAATGCTAAATTTCAATTAAGTTAAAACTTGCTGTTTGACCAAAGTTTATGGATTACGATTTATAGGTTTTAACGTATTTTAGTGACCACTTTTGTAAATGGTCTTTGTTCATGTTCACTATAAGTGCGTTATTAGGTTATTTAAAGTGGACATCAGACCAAATATGTTACCGAATCGAGTATTCTGGCAATTCATTTATTCAGAGTTGCTCAACTGTTTAATAACCTGGAATCTGTATTAAGTTCTCTGGCCGTTGCAGACATTATGACCAAAGTTTACATCATCCATATTCACCGAGTGTAAAAAAAAAAAAAAAAAAAAAAAAAAAAAAAAAAAAAAAACACAAAGTGGTGCTATCGAAGCAAACAGTAATTAACTGTTTTGCGGGTTATTTCTGACTTGCCACTAAACAAAATGCTTTTGATGGCATACGCGTTTCGCCTTTATTCAAGGCATCATCAGTGCCCTAGATAAACATATATCTTTATATATATAAAAATTTCGTGTCACGATGTTTGTCCGAGATGAACTCCGAAACTACTTAACCGATTTTGATGAAATTTGGATTATTGTTTGTAATTTGGTCCAGCTTAAAAAATAGGATAGTTTTTATCTCGATTATTGACCTAAATATTTGTTATTGCGAATTACAAAGGGAGGAGGGGAGAGAACAAGGAACGGACAAGACCATAAGTTAATTCTCGCAGTCGAAAATTTATAGCAGCAGTTTATATAAATCTCGCGTAAAAAAAAACAAGAAAAAAATGTCCGAGATGAACTCGCACTTATCCCTGCCTTCACTTTCAGCTTGCTGTGTAATGTGAAGTACGCCAGAACACTTCCGTGATTCGGATTCCACGCCAAACTGTTGGTCCCCTGTATCCGGCAGGATTAGCGGGTATGGTTAATGCAGCTATGACAGGGGCCGAATACTCAGCCAATAGAAACCCTGCCACCAGGCCATTACGACCACACGAAATTATTATTATAGTTCCATACGTGTCTAGGTGTATACTTTTTTACGTCATATTGATCCCTCAGGGGATATTTTCCATTAAGTAATTTGCAATAAAATGTACATTAAAAAAAAATACGTTCGTTTCTCCTTAATTTTAACTCTCCGATAGTCCTTACCAATTACTTTTGAAAATGTTTTTATCTTTATTAGTGAATATTAATTTGACAACATTAGGGAGTTTAGAATAATATTGATGAGTCACAGCAACGCGTGACCGTGTTACCTAGTACACATATATATACGAAAATATTAAGTAGGTACTTACAGTTTTTATATATTCATTAACACGCGCAAGTTCGTGTGTCCATACCAGCTACTCTTTTCGCACTATCACTACTGTCCCAAGTTTGTGTAGGCTGCATTTTAGGTAATTTCACCGGCCACGAACTGTATATATAGTTATTTGTTGTTGTTGACAACGAAAAGTCGTGAGCCAATGATTATGTGTTGTGTAACTATTTGTTATTTTGAATCTGCGGTCATTAGCTGTGTGTATTCTGTGGCGGTATGTTTGATTATGGGATATGTGTTATTTATTCCTGTTTTAGTGTTTTGAACAAGGTTTGGTTCGTTAGGTGTATATATTCATTCATAACTTTTTTACCATTATTGATTGCTTTTTGTATGTGAAGGTTTTCCTGAATTGTCAGCATGTTTTTGTTGTGATTATTAATCTTTAGTATTTGCATATCTGTTTGTATATTAGTGTGTGAATGATTGTGTTGTAACAAGTGTTCGGCGAATGTTGAGTGGTTGGTACATCTGAGGAAAGAGGTTGCATTGGTTCTAAGCATGAAACACAGGTTAGGTTCGCATTTGGCCATATTAGATCAACCTGTCACAATCTTTGACCCTAAAAATGGAACCTTTCTAGATCCGTGACGATACGGTCACAGGCTTACACTAGTGTGATGTAAAGTCTGTCTCGAAGGCATGATGAGGTGAGACGGCTCACCGTGCTGGTCTGCGGGCAAGGCGAACTGGCGCACGAGGCTGTGGGGCAGAGGCAGCTGCAGCGCCAGGCTGTCGACGCGACTGTCCCGGCACCAGTGGGGCGGCTCCGCCAGCGCCGCCCCCAGCGCCGCCTCCGAGGCCCCCCGCACCAGCCCGCACGCCGCCACCAGCCACCACCACCGCCTGCAACCAGAGCCCGCAGCAAATGTGAAGAGGAGGCCCTTGGTTTCGCTATCCAGAGCAGTGGTAGAGCTAAGAAAAAAGGTAACCCATCTGGGCAGGCGCGGGGTCCCTAGAAGGCGGGACCCGTGGCATTTCCTAACTCTTGCTACGTGGCTAATCCGGTACTGCTACACAGGCAGCAACCATGGAGGAAGGAAGATATGGAGACGAAATAACGCCAAATCGGTGAAACCTCGTCTCCTACTGCGCATGCGCGGCGGCCATAGGAATCACCCCAAAACATTGGGCTGTTTGCACTGTATATGCTGCTGAGAACATTTCATTTTCCAATATTTCAAAGTTTTTTATAGTGTCAAGTTGTGTTGCATACGGTTGCACAATGTGACATAAGGTCATTCCCTGATGCACCATTTTTTTAATATAAATTAACAAATTATACTTGGAATAATTATGTTAAGAAATAATTAATGATTTGTATATATATATTTTTTTAAAGTTATAGTAACGAGTATTTCCACAGATGGTATATATAAATTGTATGTCGTTAGAATAATATAAATGTCTTAGTTTTATAATTAGTATTAGTATCTTTGTTTGTTTGGTTGTTAAAAAAGAAGAAAAGAAAAAAAAAAGTATTGTTAACTAAAAACTTAATGTGTGAATGTGTAATAATTATTATTGAATTGAATCTTAGATATGATCAAAAAGAATTACTAGAAAGTATATTCACCTGGTGTATTAATTTAAAAGTAACGAGGAGGTTACAACAAACAGACAAGATAGGAAACAACCTGGAATAACATTTCGTAACTAAATCACATTGAAATTATCGTTCTTGCAATGTTTGATAGATAACTGCAAGTTTAGAGCCTATCGCTATAAATTTATTCATTGCTCTCAATAGGATGATGTCATTCTCGAATGTTTGTTGGTGTAGTTATGTAGCATATGTTAGTACTTTGCACCTAAACGGCTAGCCTTAATGTAAACAAGTGTTGAAAGTCTAATTTAGGTGGGTCAAGTTTACATCGCGATACAGTGAATGTGCATACTTTAGTCCAGTTTCAGTCTACGATGAAATTAACTGTCGTAATTTGTGCTGTGTGAACTACTAAACCTGATGAAGCATACGTTGTTGTTACCCGAAATGTGGTTCACGATGTATTTCATGTATTTAGATCCACATAGTTTGATTTTGTAGCGGCTATATTGATGGAAATGTGGGTAGGTTGAAATGCGGCGTGTACCAGAAGCGTACAAATAATTTATTTATTATTAGTTGTTACCAATTTCATGAGCACTATGTTAGTGACACAATGTGTATCGCGATGTAAACCACTCCCATCTAAGCTTCTCACTTTTCAAGTATGGTAAGAAGATAAATCAACTGATGTTGTTAGCAAAGTTACATAGGCCACTAACAGCACAATATCTTATGAGTAAGCTCAGAAGCTATGAGGTCTTTTGAAGGGTACATTTTTTTCTTAAAAAAAAGTTCTAAACATTGACTCAACGTAACGTAACCACCCTAATTTGGAAACAGCATATCACGAGAACTAAGCGAGATATCGAAAATATATATTCTTCACTTTCGAGTTATCTTGTCGTGTTTTATAAGAATCTATCATCAAATTTGACCTTAGAGAAATGTTTCTTCTGACTTTCAACCCGAAACTCCTGTCTCTTGAGACAGTATATCTCGAGAACTGAGCACTATATCAAAAAAAAAAATTATTCTTCATTTTCGATCTGTCTCGTCGAGTTACATAATAATCCATCATCAAACCCCACTTCTCTCTACCCGGTTTCACTCCAGCGCGTGGTGAAGGTCCCTTGTGTCTTCTCCATATATTCCTTCATCCATGGTAGCAACCTGCACCGAGACCGTTCCTGCTACTACTTTGGCAGTGATTGGCGGCGCCAGAATTGAAATAAGAACTCGCTGGAGCGACAAAAATGCGCATGCGGCATGTGTCGATCGATTGTAGACATCCAGTGGGACATGCACACGATTGATATTCTAAGGACATTTTCGGTCTTTCAAGAACATTTGTAGCTTCTTAAGACAGACTACACATGAACTAACGTCGTTGTAATAGCTTCACATGTTACTAAAAAAACTTTAAAAAAGAAGCGTGGTTAGAGTAATTTAAAGAGCTATTGAACCCAACTGTGCCCATCGATGAAAAACATAGAGACTAAATAAACGACCATATAAAGAGGAAAAGAAAGATATTACATGGAAGGAATTGGAGGACGCCGTGAAGACACTGGAAGAAGGCAAGGCGTTCGGAGTGGATGAGGTGAGTGTGGAGAAGATATGAGCTGCTGGAGCAGTGGGTACACAGTAATTTATTTATCTTATGGCCATATAATACAATTGTTTCAGACTAATAAAATATAACTTTAAATTATACTTAAAATTCAAAATCGACACATTGAAGCCAATGTAAAGCATCATCTAAAATATCTATGAAGTCTTTTGGTGATCCCCTGAAGACTCAAAGTGGGCAATAAAAGGTCACGTGACGGATGGTTTCTTCTTCCACAGACGCATCTCGGTGAATCTCTCATTCCACACGTGTAAAGAGATGAAGCAGATCTTCCATGACCAGTCCTAACTCTGTTAAGAGCTGCCCAGGTCTTGCGAGGAAGGTCGAGTCCCTTTAGTGCCTGTTGACTGTCAAACAGTGAGTGCCATTCTGGTGGGGCTGCGGCTATCCACTCCAGTCTCCATGCTTCCCTCCAATTAAAATTGTTAGGTATAATCTGTTTTACAGTTTTTAAGCTTAGATTTTGCCGGCCTCGGTAGCGTAGGGGCTAGAGTGCTAGCTCCGCATACCGAAGGTCGCCGGTTCGAGTCCGGCCGAGGACATGGGTGTTTAGTGTTGTGTCTGTGAATGTCTTGTCCATGTTTTAGTGTCCTTGTGTCAATACTTGCTTGATAGCAACAAATCACATTGAGCTGGCTGTATGGCCCAGTAGCTTGGACTTCTTGATTTAAGTCTGTGAAATTGGGTTTCCATGTCGTCGTCGATGGGGAGATCGAAGTTATGAGAGATCTTATTATATCGGGCAATTAGGCGATTGTGTCGTCTTATCCTAGGCGGTTCAATGTTACTCAAAACGGGTAGCCAGTACAGTGGAGTGGTGTTAATACATCCGCTAACTATCCGCATTGTCTGGTTCAAAATTATGTCGATCTTTTTGACGTTGGTGCTGTTCTAGCAGACAGGTGAGCAGTACTCAGCTGCAGAATACACAAGGCTCAGTGCTGAGGTGCGAAGTGTGGAGGCATGCTCCCCAGGAGGTGCCAGTTAACTTCTGCAGAATATTATTTGTAGTTCTTAGTTTTGCTGCAAGGTTGTTTCCATGTTTATTGTCCTGCCAAAATTACCGTCGTATTATTCTGCTCTGCCACTGTGCTAGGATTTATGATAAAGTTTTAGAGAGCAGAATTATGAGAGTATTGATAGGCAGGTAGATAAGGTAGGTCAACCATTGATCTCATATTCACAGTAAGGCAACTACAAGAGTGCCACTATCAGTATGGCAAGGATGTAGTGATGGCATTTCTGGATATTAAAAAAGATGAAGACACCCTCGCCAGAAACATAGTGTGAGAAACAATGAAAGAAAAAGTCATTTAATAAGAAAACAGTGGAAAGAGTGAAGGATATTGTAACAGTCCTCAAACCCACCCTTCGATGAATTGTAATCTTAGGAATTAAAAATACTCTATATACTGGTTTGTAAACGAAATTTTGCTCCATTTCACGATTGATGTTTGGCCGATACCATCGTCTCCTCTATATTCTGAGCCCTCAACTGGTCCTACTCCACACCTCGCTACCCCCTCCCCTTGCCTAACCCTCCGAGCAGACCGCTGTGTCCATGCAGCCGAGTGGTACATTTATCACCTGCAACTGTTCCTCCTTCGCATGTAGTGCTTAGGGCAGCGGAGTGGGGATAAAGTCGACAGACCTTCAGCCGCCTGTGTTTACAGGTCAGGTTACAGTAGAGAAGGGGTAATTGTCAAACTACCTTTACATATCATAAGGAATAATGGGTGAGGTGAAATAGGGGGGGGGGGGCAGCTAAATCACACGAAACATCACCAAGGGGGAGGAGGGGTCAACGGTAATCTCACGTGAGGTTTTGAAATTTTTGTAGGATGGTGGAGCTAAAAAATCTACAAATGACTCGAAAGTCGACTTAAAAGGGGGGGGGGGGGTATTTGGCTCAAAAACCGGCCTAGGAAGCATGAGACCTAAAAAAGAAGGTCTCAAAAAGTTACAAGGTCCATCAGTAGGGGGGAGGGTCTCCGTCAAAATCTCACGTCATTTTAAGGGAGGGGGGGGGGTACGACAAGATCTCACGGAGTCTCACCAGAGAGAGGGGGGAGGGGGGTTGGGATCCGGAATTCGGGGGAAAAAACACGTCACGCCCCTAAGTTTATTTTCTTGTTTACATCTCCATCGTCAGATCAGGTTTGTCGTCTCAAACCAAAATATTGAAAATTAATCCATCGAGATAGCTGTGTAATACTGATTATAATAATATATATAATTCCTTTAGATCTGCTGCTCCGATGGTAATTTTCCTACGCACCAATTTTCCACATTTCCTCTTCTCGCCTACTTTTGCCCCCTACTAATTTGAACATTAAATTCTTTCAGTGTTTTTGGCAAACTTGATAATTTATTCCAATCCCTCACACCCTTACCTAAAAAAGAGAATCTTCCTACCCTTGTGCCTGAAATCGAGTGTCAGCTTGTGGTCATGGTCATCTTTTCCCTGCCATGCATCACTTTCAATTCTTACACCAATATCTTTCCATGCCTCATCGTCAATATCCGCCTTGTACACTCCAATGACTCTCTTGATCCTCCTCCTGCTGTCGAATAAATCCCATTACCCTATAGCTCCTTTTATCATATTAGTTACTGATTTATTCCGCGGTACCATTTCCAAAGACAAATCTAGCAGCCCTTCTTTGCACCGCTTCCAACTCCTGTATTTGATACCCAAAATGTGTGTCCCATACTACACTACCATATTCAATCAATGGTCTTATGAAGATTTGTAACCCAATTCCCTTACTTCTCTCGTACACCTCTCATCACTCTATCAAATAAGTGAAGGCTTTCCTTCTACCTGTCAAATGTGTACTGCCAAGTTAAGTTTATTGTCAAATGTTATGCCAAGGTATTTACATTTCAAATGTTCAACAAGCAATTCCTTTCCCAATATGTTCCATGTAACAGCTGAAACATTTATGATAAACGAGGTTGGAGTTGTCTGGGGAAAGGAGGCGCTTAAATCGGTAATTGGTATCCATGAGGCATGCGTCACTCTCTGGACGAAAAATTTATTTAATTATGAAGGCTCTTACGCTCCGGTGTCAATTTTCCCCACATTTGTCACCTTTCTTATTTTACTTATCTTTAATTTTTCGGGTATAATTTTATTATTTCAGCATTTTTGGTAAATTACAGTATGGGTAGTTGGCGGATTGGATTAATTTTCCGTCATAGGCGTTGATCTGTATACCGAACACTGTGCAATATGTTGGACTTTATTTTTATCGCGAAGAATACTAATAAGTAATAATCCCATTGGTATTGTATACACATAATAAAACTGTAGCCAGGAAAACGCTGTATATTTAATATCGTTTGAAAAAGAATCCTATTTTTAATGTATCTTTCCGTATGCATGCAAGTTGGGATTAATGGGATTTACGCAAAAACCACTGGTTGGGTCTTGATGGCGTTTCCATGAATACGCAGCAGGTGATCCCACGAATAACAAGGAGTGCTTAACTCAAACAAAACTGTCCACAAGTTAGTATCCATCCAGGTAAGTTAAATTATTGCAGACAAAATTTTTATCGTGCCTTCAGATTACGAGCAGCAAATTTTTATTCGTAGTACAATTTGTTGTTCATGCAGTGTTCCTCTTGATGAGTTAGGTTTAAGAGAGGGCGACTGAAACATGATGGAAGTTCTGCAGGACTTACCTGCAACAAGCCGAGAAGCGGTCCTTCATCGGCGGCGTTTCAGCTGTCTCACTTCACTGAGCAGTTATTCCGACGGGTCAGCAATTTTCGCTGCTGGTGAGGCAATGACGCGAAGCGCTTTTAATTGGACCCATTAAACTCTCCACAACACTGGAACAACTACACTGCTTCTTACCAGCACTCAGTCGTCGAAAGTTTTACTCGATTGCGTACAAAATGTAAGAAAATATTTTACAAAAAATCGATTTCGAGACTCTTTCAACTAACATCCTGGGTACAACTCAAATATTTTTAGATTATTTTCTTGATAAGTCAACCTAATATAATTAATTATAAGTCGGCGTTTATCTCGTTGCTCATATACGTCTTACCGCCATCTATTGTAGCCAAGACTTCTCATTGGTAAATATCTTATAACACGTCATAATTTACGGCAAAACGTACATAATAACGTTTTAAAACAAAACTATACCAAAAAATAAAATCAAAAAGTAAAGGTTAAACAAGATTTACTACGTAGTAAATATGCTGACAACAAATTACCATAGAAAATTAAAGAAAAAAAAATAGAACTTTTAATGGGAAAACTGAAACAGTAGGTCTACCTAATAAAAAAAATTGTTTGTGTCCTGTAAAAGATTATAAAGGCTTACTTTGAAAGACGGTATATGTGGATAATTTACAGCAATTTTTATAGATACACACATACTTATTCAAATACAAATTTTTGTATATTTTCTACCGTTATATATTTATGAAGGTGAATTGGCTGAACCAATATACAGCAGTTGTATTTATTTGGAAAATTAAATAAATAAGAAAACTGAAGTTTTCTTTTTTGCTGCTACCAGTAATATTCTTCGTCAACGTGGCACCATGAATCATAATTTCCATTTAGCGCCTAATACAGAAAACAGCTGCTTAAAATTACGTGGAGCAACCGCTCTCTAGCCATGACACAATTTTAATTTAATTTAATTGCGACGGAACATATGCCCCGATGACAACTTCCCTACACACCTGGTTTTCCGTTTCAAGATTTTTTAACCTTAAAATATTTTGAGTGAATATCACCATCCACCTGCTTTTAACTATAATTAATTTTGAATTCTTTCAGTATTTTGGGTAAATTGTTCACCACTTCCCTTGATAACACCCTTAACTACACACACACAAAATAGTCTTATGACTGAAATAGAGTGACAGATTATAGTCAAGGTCCTAACTCACCTTCTGCGTACTAATCCTAATTTTTTTTATTATTAATATCCATCCAGTCTGGTCGTAAACGTTTTGCGTAAAATGGTACGTTATCTATTGGTGCCGAATCGATAGGTCCCCAGCGCCACTTGAAAGCTCATTTGTGATAATTTTTGAACGCAACCTAACTTCAAATGTCAACATTATCAATGTCATTATCGTGTCAAAACTTTTTGTTTGTTTGTATGGTTTATGTAAAGCGGTTTGAGAGCAATAAGAATACGATTTATCGGATTTATAGATTTATGTTATTGTAAATTATGGACAAGGACAACTTCAGTAACCAAAGTACTCCATGTACACCTACAAAATGTAATTTTGATAGTGAAACGAATCTAATAGATAATGATTATGTCAAGCTAAAAAAAAATATTATTTATTTGTAAGTACCGTACCTAAATGAATGGTTTGTTTTAATGACACAAACTGGTCACTTACACTTGGCAATATAAATTTAAAGAGCTATGCTGAATTTGATATTGTTAACATAATAAAAAAATTAAAACTGCAAAAACTTAATATAGATATGGATTATCTTTATAGAGAAATTGCTTTAGTAAACAAACTCTATGATCGGATATATAGTTCTAAAGGTTTGCCGGAATTACTTAAGCAAGTATTTAATAATACTGATGATAATTTTGCAAACTTTTATAAAGCAATTTCATTTTTACTGTCTATTCACAGAGAGAGTTTTTTCTGTAATGAATTGCAAATGGCGAGACGAAAGAAACAAATGGTCTCTGAATCTCAAAAAACGAATTACTTATTTACTTTAACTTAAATATAGACTGTAAAGATGCTGTGCAATTGTTTAGCAGTGATCAAACTTGCGAAAAGCAATAAAAAACATTATAATAACCAAACATAAATTGTACTTTATATTGCCACTATGTACATTTTTTCCTTACCTTTAATAACCAATGTACTTTATTTTCAATAAAAAAAGGTGGCAACCCTACATGTGATCCAAAGTCACAAGCATGCACAGCAACTGTCAGTATACAGGGTATCTGAAATAAGGGGATAATCAAATGATGGAAATAAAAATCCACATGCTGTTGTGTATTTTGTACCCTATTTTAATACTGACATATAAAATGAACGAAACACTACGTAGCATGGCTCTGAACCCCCCCCCCCCCCCCACGTAGCCTAACGTAACGCAACGTAGCCCAACCTAGCCTTTTACCTACTCTCTCCGCCCCCTTTCACCGAGGCACGTAGTTTATGGACACTCCCTAACCAAAATGCGCATCCACTTTTAAACACCGATTTTACATTGACAATGCCGCCAACCGTTCAGTAAGTCAATTTCATAAGCGTCTATTAACAAGGAATAGAGACTAGACTACAAGTGGCATTCAGACTAAAATCCACAACCAAAACTGGCAGTACAAGGTACGAAGCTAACAAATATAACAAGCAAGAGCTTTTAATTACAATGCATGAATACATACAAATCCCGCAATACAGTTTTTATGAGTTCATTAACCGAATAGAAACTGCGTGTTCCCCATGAAATGCCTTAATGTTAAATTATTTATACACGGTATCAGCCAATTCATAAGAGAAATTGCCTGGCGCAAACGACTATTTCGTTGACGTATAGGCATGAAATATTTAGAATGACAAAATTAATCAAACTTCTTATACATGATTGTTCCGTTTTCAGTCGCACTACAAACTTTTTCATCTTATGTCCATTATTAGTTCCTTCTGATGAAATATCCTAGAACTTTTTCCTTATCGGCGTGTGGAAATGATTTCTTTGCTGTTGATTATTGCTGACAGTATCTTAGTTAATTTCTTACGTATACATCGAATTAAATGTTCCACTATACCCATCGTTCCAACACTTAGGTGTCACGTAGTAACAGAATTTAATTTAATTGCAATGGAGCGCACGCTTCGGTGGCAATTTCCCTATACACACATTTTACGTTCTCATTGCTTTATCATCACATTTTTTTTTTTTTAGTCAAATTAGTTTGTTCCAGAAACTAGTGCATAATTTACTCGGTTATTTTCTTGTAAACTATGCGGCAATACGAAGGGGACTTTGTTGAGGATGGGTTCCGTTATCAGCAACAGGCCGAAGTTGATGAAAATTTGCTGCCAAAATAGCCTACAATCTTTGTAAACATAAATAACATATATTGCATTTAAAAAATTGTATGCTTTATTTGAAATTTCTTCAATTATATAATACTTGTTTCTAACTGGCTGAAACTTTCGATACTTCCCAAGGACGCAATAAATAAACATGTTGCCTCTAAGAGTAAATATTGGGTTGTCAAAGTTTACTTGATTGCTACCGCAAATTACAAATAAACCATTTAAGTTGGTTACATTCAAAAACGGATTTTATTCGTTATCGAAAATGGCAGAGTCATCAGATCATCAGATAGCCCAGATGGACAGCAGGACAAAACTAGATATAATGCGACTATCCGCCAGGTTAGTATACCTGTAGTTATAAATTACTGCATTTAAATATGTGAGCAGAGTTGTTCTGATGTCGCATGGTATGTTTAACTGCTGCAGCACGCAGTCTCTGCTTGCAGAGGACTATTCGAGAGAAGTGGAAGTGTTCGAGAGGGTTGTGAATATCGTCAACACCATGAATAAGGAGAAAATACATCAAATGTTCAACGAGTTCCAGGTTGTGTTTAATATTGCGTTAATTTGCGTCCACGCACTGAGCACTGCTGTAATGTCTTCTTGTTGTTACAGGAGGCTCCAAAAAACAGGATGAAAATGGATGAATTCAGACGAACTCTAGCTATAGTAGCAGGGATCCATATGCTTGATTCCGAGTTCTATGTCTTATTTAAAAAGGTATGTAGCAACCACACTATGCAACGCAAGTCTAACTTAGAGACCAGTAGAGTAAAGGTAGGTCAATGTGTTCTCACTTCAACTTTAACGTGGAATAGGATCCACAGAATCTCAGTGGCATTGGACCCTGGACCTCTTAAATTTCAAAGCAGGTGCTTTAACCATTAAACTTTAGAAACTAGTGAATGATTTTTAAGAGTCATTAGGTTTGATGAGAGTGTAAATTGGATTTAGGGATTCTATGATAACCGTGGCGCCGCAATTTGATGATAAATTCTTATGTAACTCGACGAGACAAATATAAATTGAAGAATTTTTTATTATTATTATATTTATATATATATTGATATCTCATGAGTTCTCGAGATATACTGTCACAAAAGTGAGGTGGTTAAGTCGAAATGCTGCCTGGACCATAAGAAAAATTTCGCCAAAGCCAAATTTGATGGCGGATTCTTCTGTAATTCAAAAAATCGAAAGTAAAGAATAAATTTTTAACGAGTTCTCGAGATATCTTATCTCCAAATAAAGGTAGTTATGTTAAGATGCGGCCAGGATAAAAAAAATCACCAAATACATAAGAAACTAGAAGATGGAGATGCAAAATAGGTTCCACCTTCCCTCAACCTTCATGTTTTGTTATTAGGATGAAATGCGGCCTGGACCAGAACAAAAACGTCACCAAAAGCACAAAGAACTATATCAATAACTAATTTTCGACATATGATACCTCGAGAATTAAGCGAGATATAAAAATATGATTCTTTTTTTCGATTTGTTTCGTGGAGTTTCACAAGAATTCATCATCAAATTTCAGCGCCACAGTTGTGAAAGTGCAACTAGAGAGCTCTAGTTAAAATACATTCAAGAGACTGCACCACTTCCTGAAAGTCGCCACAAGTTAAAAATGAGAGGCTGCGCAACTGCGAAATGTTATCAGCACTGAAAAAATGACATAAACACTATCAGTACAGGGATCATATCAACCCAAACAGTTGAAGGGAAGTGCTAACACAGTGAGAGTAACGCTGTGGAGAGAAAAACAGTGTAGGTTGATTGCAAATAAATTGGAACTTAATACAAGCGACACAATTAATTCAACGTTTAAAAAGTAAACTAATAGCTATAATTTTATGTCTGAGGGTAAAGCAATCAATAAAATCGATTGCACGAAATTCCTGGGTATATCTACAGATTTTACAATTTATAACTACAGATATTACAATTTATATCAACATATCCAACAATTTCATGCACGGAACACATTTCTCCAACTGGGTAATGCATTAGAAACACGTATAGTTTTATAGTTCATGTTTTCCAAATCGCTTAGATGATGTTGGTAATATCCAGCGACTTAATCGGTGATGTGCACAACATGAAATGCACGACATTTTCAAATAACCCGGTCACGCCAGTACATGGCATTCAGTCTATTAGGAAAAAGAGTTACTATTTTTTTTTAAATTTAATTTAATTGCAATGGAGCACAGGCTCCGGTGGCAATTTACCTACACACCCATCTTCCCCCTATCCTGCACCCACCTACATTTGCCCTCTACAAATTTTATCTTTAAATTCTTTCAAAGTTTTTGGTAAATTATTCATCATTTCTCTTGGTAACTCATTCCAATCCCTGACACCCTTACCTAAAAAAGAGAATCTTCCCACACCCTTGTGCCTGAAATCGAGTGCCAGCTTGTGGTCATGGTCACAATTACTATTTGCGTAAATCTGATGGTTCTGACTGATCTAAATGTCCCCGGTTCGATTCCCTGTCTCGGCGGGGATTTTCGTAAGCGCCGAAACCGGCCGTCACCTCTGGCACGGCTTACTATGTACATTGAAGTGCGCCAGAACGCTTCCGAGGTTCGGAGTTCACGTTACACTGTAGGTCCCCAACACCCGGTAGAATTACCCGACGACGTTAATAGGGTAACCACGACAGAGGCGCATACACGGCAAATCGGGCAGTTGAGTTAGGCTAGGTGGTTACGACAGGGGTGGATTACGAAGTCAATAAGACACCCTGCCGCTAAGTCATTACGACCACAGGATTTACTACTTGAAATTTTATGGTCCAAGGGTCACATCAATGTTTCTTACGTTTGAACACTCCAATCGTTTTAATTTTGCTATCTTTGTTTGTCGTCCGATATCACCAGTACCTACAAGGATAGTAATATTGCATAATACTATATTATTTCTATAAAGTGTTTTTTTTTTCACAAACCATTATCCCCCTTCATACTTTGCCGAAATCTATTAATGAGGTGTTATTTTAGTTTATAGTCTCCACTTTAGTCACATCATATATTAAGACAGGAATTTTTCGAAATTCGACCCTTAAAGGGCAAAAATATCAATATTTCTGCATCGCGTTTTTGTGTCGCGAGCCCTTTATCTCCCTTGACATCTAACCAATATAGATAAATGAGGTTTCATTTTAAAGATTAAGATCTTCGCCCTGGTCACATCATATTTTAAGAAAGAATTTTTCGGAATTCGACCCTTAAAAGGGCGAAATTTATCTCGCTTGATATCTAACCGAAATCGCGAAAAACGAGGTATTTTAGAGATTAAGGTGTCTGCTTTGGTCAATTCATAATTTTAGAAAGGATTGTTTTCGGAATTCTACCCTTAAAGGGAAAAAATATTAATTTCTACAACGCGTTTTTGTGTTACCAGCCATTTATCTCCCTTGTTATCTAACTGAAATAGATAAATGAGCTACCATATTAAGGATTAAGGTCTCTTCTTTGGTCACACCATATCTTAAGAACGAAATTTTTCGGAATTTGACCCCTAAAGGGCAAAGGTAATAACTGTGAATGTCGCGCATATGAGACGGTTCAGAGCTGAAATGCTAGATAGCAAACCGGGCCGCTAACCCACGGCGGCAAAATCGTGTTTTTTTTTTTTTTTTTAGTTCTAATCTGGGCTACAATGAGCGATAATTGTTGCGGAAAAGTAAAGTTCGAATCGGCGGCAATCTCTCAGTTTTTTTCCGGTTGGGAAAATTCCTGGACCAAAATAAAGACTGATATTCTCGTAACATTCAAAATATTGTATTAACGTCTTTGAGAATTACTCAAATAAAAGTAGCTTGTTTTATTTAAAAATTATTTAATTAATTTAAAATTTTGTTTTTAATTGATCAAAACTTTTAATACTTTCACGAATTCAGTGAATAAACACGCAAGGTGCCAAAGTTTATTTGACTGTATTGTTGCAATTAATATACCATGCTGCCGGAACTACTTATAGAAGTGACGGGCCTCGTGTTTGTTTTGTAGCATAGTGTAATAGTAGTCAGATTAGTGTTGACTAGTTAAATTGCAGCTGGAGCATGCATTCCAACGTAGTAAATTAAATTACAATCTAACCACAATCTCCTCGCACTGGAGGATCTGGGGACTCACTTATAATTTAAATTTTATACAAAAAACACTGCGTGTTTACAAAAGTAGAGTATGCTATGTCAAATATTGATAAAAGATCTTATTCATTGCTACGGACTTTCTATCAACTGAGAAATCTAAATAATAGAGAGGATATCAGCTGTGATAAACTGGAGAAACAACTTTTTATTCGTCCACCAACCTTATTTCTGTGCACTTAAGGAGCTCACATGTCCTGCTGCTAGTTTCAGGAGTATAGAACAACTAGATCTCTAAGTAACAACTTGTGTCACAGCCATAATGTTTTCCACCCTGTTGAAATGAATGTGAATTGGACAGTATTGACGAGTTCTTCTTCTGTGTTCTTAGTTTTTATTTTATGAATATTCATAAATTGATGTAGGTAGATGTTAAGATGAATGACACAAGCAGCCTTAATTTAATTTAATGTGGTGGAGCGCAACTTCCCTACACACACCTTTACCCACCTACTTTAGCCCTCAACATTATTCAACTTTAAATTGTTTCAACGTTTTTGGTAAACTATTCATCAGTTCTCTTGGTAACTTATTCCAGTCCCTAACCCGAAAGAAAATCTTTCCACATCCCTGAAATCGATTGCTGGTTTGTGGCCGTTTCACCTTTTATAATATAATAATGATATTTAATTAAATTGCAATGGAGCATATGTTCTGGTGGCAATTTCCCTAAATGCTAGTCTTCCCCCTTTTCTGTACCCACCTACATTTGCCCTTTCCAAATTTTAACTTTAAATTCTTTCAACTGTTTTGGCAAATTATTCATCATTTCTCTTGGTAAATTATTCCAATCCTTGACACCCTTACCTAAGATAGAGAATCTGAAATCGAGTGCCAGCTTGTGGTCATGATCATCTTTCACCTTCCATGCATTACTTTCAATTCTTACACTAATATCTTTACACAACTCATTACCAATATATCCTTTGTACACTCCCATGACTCTCTTTACCCTTTTCCTGTCGTCTAGTGAATCCCATTCCATCTCTTTTATCATATCTGTTATTGATTGCGTTCTGTGGTAATTTCCAGATACAAAGATAGCAGCCCTTCTCTGCACCCTCTCCAACTATATTTTATACCATACTACACCACCATATTCAAGCAATGGTCTGGCCAAAGTTTTGTAACCCAATTCCTTTACTTCTCTCATACATTCCCTCATCACTCTTTCCAAGAAATGAGGGATTTTCAAAACTTTTCCTACTACCTGTACAATGTGTGCTGCCCAGTTGAGCTTGTTATCAAATGTTAAGCCAAGTTATTTACATTTCAAGTATTCAACAGGTTCTTTTGGCACCTTATAATAATAATCAACCTTTAGTTTTTTTATTTGTGTATCTAATGAACTGACTCTTCTTTGCATTTATCTTCATCCCATGTTTACTATCCCAACTAGATATCCTGTCCAGATCACCCTGCAGCAATTCACAGTCCTTTACAGTTTTGGTCCTTTTAAATAGCATTGTGTCATCTGCAAACAACGTAACTTCTGATAGTAAACCATCAACACAATATACAATCTGTATATTCATTCTTCCTAAATGTCTCACTTGGGTGAAATTCACAGACGCATTAAACAAATCCCTTACTATACTCACTAAAGTTCTATAGGCGTCACAACTTCCACATTTGCGGAATTGTTTTGCGACATCATTGTCTAAATAACATTTACAGAGTTGCTGTATTTTACTCACAAATCCTTGAGCATCCTTTCAAACACACTACAATGATAAATCTTGCTAAGCTTAGTGGAAAAAAAGACTAGTACATGATCCAGAAAAACTGATAACAAATTTTGAATGAGCACATAAAATGAAAATTAGAGTTGTGGACACTCAAACCATGCAGAGTGGTGTAATTCTATTTCCATTTGTTGAAATTTACTACTTCAATTGCATTTCCTTTTTTCTGTTTATTTTTAATTGTAATTGTTTTTGGTTAATGTATTGTTTATATTTGACCTAAATGCTGATTTACACTTTTTGTTAGTGTTATTCAGTAATTAAAACTTTCGTCACCTAATAGGACAATATCACCAGTAAATTGAATATAAACATTCTTTCTTCTCTCATTTCAAATCCACATGTGAAAGTGATTAGCTTTGTCAATTCTCTTTTGTTTGCGTGTTGCGCCAGGACAGATGGACTCGAAGCGTGACGAGTTCATCGACTGGGACGAGTTTGTGTCGCACCTGATGCTGGAGTTCCAGGAGAAGGAGATGTCCTCCCACAAGCAGTCTCTGCAGAGCCCCATACAGGGCCACCCCAAGGTCATCCGCAGCGGACACAGGCTGCCTGTCGCCACGGTCACCTTCAACCCTGCAACCACGCAGGTCACAAGCCCTCCTGTTTGATTCTTACGTTCATGAGTCATTATATCAAAATGCCATATTAATGGAAGATTCTTACCACAAGTACCTTTAATTAAAGCTACATTGATTTGCTTCAGTACTAGATGAATCGTCATTTAAATATATTCCATCATGTTGGAGCCAAATTTGCAATCTGCACGATGGAGCATGGTTGCCTGCATTAAACATTCATCAACTAGAGGATGCCAGAATTTTAATGATTCGAGCTGCAACAACTGTGCATGTGCTAATAACCTGTGAAATGTGTTAACTGCTAACACATGCACATTTGCACCAAGGAATGCCATAATCATACAGAGAACGAAAACATAAATTTTGTAATGTTTGCATGGATCAAGCAAAGCAAAACATTTCACTGAAACAGTACTGTGTGATGGATTACATTATGTTACAATGGGGCTGGGGGGGGGGGAGAAGCACCTGCTAATTTAATTGTCACTCAATGGAATCTAGTAATCAACAGAGGATCTTAAGAAAATTTTGGAAACAATGGGGAATGAGTACAATATGAAAATTAATAACGAGAAGAAGAAAGACATGGTATGTGGCAAAGGTAGAAACTCAAAAGTGAAAATTAAAATTAATGGAGAAACATCAGAGAATTCTGCTACCTAGGAAGCAAAATCACATAAAGTGGAAGAAGCAAGAATGAGATAAAATGCAGAATTATGCAAGCAAAAATAGCATTCAACAAGTTTTACAACTAATAACATCAGCTGGACAATGATGAAAAGAGTATTAAAAGCTTATGTCTGGAGTATTGCCTTGTATTGATGTGTAACCTGCACAGTTGGTAAAGAAGAGAAAAGAAGATTAATTTGAGTAATGGTGCTACAGACAGATGTTAAAGATTAGCTGGAAGGATAAGGTTACTAATGAGGAAAGTTTTGAGAGAACAGGAGAGTATAATTCTATATGTAAGAGCATAAAAATGTGGAGGATAATATTAATTGGACTCAGTGCCGGATCTAGAGGGGGGCAAACCGGGGCTCTTGCCCCGGGAGACAACTTCAGGGGGGCGCCAAAATCAGGTGTTGGTGGCATCTTTTTATAAGCGCCAGGGCGAAATATTCATGTGCTGCCAACCCTTTATTTTAGGTAAAGCGCCGTGGTACACTGACCGCGGCGGCAACTTGAAAGGACGGAAAATTCATTGTTCTGTGACAGAGCGGCCTTAAAATATAGCTCTATTCACGGAATGGAATTCATTTCGTCGTGATTAGCCTAATTTTGTTTTAATATTTACTTTTGTGCTGAACGAGTTTAACTGTTTAATACTGGAAACGAACCATTAACATGTAAGGAAGAATCTATCGTTATCAAATATCTCAGCGTTTCTCATCCTTCGTCAATCCCAGGAAAAATTCTGATCATTAACTTATAAGGGGCCTTCTTTCTTACCTCTGTATATATTATGAACGAAACCTATCAATTGTTATTAGCATATACCGCCGTTTTTCAAGAAATATACCTACAATTAAGCACTCATAAAACGTCGCTTTCCGAAAACGTACTTAGGGAATAGGCTGTTAAGCAGCCATATCCTGAAAATATCAGTATTTTGATGGTAGTTGAAATATAAATTGTTTTTAGAAAGTTTGGATTACTAGCTTATTCTCGCTTACAGTCTTATGCAGGACGAGACGATATCCATTTTTTTTTTAGTCTATTTGTAATTGTACAAAAACTTTATTGCTTCTTCGTTGGATCCACTACACGGTGAGAAATAATGAAAAAATATACAAAAACCAACTTAAAAGGTAGTAGCCAGACAAGATGGTCGGTCAAACACCTTGCTGTTGCAGCCCTTTTGAATAATTTATCTGAAGTTGTCAAAGCACTGAAGGAAATTGAAGAATCTTCTCTGGCTGCAGAATCTAAGTATGAATCTGCTCATCTCTTACATGATGTATTGGATTTTAAATTTATCCTCAAATTAACAATATGGGCTAAGGAATTAATAGAGTAAACGTGGAAATACAAAAGTAGGACATAATCCTTTCGCGTTCTGTGTCACTAATGAAAAGGCTTATTAAGAAATTGCAAGAAATGAGACTAAAGCCGATAGAATTTTGGATCAAAGAAGCTACACCTGTAGCACAAAAATTGGGAATCGTTCCGATACTCAAAAGTAAACGAATTTCCAAACGAAAGAGGCAACACTACGAAATCCGCGAGGACGAATCAAGTTGTATTTGACAGAATTTTAACAGAAATAGGAATAAGGGTAGAAGGTGTAATGAAACTAAATTAAAACTTTGCCTTCCTTGGTGGCCACAGGTTAGAAATATGTCCATAAAAGATCTAAAACAAAAAAAAAATGGAGCCGTTCTAGCAAGCAGATACTCCAAGGACTTAAACGCAATTGATTTCTGCCAAGAACTTGCCGTGTTTAAACAAGTTCCATTTTAAATTTGAATCGATGAAACAACTAGTCCATTCCAATTGTTGCAACACATGTCTAAAAATGACTTGCAGGAAGCTTTTCCTAATATTTATGTAGCTCTGAGAATATAGGGCCTACTGCACGATACCAACGACGTCCGCAAGCTGCGAGCGGAGTTTTAGTAAACCTACCTCCGATCAACAATGAGCCAGGAACGTCTTTCTAGCCTCGTGATCTTATCAATTGAAAATAGAACAGCTTACGAGACGAATTTTGATGAAGTTATAGACTCTTTCGCGGAAATGAAAGCTCGACGAGTGAAGTTGTAGGAACATTTAGTGCAAATTTTCCTAGGACCTAAGGACTGCAATTGTGAGTACAGTCTGGCCTGTGCGTTATGTATTCTGATTGTGTGTATTATATATAATGCAAGCAATAAAATAACTCATTTCCTATATGTCTTTTTTTATCACGTTAGTTTAATAGTACCCAACTTAGTGTGGTGGTTTCTTTGGGGGGGGGGGGCGCCAGCATGAAGTTTTTGCCCCGGTTCGGAAAAATCCTAGATCCGCCACTGATTGGACTTATCTTAAGACATCAGAGCTTAGTGAAAACAATAATGGAGGGAATGGTAAAAGGAAAGAGATATCGAGTCCACATTTAAAATACATCCAGCAAAATAATGGAGATACATAGATATGAAGAGGAGGGCAGAGAGAAGAGCTGAATGGAAGACCACCACAGACCAATCCCAGTATTGACTACCGTAGAAGAAGTAGACAATAGAATCAGCCGGCTGAGTGGCTGTGTGCGTTGAAGTGCCACACACTGAACCCGGCAGGTACAACAGGATCAGGATTCAGTCTCCAGATTGCAATTTTCAGCTGACATTCTGCACTAATTAGGATCAATTCTCAGATGGTCGCAATCCTCACTTCATTAAATCCTACACATTTAACAATCAAAAAATACAGCTATCACGCAAGGAACACAGTTATTTTTTTGCTCCTGGCTTTATGGCTTGTTGACATTGAGTTCATCAGAGACAGGAAAGGACTTGGGCAAGGAATGCGATGGACCTCTGCTGTGGCCTTTTAAAGGAACCATCCTGCCGTTCACCTGAACACTGATGATGAAGATGATTAATAGAATCTGTCCGTTAAATATTGTCTGGCAACCGCCTTCTTACCTGGGAGAAATAAAATACGTCAGCAGTGCTGGCGTTGGCAAAGACTCAGTTATACATAATAATTTATGGTCTATGTAAGTTTGTTATTTATTTATGTTGTAATAACAATTTATTTTTTAGATTTTTATCCTTGTTGCTGAATCAATACATCATTCCTATCCAATGCTGATAAATTAATGATGAAAATACGTGAAGCATGTAATAATGTAGATTACTAGTCTGTGATAGTTTGTAAATAAAAGATGGAGTGTATAGCATTCTTTTAAATTAGTGAGATTGTATTCTTTAAAATTTAATCCTAAAATCACTATAGGAGGGCAAGTGTCAAAAAAAAAGAGTAATTTATAAAAACAAAACTACACAATGATTTTTTATTCTTCTACTACAGTTAAAAATAATTTTGATAACTCTGGTGAAAGGAATGGGTTATTGCTTATTTTAACTGCATTGTTTTTATGGCATGTATAACTGATATATCTGCAATCATTTTTTTTAAATACTAATATCTATAGTTAGAAAACTTTTTTGTAAATTGTCTGAATTTGCTGAATATGATTCATTTCACTTTTTACAGGATAGAAAAGTAAACTACCTGCAAGGAAAATACATGACGATGAGCCGAGATGGAATGATCAACTACTGGTCAGTGGACTTTGACCTGGAGAGAACAGTGCATTCCGTTTGTCGTGAGTATTAATGCAGTTTATTAGGCATGATTCTGTAAACATCTTAAACATTCCCGGGTTATGTGGTCATGATGTTCGTGTTAGAAATGATTTTTCTATAATTCACAACACTTTCTGGCTTCTTCCTTCAACCTTCCTTAAATGCATCGGTAGTTGGACTATTCATCAAATATGTATAAATTATTATTTAAGGAGAAATGGAAACACTGGATATTTTACTATTTTTTTCATTGATTGGGCTTTGTTCTTTTATTAATGTTGACTTAAACAGCATAGAAAGATATTTCTTTATCTTAATCCCTTCTGTTTTCTCAAAATGTAATGGATTTTCCATTTTTGTCTTGCAGCTTACTTGAATGTACATCCAACATGGGTAACAGATCTAGTGTGTTTGCCTGATGTCAACATTGTGTGCACAAGTTCAGCTGAGAGAGACTTGAGATTCTATGACACTTCAGCAAATAAATTTGAACTCAGAGTTATGGTAACTTGAGTTATTTTGCAATTTTAATTATTATAATCTCTCATTAGTTAAATTATATGTGTAGGACCAAACGAGCTATAAATTTATGTGAACATCATGCACACATTATACACACAATAATAATATGGAACAGAAAATAATGCTGCAACCCTATATAAAGTCAACCAATGACAGAGTATAAAAAATAAACTGAAAAAAATAAAATGTATTTTTTTACTTCTTAATCATGTGAGAGAGTGTATGAGACACACGGTAACATTTACAAAGGGTACCTTAGGCAAACTCCAGTTGATGGTATTCATTGAAAGAAGGGAGGGAGGATATAAAGTATGGAAGTAAACAAGCATTAAAAATACAAATACATAATCTTTTTTTGCATGTCGGCTTGGTAACTGGTAGTTTTATTTTATTTTTTTATTTTTATTTATTTTATTTATTTTTGCTATGCTTTTCTTTTGTTTTAGTGCAATCCAGATAAATAAAATAGGTTTGGTAGGAACAACAGGTGCTATTTGTAACCGATATGAGATGGGAATGAGTCAATAATCTTTACTTACAACACATTATAGCAGAATGGTGCAGAAACACAACAAAAAGTGTTACCATTATAAAGAATTTGCTTAATCGATTTAACTGAGTTAAAAAATCTGTCTCTCTCACCCATTACAACCAGTATGGATCTTCTGCACATGTAGCTGGTGTGAATGGAAAGGGGGAGGGGGGAGATTCTTCTGTATAATAAGTGTATTTTTGTTTGTAAAATGAGGCAAAGAGTGAGGTCCATTCCAGTACTATATTCACCACCTCTGGTACAACACCTTGTGACCCTCTCCAATATATGAACCATTTTGTAATCTCTTGGTACCACTGACCTAATATTTCTTTCCCATGTGAATATATCATCAAATACTATCCCAAGTAATTCAATAAACATTTCCTCCTCCTCCTTATATTCAGAAGTAAACTTTTGTTTTTCTATCTGTGCACCTAATTAGCTGACTCTTTTTTTATTATTATTATTTCTCTCAATTCAGTTTTGAACTACCCATCTAAATTTCCCTGTTGAGATCTCTCTATAGCTGTTCACAGTCCTCTTCCATTTAAAACCTATTTTATGATATTTTGTCTCCTGCAAACAACATATTTTATAAGCTCAAATGACCAACAATGATCAACATAACTGATTTCCTTAATGTAATAAAAATTATTTACATTAATGGGATTTCTCCACATGAGGAGGCAGTGACATAGCCAGGGTTCAGTGAGAGTGCTGAACAAGTGGGTGAGGATCAGATTGCTATGTTCATGTAGGACCATCAGGGTGAAATGACTTCTAACCAAGTCATATATACACAATTTGCTGTGATGACACGGCGTGAATATCGTGCTGTACAAGACGTACAAGTTGTATGTATTATAATGGATACCGAAAAGTGGTTACGATGTAAGGTGCTCCTGCTCTATCTTCTGATTATACTGCTAGGACATACTTGAATACGAGAAATGGTTGATTATATGATTACTGCACAGTTATGACTTTTACTGTGAAAACGGCAAGTTTGTCTGAGGCTGCAGGTGATTATGTAGCACAGTTAACCCCAGCTATAGACAATGTGGTAGAACCTCGTTCCGATCTATGGTACAATGATGGCTTTCCATGTTCACCCTTACAAACCAAAAGTTTTTGGCAGAGTGAGCCATAAAATGGTAGTAAATAAAGTAAAATCCATTGGAGTGGATCAAAAAGTAATTTGCTGTATAGAAGAATTTTTGAAAGGTAGAAAACAGAAAGTTAGGGTAGGAAATGTGGTATCAAAAGAAGTGGAAGAAAAAATGGGAGTGCCACAGGGTAGCGTATTGGGACCATTGCTATTTATTATTCTAATGAATAATTGTGTTGATTGTTTACAATCACCGAGCGGCACGGTGTAACGGTTAGCGTTCTCGCCTCGCATTCGGGAGAACGGCGGTTCGAATCCCCGCCCGGGCATCCAGATTTGGGTTTTCCATGGTTTCCCCAAATCACTCCAGGCAAATGCCGGGATGCTTCCTTCAAAAGGCCATGGCCGAATTCCATCCCATTCCTTGCCCCCATCCTTGTCCCCCATCCTTTCCCGTCTCTAAAGACCTCAATGTTAAAAAGAGACGTAAAGCAGTTAAAAAAAAAAAAAAAAAATTGTTTACTATCAGAAATTAGATTGTTTGCAGATGACATAATGCTATATAAAAGGATCAAAATGGTTGAGCATTGTAAACAGTTGCAGGATGATCTGGACAGAATATCTAGTTGGGTTGGTAAACATGGGATGAGGATAAATGCAAAGAAGAGTCAGCTTATTAGATACACAAATAAAAAACTAAAGGTTTATTACGATTATAAGGTGGGGAAAGAATTGCTTTCTGAAGACTTGAAATGTAAATATCTTGGCATCACATTTGATAACAAGCCTAACTGGGCAGGACACATAGGACAGGTGGTAGGAAAAGGTTTCAAAATTCTACATTTGTTGGAAAGGGTGATGAGGGGATGTAAGAGAGAAGTGAAGGAATTGGGTTACAAAACTTTTGTCAGACTATTGCTTGAATAAGGTGGTGTAGTATGGGGCACACATTTTGAGTATCAAATACAGGAGTTGGAGAAGGTGCAAAGAAGGGCTGCTAGGTTTGTTTCTGGAAATTATCGCAGAATGCAATCAGTAACAGATATGATAAAAGAGCTGTAATGGGACTCATTGGAAGACAGAAAGAGGGTGAAGAGGGTTATGGGGGTGTACAAGGCGTATTTTGGTGATGAGGCATGAAAAGATATTGGTGTAAGAATTGAAAGTAATGCATGGAAGGGAAAAGATGACCATGACCACAAGCTGGCACTCGATTTCAGCCACAAGGGTGTAGGAAGATTCTCTTTTTTAGGTAAGGGTGTCAGGGATTGGAATAAGTTATCAAGAGAAATGATGAATAATTTGCCAAAACCATTGAAAGAATTTAAAGTTAGAATTTGTAAAGGGTAAATGTAGGTGGATGCAGAAAAGGGGAAAGATGGATGTTTATGGAAATTGCCACCAGAGCATGCGCTCCATTGCAATTTAATTTAATTTAATTGAACCCCATAGTAGGGCCAAGCTGTTAGGCACTGTAGATCTTTTTCCTGTTTAGCACCATCCTGCGGCCACAGCTACTGGAGGGTGACTCGTTGTCTGTGTTCCCTCTACGCTAACTGAAAGACGAATACAAGACCAGCCCTTGATGCCCGTGCCTCAAGTTTTAGAGACAACCTCCCACTAAAGGTCTAAAGGGGATGGGCGAATAGTAGCCCAGTGATGAGGCCTATGAGTGTGGTCATCTGTCCTACATTGCTCTACCATTGCCCACTTTTTACCATGTCAGTCCTCCGAATACCTGTTTGATGTCTCTCTCTGGTTTCTTAACAAGCCATCCATGTTTCATACTTAAGAAATACGTAGCTTCTAGGCAAGTGAACAATTCCATTCACTACAGAGATTAGGATATTAGAAAGAAGTTATGAAGATATTATGGGTTGAGTTAAGGAAATCAGCTGGTACGGAAGACATAAATACTGATGTATTAAAGACAGATGGTTATGCCAATGCACTGTATCTAGAATTATTATTTAGATTGAGTCTGTAATCCTGCTACAAATCAGAGGACTGGAAAAAGTGCTATAGTATTAGGTTGGCATATGTTTGTAGCATTTTTTTTTTTATATATATATATATATAAAAATTTGTTAAACACATCAGACACATATAGGAGATAAATTAATCATCAAGAATATTTTCTCCATTACTAATTACAACAGTATGCCAGCATCTGTAGAAACCGCATAATTTTGAGTTAAAGAAGTTGTCCAGCCATGTTCAGAGTGCATTTTCATTTGTAGATAAAGCAGGGCCGGATTTAACCTTTTTTTAGTGTAGGCTGTTCATTTTGTGCCGCCCTTTTCTCCTTCACACTTATTCTGATCACTAATTTGTACTGATTTTATTAGGTAGCATACGATTATATGGATATGTGATTGGATATAGATTAAGAGTGACTTCATTACTTGAAAGTATTCAGATTTAGTCATAAAATAGAAACAAGAAAAATGAATGTTTATTATGAAACAAGAAAATAAAAAATGTAATACATAATTATAGTTTTCTACAGGATTTTTTGATTGGCGAAGTCATCTATAAGATCATCATAGTTTATAGTGTTCATTATCCCTGCTTCCATATATAGAAGAGCCAAAGAGTTTAGTTTTTCTTGAGATAATGAAGACCTCTGGTAATTCTTCACTCGTTTAATGCAGGTAAAGCTCCTTTCTCCAGAACAATTTGTGGCTGGAGTGCAAAGTGCTATACATTCCTGAACCAAATCATCCTCTAAATCATTAGAATAATGTTGCACGAGAGACAGAGCTTTTCTTGTAACATTTTGTGTTGAAAATTCACCCATTCTAGTCAAAAAAGAAAATTTTTCTTGGAAGTTGAGATATGCATTAGGCCTTCTCTCTAGCTCGGTTTTGGCATAGTTCAATGCATGTTACTTAAAATTTTAAGAAGAATTTAATTCATTATTAACTGAGAAATGACAAGTTTCAAAAATCATTAACTTTTCAATGATTTTTTTCAATAGAATTAGAACTTTCGGGAGCGCTCGGGGACTTTCAACATCCAGATACTCAATTAATGAAATCTTAGATCATACTTAAGTATTTTTATTATAGAAATCAGTCTGTCAGTAGAAACTTTCCTCTGTCTATAGATTCTTCCTTCGGAAATATACGACGGGCTACAGACTGCGTTGAACAAGATAGAAAGTCAGGAAAATAATGAAGAATTAAATTAATAATTTAGCTAATTGTTCACTGTCACCACTTACCTAAATGAAAATTTATAGTAAACATATTTTTATTTTCTATTAATTGTTCCGAGTTTGTCACTTTGCTACTAGATGTCACCACTTAAATGAAAATTTATAGGAGATGTTTTTCTATTATGTTTATAATCACACACAAATTTGACGGCATACTAAAGTGGGCACCCTAGGAAATTTGCCGCCCCTAGGCTGGAGCCTATACAGCCTAATGGGAAATCCAGCACTGACTTTGAGATAAAGTTCCTTGAAGAGTGTTTGGTAAAGAGCAGAAATGGTAAAAATCTGAGGGTGTAAAATCACGTAAGGTGGGTGCAGAATGATTTCCCAAATCCCCTGCTGGATACTGTTTTTTGGCAGATAAGCAGTGTGTGGACAGCCATAATCATCCGGAAACAACTATTACATACAATCTCAAAAACACAGGAAACAACACCAGAATTTGATAAATATTTCAAAAAATACAAACAGGTTCTTAACAGGGTAGTAAGATATGCAAAAAAATTAGAAAATGACAGATATATTTCCTCAGCTACCAGTAAAATGAAAGCCATGTGGAAGATGGTTAAGAATGAAGTAGGTGCAAGACAGGTAGATAGCCATAACATTCAACTTCAAGAGAATAAAAAAATAATATCTGATCCTTTAGAGATATCCAATACCTTTAATACATATTTCTCAAATATTGCTGAAGACCTGATTAATAAAAATGTTGATAAGTCCAACATCAACACACAAGCTAATATCAGTAAAACTAATAGTAAAACCCTTTTTATTCAACCCACGAATAAAGAAGAGGTATTAGAAATTATTGGTGAGTTAAAACCTAAATTTTCATCCGGAATTGATGATGTCCTAGATTTTCTTGTAAAAAAATTTGCTAAATTAATAGCTTGCCCTCTCTCTCATATATGTAATAGTCCATTTTCTAGTGGAATATTCCCAGACAGGTTTAAAACAGCAAAAGTTAAACCCCTATTCAGAAAGGGGAAAAAGAAAACGTGTCAAACTATCGCCCGGTGTCGAACCTCTCATGTTTCTCCAAAATCTTAGAAAAACTATTTCACAAAAGACTTGTGAACTTTTTAGAAAATAATAAACTATTATCAAATACTCAACGTGGATTTAGGAAGAATAAATCAACTGAAACTGCATTTTTTTCATTTTATACAGAAATCTTACAGACACTTGATGAAAAAGGACATGTGTCTGGAATATGTTTGGATCTCTCAAAGGCATTTGATGTAATTGACCATAATATCTTGCTCACAAAATTAGAACATTTAGGAGTTAGAGGAGTAGCAAAAAATTGGATAAAGTCATGCCTTTATAATCGGAAACAGATTGTTGAATGTAGTTTTAAGACTAACAACAGTGTAAACTATGTGCGCTCAGATTGCAAACACATGAGATATGGAGTGCCGCAAGGATCAATTCTTGGGCCTTTACTATTCTTAGTGTATATAAATAATCTAGAAACGACAAGTACCTGCCAGAAGTATATTAAATATGCAGATGGCACCAGTGTATTAATAAAAGAATGTAATAAGGAACAATTAGTGAAAAACATTGAACACTGTTCTAAAATCTTAGCAAACTGGTTTTCTCAAAACAAACTAATAGTAAACACAGAAAAAACACATGCCATACACTTCAGGACAAAAACTAATTTAGATACCCCAGTACCTACAGTAAAACTCTGTGATTAACTACTGAAAAATGTAGGAAAAACAAAATTTCTGGGAATATGGATACAAGATAATTTAAAATGGAATATACATATTGATCACCTTTGTAAAAAATTAAATACCATTTGCTACATGATGAGAATATTAGTTGGCTGCATATCAGATGAAACAATTAAGAGAATTTATTTTGCGTATGTGCATTCATTATTAAGGTACAGTGTTATATTTTGGGGAACTTCCCCACCAAGTATCAAATGTTTCAAAATGCAGAAAAAAATTATTAGGATTATGAATGGGGTACAGAGTAGAACCTCATGTAGACTTTTATTTAGAAAAATGCAAATTCTACCACTGTCCTGTATATATATGCTGGAAACTATAACATTTATTTAAAAAAATACTGAAGCTTCTGGGTATACATTACAAACAAACAATGATGTGCACACATATAATACTAGACAGACATTAGATTTCCATGTACCACAAACAAATACTACCTCATGTCAGAAAGGACCACTACATACAGGAATCAGATTGTTTAATAATCTACCACATAGTATCAAATCTGTAAAAGAAAATACAAAATTCACTTCAGGACTGAAGGAGTACATGCTTCTACAGTATTGATGAGTATTTTCAAACCAAATGATAGACTTAAATCGTGAAAAATCATGTGTTATTTGTAATTATAAATTTTGTGTCTTTATCAAACTTGTACAGCTGTCTTACGAATGATCACAACATTGATAAAATGCCCATGTGGGTGTGTGTGTGTGTGTGTGTGTGAGAGAGAGAGAGAGAGAGAGAGAGAGAATGTACTGTCTGTCTGCGCACAGACTATTTTTGACTTATCCCATATCATTTGTACTTTGTACTATGTATGATGCTAAGGGACCAATAAATACAAATACAAAAAATACAAATCACGCATGCGATACCTATGCGCACAATTTTTGAAACGTGACCAACGAACACAAATGTTGCAAGATGGTGGAATGGTCACAGTCCAACGCATTAGCCAGTTCCTGAGTATACTAATGAGGATGATTATGGATTAATGTACAGGGGTGGAATGGGAAAGGGATGCTATGAAAGGTGGCTAAATTTGAAATTACTGTAGAACACAATCGATACATGATATTACGAAGCAGCTGGGTATTAAGTTATTCTAAGACAGGAGGTGAAGGAAAAGACTTCAGGGAGTGTACACATATATGATAAGGCCTAATACATATTATGAAAGGAGTCTGGAATGACATGTGGAAGGGAACAGATTACCGTTACCATAAGGTAACCATTAACTTGAGTAATAAATGAGAGCTTCAAAGATTGCAATATCACTGAGGGATATACTGGATACCTGAAACACCAAACGAATTTAAAGCAAATATTCATAAGGTGTAAAACCACTTATAGATCAATATTGCCATAATTGGCATATGCTACAAAACAATGAATTGTTAAAAATAATATTTAAATAATGTAAGCACCTTAGATTTTTGTTAAATTCTGCTCCTTAGCTTAGGTATAAGGGAGGAAGTAAATTTACAGTAAACATAAAGATCGATCGTAAAGTCACCGAAGTTGGACTTAGAAATTTTGAGAAGAATAGTTTCAACTTTAAGGAATTTCCATGTAATCTTGCTCACAGTAACAATTCGTCATAAAAATCATTTTAAAGTGTATTTATCATATCTGAAAACGTTTATTTTTAAGAGATATTCTGGTTTGTTCATGTTTTGAAACACACGATCGGAAAAGTAGAAATTCTAAGATTTGCAATATCTTTAAATCGAGTAAAGCGACAACTGAACTTTTATCACCAGCTGTAGTCAGCACTGTACCCGATATTTTGGTGATAAAATTAAGTAATTTGGTAAAGATTAATTAGCGATTTTTATTAAGAGAAAATAATAAGCTTTTTTATTAAAAGAGATATTAATTTAAAAATTACATCAGTAGATAGCCCTAATTAAGATGATCCTGAACATATATTGATTTCCATAAAAAGTTTAAGCATTTGTCTGGTAATTAAGTTTTTGAAAATAGATTGTCGTTGATTGTCGCTGTAAAAATTCAAACGTTTGGGTTAATCCCCTGCTTTAGAGCTTTGTATCACCACGCGGAATTAAATAAAACTTTAAAACTAGTTACTCTAAATTTCTCACTAAACTGCCGTTGGAGTTCCAGTAGATAAGTCTAGACACTGTCAAAGTTTAAACATTTTTAATAGTCTGGATCGTTAAATAAATTACACACACTTTTGGTCTCGCGGAAGCAAAAAGTTGTGATACAGTTGCTTACGTCACTGATTCTGGTGGTTCCTATAAAAAGACCCCGCTGCCATTATGGTTGGTCTGTTCCGGTCTGTCTTTCGTCTCGCTTAGTCTTTCTTGTTCCGGGAGCATTATGTGAGTGAGCCTGCATCAGTGTAGTGTCGGGCGGGAGGAAATCGGTTGAAGGAGAAGCTACCGTGCCGGCCATGTTGAAACTTTGGTGTCGTGTTATATAGCAACTTTAACTTTTAAATTTACTAAAGGGGTCAGTCGGTTAACTTTCTCTCCACAACCTGCAGCCTTTGGAAAATTGTGTTCGATTTGCCTACTCAACTGTGTAATGCTATTTTGAACTTGTGATTTTCTTTTAAATAAACTTGAATTTTCGGAAAGTGAACTTTTGTCATTCAGTAGATAGCTTTCAAGCCTTTTCTCTATTTGTGGTTTAACAAATATTGTGGTGACCTCAAGCATTTACGTTGAGTTTATCCGGCTACATGGTCAAATCAAATTTATTTCATAAATTTTCTGCAGAACTTTGAGTCAACATCAACTGTTAGTTGAGGCACTAAGGCTATACTACAGCCCCGGTATCGGCCTAGTTCCTTACAATAACAATTTAAATTTAAAAATGTTCTTGTAAACTAGACAGACAATTATTTAATATTTTTAAACAGTGTAGTGGTTTTCTGAGTCCTTAACTCTTATTTTATCTTTCTGTTTATGTTTTTTTTAATTATACGCATCTCTACTTATGATTACAGATTTCACGCTGGGACACTCACATCACAAAGATGTATTACCATTTCTATGAAAATCCAAATGAGGAATCGGTTTTAATCCTGGGTGATGGTAATGGCAATATCAGAATTTTATTGATTGATAGCAGAGACAAAGGACCATTTTATCACATACCTGGCATCGATCTGACGCACATTTGGTATGAAGATCTTCTTCGTGTAAGGAAGAAACTTATTTTTCATTTAATTAAAAAATATTAGTAAACTTTTAATCATTTTTAACTTGTTCCTGTCATAGAAATTTTCTTCCTGAGTAGCTGAGGGAGAAAGTCAGGTTAGGAGAGATATTTATGTTTGTCCTTACAATTAAAGAGGGGGGGAAAAAAACAGTATTTCATAACTGTGAGAATCTTCCCAGGTTAATGGAAATATTGCAAGAATGTTTCTTTCTTGTGTTATGAACATATTATAAAAGACTAGAATACCTTTCTTCTAATGTAAATAACAAAGTATATGGAACGCGCACCCATAACTTACCAGAGAGACAGATGAAGGTAAGAGGGCAGTAACACACACACACACAAAAAAAAAAAATTCTGAACTTACAACCCATGTGGCTCAGATATGTAGTATGATCTGGACCCAAGGAGACTACCTAGACACCTAAACAGCATCTTCTCCATAAATTTCACATGGTTCCTCTGTCACATCCCTATCACCTTCCTTGGCATTGACATCTCTGTACATAATGGCCACCTACAAACCTCTGTCCACATCAGACTTACATATCTGCAACAATATCTGTACTTTGATAGCTGCTACCCATTTCACAAAAACGTTCATTCTATCCCCTGCAGCCTAACTATTTGAGGCAGACTCATCTGCAGTGATCAAATATACCTTACCCTTTACTTAAAAAAACCTGACACAAGTTCTTGTAGTATGTAACTATTCCCCAGAATTGGTGCAAAATCAGATACACAGACGGAAAAAAAAATCCCAACACCAAGAAAAAATTATTGTAGAGTAATGAAATTTGGACAATGCATTTGTCAAGTTAACATGTTTAATTGATTAAATTTTCAAGATCACAGGTTAATTTAAGCTCAAGAAAATGCATTTCAAATGTGAAATACTGTTAAATTAATAACCGGTGTAACCTCCAGAATTTTGAATGCAAGCCTGCAAACGTGAATGCATTGTGTCATACAGGTTTCGAATGTCACTTTGTGGTATGGAGTTCCATGCTTGTTGTACTTGTGCTGTCAATACTGGGACGGTCAGTGCTGGCTGTGGATGATGCTGGAGTTGTCGTCCAATGATATCCCATACGTGTTCAATTGGAGACAGATCTGGTGATCTCGCAGGCCAAGGTAACATGTCGACACTCTGTAGAGCACGTTGCGAGACAACAGCGGTATGAGGGCGAGCGTTATCCTGTTGAAAAACTCCCCCTTGAATGCTGTTCATGAATGGCAGCACTACAGGTTGAATTACCAGACTGACGTACAAATTTGCAGTCAGTGTGTTTGGTATAACCACAAGAGTGCTCCTGCTGTCATAGGAAATTGCTCCCCAGACCATGACTCCAGGTGTAGGTCCAGTGTGTCTAGGCCGCAGACAGTTTGGTTGCAGGCGTTCCCCTGGCCTCCTTCTGACCAACACTCGGCCATCACTGGCACCAAGGCAGAACCTGCTTTCATCAGAAAACACAACAGATCTCCACTCCGTCCTCCAATGAGCTCTGGCTTGACACCACTGGAGTCGCAAACGGCGATGGCTTGTAGTCAGTGGAATGCACGCTACAGGGCGCCTGGCTCGGAGCTGTCCTTGAAGTAACCGATTTCTAACAGTTCGTTGTGTCACTGTGGTACCAACTGCAGCTCGAATTTCTGCCGCAGACGCAGTACGATGCGCCACAGCTGCACGCCGAATACGGCGGTCTTCCCTCTCAGTAGTGCCACGTGGCCTCCCGGAACCCGGTCTTCTTGAGGCAGTACCATCCCTTGACCACTGCACCCAACAATCATGCACAGTGGATACATTCCGGCCAAGTCTTTCTGCAATATCGCGAAAAGAAAATCCACCTTCTCGTAGCCCTATTACACGACCTCGTTCAAACTCGGTGAGCTGTTGATAATGGCTTCTTCGTCTTCTTAAAGGCATTCTTGGCTAACATCAACTCACTATGTCAAATCTCAGCGGTAAATAACGTTCACAAACTTTACAGCGCGTATTTAAAGCAAACCTGATTTGCAAGCTCTGAGTAGCGCTACTAGCGCCACACTTATGCGCGAAGCGCGAAATTTGAATCGATGTCATCTTTCAGATGTATAAACACGCCTACCAAATTTCGTTTATCTAACACAAGTCTTTCTTGGTGTTGGGATTTTTTTTTCCGTCTGTGTATGTTTTAATTTAATTTAATTTAATTGCAATGGAGCACAGGCTCCGGTGGCAATTTCCCTACACACCCATCTTCCCCCTATCCTGCACCTACCTACATTTGCCCTCTATAAATTTTATCTTTAAATTCTTTCAAAGTTTTCGGTAAATTATTCATCATTTCTCTTGGTAACTCATTCCAATCCCTGACCCCCTTACCTAAAAAAGAGAATCTTTCCACACCCTTGTGCCTGAAATCGAGTGCCAGCTTGTGGTCATGGTCATCTTTTCCCTTCCATGCACTACTTTTCATACCTATTGCAATATCTTTCCATGCCTCATCGCCAGTATATGCCCTGTACACTCCCATGACCCTCCTCATCCTCCTCCTGTCTTGCAATGAATCCCATTCCAGCTCCTTTATCATATCCATCACTGATTGCATTCTGTGATAATTTCCAGAAACAAATCTAGCAGCCCTTTTTTGCACCCTCTCCAACTCCTGTATTTGATAAGTAAAATTGAGCCAAAAGCCATCCAGGCGACCAAAACACACAACACAAAACAACTGTAATGCTATCTTTCTTACACAGTTCTATTGTGGACCAAACATTAATATGTATCTACCCACCATAACTTATTGGAACCCACTTTTTTTTCTGCCATCAGTCTCTTGATTGGTTTGATGCAGTACTCCACCCCTTCCTATCCTGCACTAAACTCTTCTTTTCAACATACTCTTTACAACCCACGTCCTCAGTTAAATGCTTCATATATTCTAATCTCTGTCATCCTCTTCAGTTCTTTCCTTTGACTATTCCCTCCACCAACAAATCAAATAATCCAGCTTGTCTCAAAATATCACCTACCATCCAGCACCTTCATTCTGTAAGCCTCTCCACAAACTTCTTTCCTCTCCCATCATCTCCAAAACATGCTGATTTCATACTTTATCTGTCTGTTTAATTTTCAGCATCCTTCTAAATTTCAAATGCTTGAATTTTTCTTCTTTTTGGTCTTACTTCGCTACCATAAAGTGCTATACTCCACTCATAGAGTTAATAATTTCTTTCAGAGCTCTAATTAAAAACTTGAAAATAAAAAGTTTCTTTTTTTATGAAGACTCTTTTTCCTAGTGCTATCATGCTTTTAACATAATTTTGATGTAGCCATTAGTAGTAACTTTGCTTCCTAAGTTGCAGAATTTACTTACTTCTCCTATCACATCCGATCATATTTTTATGTTTAAGCTACTATTATTATTATCATTTCTGCTACATTTCATCACTTTGGTTTATATTTAGTCCAAAATCTTCTTTCACTATTTTGTTCATGCCAACCAGTAACCTCTCTAGACCCTCATCCAGTTCTGTTATCAAGACAATGTCATCAGCAAATCATAGTATAATGATTTTTTTTCTCCCTAAACACTTATGCCACATTTAATTTTTCCCCTTTTATTTTGTTTATTGATTCCTCTACATAAAAGTTGATTATTAATGGAGATAGACTATAACCCTGTCTCACTCCCTTTTTAACTGATGCTTATCTCTCATGGTTCTCTACTTTTATTATAGATTATAATCTTTTGATTCCTTGTTGTCCTAGGGATTTTAGAAGTTCTGCAGGAATCTCAATGACTCCAACTACCTTGATTGATTTCAAGTCATTCAAATCTCTATTAAATTCTGTTCTCAAAACATGATGACATGCCTTTTTTCCCAATGCACTGTTGTTCAAATCATCCCCATCATATAGTTTCTCTAGTTCTTCCATTAGTTAGCTCTATCTTCTGAACATAAAAGAGGTTTCCTATCAGCAGCTTTAATGTTTACACAACTTTTCTTCATTTCTCCAAAACTCTGTTTGATCTTCATGTAGGCCAAATCTAATTTACCTACGACCATTTCTTTTTCTAATTCTTTACAATTTTCTTACAGCCTTCTTTTTTTTTTTTTTTTTTTTTTTTTTTTTTTTTTTTTTATTTCATGTTAATATGATTTCTAAATCATCTGTTTTGCTCTCTTCCTACTTCATCCTGAGCAATTTTGTGTTTTCTCCTTTGTTTCATCAACTCAAAAATTTCTTCTGTGATACTAGGTTTCTTGCAGTTTATTGCCTAAAGCCTAATGTTACTTTACTAGTTTTGATTATTTCTTTTTTCACTGCATTCCATTCATCCTTAGTTGAAGACCTTTCAAAGTTATCTCTAGTTTATATCTTTCACATAATTCTAAAAATCTGCTTCCTTGCTCATTTCTTTCTCGTAAACCAAAACTTCTACAGTATTTCCCTCTTTTCGTTCTCCCCCTGCCACATTCCAATCACCCACAATTATTAGATTTTCCTCCCCCTTCACAAATTGGATTAATTCTTCAATATCAGCATATATTTTTTCTATTTCTTCTGCATCTTCCTGTAAAAGGAAAAAATAGGGGGAGGGGGGGAGGAATATTCACTGTTGGCTGAGAGACCCCCGAAGGGTAAACTGGCCGCCAGTAGCCAGAGTTTCGATTTGCTGTGAACATGCCTCTGTCATGGGTACCCTAACCTAACCTGGTGATCCTTCCAGGTGAAGGGGATCTACAGTTTTATGTTGAATCTGAGCCACGGAGCTTCCTAGCATACTTTACATGAAAAAGAAAACCTTTGCCAGAGGTAAACATCAGTTTTTAAGTCCGTAAAAATTCCAGCTGAGGCTGGGATTTAAACCAGGAACCTTCCATTCCCCAGCCACATGCCTTAACTGAGTCACCAGAACACTGATCAACATCCTGTGACATTGATGTATACACTTGCGCTAATATTGTTGAAGTGGGCTTACTGTAGTGCCACCCTCATCAAAATAATCCTGTCACTAACCTGTTCATGACAACTCACCTGTTTCCCTACTCTTTTGGTAATTACAAACCCACAGCGACCTCAAAGAGTGCAATATCAGCACATATGTTCGAATGTGTCAAAATGATTGGTCTCCATGAAATACATTTGTCAGACCGTGATGCTGCAGTTCATACAGGACATACTGCTACAATAGTGATGCATATATGGAACTAGTAGATAGACGTTGGTCGCGCAGTGTGGTGAGCAGTTACTGGATGTCACAATGTGACCACAGTGCAGGATGACCACTATCTCGTCTGCTTTGCCGTAACTGAGAGAACAGCTTTGTCACCGTCGGAGTGCAGCAGCGGACGTGTACACGCCTGCAACGACGGTTCGACACCTGCTGCTCAGCGACGGATTGGTGACAGGCATGCCATTGCATCAGTTTCCATTCGACAGAAGCCACGAATTTCTCAGACTACAATGGACACGTGAACGCCTTCACTGGAGTGCCGATTGGCAAAATGTAGGGTTTTTCAGAAGAGTCCCGTTTCAAGTTGTTCTACAGTTGTGGCCATGCACACGTTAGATGCTATGGTAGTGAGGGCTAAAGGGTAGTGTGCATTTCTCAGTGCCATAGTTATGGTTTGGGGGCAGCATCTGATACAACATGTGGTCTTGCCTCCTACGTAGTGGGGGACAATCTGAACAGCAACTGCTACATCAAGGAGGTTTCAGAGCTGCACGGACAACGCCCAGCCACACGTGGTGAGGAGCGTGCGAGCCTTCTTCAAAGTAATACAGGTACCACTGCTTCCCTGGCCCGACATGTCGCCCATCGAATGTGTCTGTGGTACTGTCAGTTGGCAAATTATTCATTATGTTCTTCCTGCAAACAATTTTTATTCTTTGTGGACAAACCCACAAACAGTGTGGCCATGACATCTAGAGCCTCTGATAGCAGCCTGTGGCAGTTTCACAGTCAAAGTGCATGTACCGGTCTGTAATTTTAATCATTTGTGTATCATCGTGTTCGTAATATCTGAAATAAATTTAATTATAATCACATCTCCTTCTTGGTGTTGCGATTTTCAAAACAGTAATGTACACATCCACACATGGCCACATTTAGTCTTTGTGGGCCCCTTTGTGGTGCGGCCTATGTAGCCTATGCTTAAATGCGGCCCTGCATCCACACTTACTTCTGTAGTAGGTCTGGATGTGTTCACATCTTTTTCCCTGTCATATTTCTGACCTCTTCCACCCAATAAAATGTTGTTAAGTGTGTTTTTCTGTTCCTCCTGCCTTTATTGCCATTCTTGATGGGTTACTTTCCCTAGCTTACCTTATTTTCATTGCCTAACTGAAGTTTCATTGTAACCATTATGCAATGTCTACTTTGTTATACTGCTAGATATATGTTTATATAGTTAATCACTTTTAATTCAGTTCTTTTAAACACAGCTGAGAGCTGGTGGTTGGGCGGTAATGGTTGAGTCTAGCATTTGGAGGACACGGGTTTAAATCCCCGTCTGGCCAGCCAGATTTCAGTTTCCTGAAATTACTTCCTTTAAAATGACATGGGTGAATCCCTTCCTGTTCTTTGTCTCCCCTCCTCTCCCAGTACCTTGGCAGCTAAAAAATAAAATAAAAAGGTCATTAAAACAAAATATAATAGAACAGAAAAAATGCTGAAAGCGAATATTAATTTGGATAATGATTAGGCAAAGAAGATGATTATTTGCCAAAGCAAGAGGCTAAAAAACTACAGTGACTAAAAGTTCTTCAGTTAACCTCATAATCGAGCAACATACTGAGACGAGACTCAATCAGAGAACAGGTCTCATCTTCTAAAAGCCAAAGGTTTAACGCTAAAATATTTTTTTTTTTCTTATTGTTTACTTGTGATGTGTTCCTTTATCATCCTATTCTCTGTTTAAGTTCTTAGACTTAATTAAAATAACTTTTTGCTACCCTTTTATCTCATCAGTTTTGTAAATATCTAATAACTGATGATTTTAAATGAGTACACAGAAATAAAAGAAAATGTTCACAATAGATTATTCTAAAATAAGTGTTACTGTTCAGACTACAGAATCTGCAGATTCTATGGTTTTGATCTAATTCATTGGTCTTCTTCAAAAATAAATGAGTAACTCCTATTAATTAATATTTTGAATAATTTGTTTTAATAACTACTTGAAACAAAGAGGAGTTACTGGCACCAACGATCTCTGAAGAAAGGGTACTGAGTGAGATCCTTTTTCTTTCTAATGACTTTATGCATCGTCGTTGTCATGGTCATTGGAGGCAGGAAAGGACGGGGGGCAACGAATGGTAAAGACTTTGGCCATTGCTTTTTGAAGGAACCATCCTGGCATTCACTTGGAGAGATTTGGGGAAACTATGGAGAACTCACACGTGGACAGGGATTGAAACCCGCCTCCTCCCGAATGCGAGGCCAGTATGTTACCGCTCACCCACCACGCTTGGTCGAGCAAGTTACAAACTATTAGGTATCTGCAGACTGGAACCATGTCATCCAGAATGTCAAGAAACCAATAGAACAGTGCAGGTGAGTGAACAATTATGACAAATGATAATTTTTATACAAAAAATGAAATTAACTTAACAGAGACTGGATAAGATATAAAACAATTCCTCGATTCTCTTGAATGGATTTCGGAGCTTATGGCCTAATTCATTGTCAGACATGCATCTCTCATACTGGTTAAATGTTCAAAAAGATTATCGATTTTATTATTTGTTTGCCAGTTAAAGCTGCATTTTCAGTACTGATATACTTTGTTAGAAATGTTAATACTCTGTGGCTGAATTCCATTTATTTTCAGGGTGCACTAAAGGGAATGAAAATAGTAGAGCACAGGAATATTCACAGCACCTGGGTGTCACAGGTATCGTACTACGTAAGCTTCAAGTACTTTGTCTCGTGTGCAGTTTGTCCCACAAATTCACTCTACTGCTGTGACATCCTGGGAACAAAGACAAATTACAGTTTTAATCTCGAAAAAGGAGTTTCTTGCTTTAATTTTTCAGAAGGTGAGTCCTCCAAATTTTATATACACAAATTGTTTATTTAATGAGTATTCTTTTGTTTAGCGTATGGCATGCATAAAATGTTTATAAAAAACTTTTTTTTTAAAAAAAAGAAATGTGCACACGTAGTTTTATATATGCATCAAACAAACATTATATTTTATTGTCTAGATCAGCTATCCATTCCAATCATGGCAGAATTTAATAGATTAGGTGTTTGGGTTCTGCAGAGTACAAACTGAGGCTCTGCTCCTCCATTATTAGGTAAACAGTTTAGTGTGGACACAGGATGGCATTGGTAGTCATCCCTATTTATATAAATTGTCAGCATGTACAGCCTAGACTAAAACCACAACAGTTATGTGTTGACACCATTGCATTTCTGGTTTAGGTTGTTGTAGTTAAGAGTACTAATACTACAAAACTAGAAAACCCATGCGAAAATTTCGCGAATAAAATGCGATGAATAGTGAGGTTGAATATAATGTCACCAAGTTCAGTCATTACTCTTCATACTCCTACTTCATTTATCGATTTTGGTTAGAAATCCAGGGAGATAAATGGCTCGAAACACAAAAAACGTATTTTAGAAATATTGACATTTTTGCGCTTTATGGGTCGAATTACGAAAAATTCCTGTTTTAGAATATAATGTTACCATGGCGGAAACCTTAGTCTTTAATACGATATGTCATTTATCTATATCGATTAGATATCAAGGGAAATATAAGGCTCGTGACACAAAAATACGTTGTAGAACAATTTATACTATTTCCCTTTAATAGTCGAATTCCCAACACTTCTTTCTTAAAATATGATGTCAGCAAAGCTGAGACATTATTCCTCACAATCATACTTGATTTATCGATTTTGGATAGATATCAAGGGAGATAAGTGGCTCGAGACACAAAAAACGCATTTTAGAAAAATTGACTTTTTTGCCTTTTATGGGTCGAATTACGAAAATTTCTTTCTTAAAATATAATTTTACCACGGCGGAGACCTTATTATTTAATATGATACCTCATTTATCTATATCGGTTAGATATCAAGGGAGATAAATCGCCCGTGACACAAAAATCCGTAATAGAAAAATTTATACTTTTTTCCTTTAAGGGTTGAATTCCAAAAACATTCTTTCTTAAAATATGATTTCACAAAGCTGATACATTACTCCTTATAATTCTACTTTATTTATCGATTTTGGTTAGATATCCTGGGAGATAAATGGCTCGAGATACAAAAAAAACACATTTTAGAAAAATTGACATTTTTGCCTTTTAATGGTTGAAATACGAAATATTCCTTTCTTAAAATATGATGTTACCACGGCGCAGACCTTATTCTTTAATATGATACCTCATTTATATGTATCGGTTAGATATTAAGGGAGATATATCGCTCGTGACACAAAAATGCGTTATAGAAAAATTTATACTTTTTCCCATTAAGGGTAGAATTACAAAAACATTCTTTCTTAAAATATGATGTCACAGAGCTGAGACAATACTCCTCATAATCCTACCTCATTTATTCTTTTTGGTTAGATATCCTGGGAGATAAATGGCTCAAGATACAAAAAACCCATTTTAGAAAAATTGACATTTTTGACCTTTAAGGGTCGAATTACGAAAAATTCCTTTCTTAAAATATAATGTTACCACGGCGGAGACCTTAATATTTAAACCGAGCGTGGTGGTGTAACGGATAGCGTTCTGGCCTCGCATTCGGGAGGACGGCGGTTCGAATCCCCGTCCGGGCATCCAGATTTGGGTTTTCCATGGTTTCCCCAAATCACTCCAGGTGAATGCCGGGATGCTTCCTTCAAAAGGCCATGGCCGAATTCCTTCCCATTCCTTGCCCCCATCCTTTCCCGTCTCTGAAGACCACGTTGTTAAAAAGGGACGTTAAACTGTAAAAAAAAAAAAAAAAAAAAAAAAAAATTAATATTTAATATGATACCTCATTTATCTATATCAGTTAGATATTAAGGGAGACAAATGGCTCGTGACACAAAAACGAATTGCAAAAATATTGATACTTTTGCCCTTTAAGGGTTGAATTCCGAAAAATTTCTGTCTTAATATATGACGTCACTAAAGCGGATTTCTTAATCTTTAAAATGATACTTCATTAAATGATCTCAGATAGGTATCCAGGGAGATATTTTACTCATAACACAGAAAACAGCATTTTAGAAATATTTACATTTTCGCCCTTTAAGGGCCGAATTCCGAAAACTTCATTTCTTAAAATATGATGTGACCAAAGGGAAGACCATAAGCTTTAAAATGACACCTCATTCATTGATTTCGGTGAAGTATGAAGGAAGATACAGGCTTGTGACAAAAGAATACCTTATAGAAATAATATATATGATATTAGTAGGGTGAAATAAATTCAAGAAGCTGCTGTTTGTTACTAATCAGAAAATAGAGTTAGGCATTGGCTAAATTTACAATCAAAGAAATCTAGTGTGTAAATCACAGTGATGGTTGAGAGATGCATATAACTCCTGAAATATTATTGTGTCGTAAAAGTAGGTAATGGATATTGTGATAACTCACTTGCTTAACAAAAACAGGTATTTATAGTTTAACAGTTGAATACATGTTGGTGTTTAGTGAATTTAGTGTTCTGTAGCAGAGCAAGTGTGTAAAGGGTCTTGTACGGCTCAGTACAGTAGTTCCTAGAGATTGAGACAGCTATCGGATCTCAAAATAAATTGTAAGGGTATACTTTGGTCAGAGAGTAGGGGAATTGTTTAATTAAGCTTGATTAACTCATATGCAGCAGAGTTTAGTGGTGCCATATCGGGTTAATTCTATACTAGTGCTGTCAAAGTTATCACGAATACAGTAGATGTTGTGTGGGCAATCTGGTTTAACTCTCATAAATTATTCTGATAGTTTAAAAAGCTGCTCCATTCAGTAATATTCTTGGTGCAGGGGGATCACTGACTGATGCATCTAGAAATTTCTGTAGCTATAACAGGAAACCGAGGGGAAGACAGGGTGTAGAGACAATTATAGATAAGGATGGAGAAGAAGTAACTGAAGATTTTAAAAAGGCAGAGTTATTAACAAACTGGTTTAGTGAGACCATTAAGTACTATGACTCAGCAATGGCAGGGGTTATATCAGAAAACGAGCCTACCATACAGTTGAAAATGAACAGACTAAAAAATTGAAATTAAATATGAAGATTTAATGAAGGAACTAAGGAATCTAAAAAAGTGTAAAGCGGCCAGTGTGGATAATATTACTACAGATGTGTTAAAGATAGCAGGATGTGACATTATACCTTATCTTGAAACTGGATACTTGTTACTTAGCAGATGAGCGGAAAAGTGTGAAAACTATAGGCCAATCAGCTTGACATCAGTGGTAGGTAAATTAATGGAGAGATTAATATTTTATTTCTCGTGTCCAGGACATAACAAGTTGAAAAAACAAATAACATTAATTAATTAATATTAAGCTATAAACACAATTATATAGAATGTGACCAGAATTCCGCAATCTTGATGGCCTTCTCATTTGCCCTGTAAAGGTCGTCGATATTGCAGGTTTCAGGGAGATTCCTGCATATCAGAAGATGTTGTGGGTTCTGAAGCTCACCACATTCACATAGACCGTTGTCATTAGTGTACCCCCATTTTTTAATATTATATTTACATCGGGACACTTCAGTTCTTAATCTGTTTAGAGCCTTCCATATAGCATATGGCTGATTACATCCCGAAGCCGGTGCCTCTTTGATGTTCCTCCACTGTTCTTCAGGCACCGAATTTCGCCATAGTTCTACACGGCGTGCTCCAGTAGAAGATGTTATGGCTGTAGCTGATTGTACGAAGCTCTTCCTTGACTTCAGCCTTGTGGGTTGAGGTTCGTGTCCAAACAAAGGGTGTCTGGGGTCTGTTTCTTGTTTCCTCTTCTCCCTCTCTGCAGCTGTTTTCCTACGAATGTCAGGTGGTGCTATACCCATGATTTGGTATATTTTACTAATAGGAGTTGGTTTTAGGCAACCTGTTACAATGTGACCAGTATCATTCAATGCTATATCAACCTGCTTAGCATGTGCAGAGTTTTGCCAAACTGGTGCTGAGTACTCTGCTGCAGAGAAACTGAGTGCCAGGGCAGATGTACGAAGCACATTTGGATGTGCTCCCCAGGAGGTACTTGTAAGTTTCCAGATGATGTTGTTCCGGGCAGATACTTTAAGTTTCAGATCCTCACAATGGGTTTTTGAATGTGAGAGATCGATCAAGCTTTACTCCTAGATATTTAGGTGTATCGCAGTGTAGTAGTTGTTGCCCCCTCCAGTTGATGTTCAACTTCCTTCTGGTGTCTCTGTTTCTCAGGTGGAATGCACAGACCTGTGTTTTTCCAGGGTTGGGCTTCAAGTGATTAGCATCATAATACTTGGCCATATCTTCAAGAGCTGTTGTCAGCTTCACCTCCACCGCCTCAAAGGTTGTGCCTTGAGCTGCAACTGCTGTGTCATCAGCATAAATGAATGCTCTTGTTCCAGGAATAATTGGTTGATCATTTGTATATATGTTGTACAAGAGCGGGGCCAGCACACTACCCTGAGGGAGGCCATTCTTCTGAGTTCTCCATCGACTCTTCTTATTGTGGAGGGTGACGTAAAACCTTCTGTTTTGTAGTAAACACTGGATGACTTGTGTTAGATGGTAGTCTTTTGTGATGGAATATACCTTACTTATCAAAATTTTGTGGTTGACTGTATCATACGCCGCTGTGAGATCGATGAATGCTACACCTGTAACCTGTCCTCTTTCATACCCATCCTCTATATACTGTGTGAGGTTAAGAATTTGGCCGCAGCATGACCTACCAGGTCGAAAACTAGCCTGTTCCTTTATAAACATTTTGTCAATGCACTCTGAGATACGATTGAGGATCAATCTCTCCAAGACTTTGTATGAATAACAAAGGAGTGAAACTGGTCGGAAGTTTTTTGGATCTGTTGGTTCCTTTCCAGGCTTTAGCAGTGCCACAACTTTGGCTTTCTGCCAGATCTTGGGGATCTGTAAGTTGGAGGTGCAGGCATTCATTAAATTCAAGATCCACTGCTTTGTAGCTGGGCCAAACATTTTAATTTGCTCTGTTCTCAGGTCATCTAAGCCTGCAGCTTTGTTAATCTTCAAAGACTGCAATGCGGCTTCCAGTTCTATCAGTGTGAATGGATTCCCAAGATGGTCTTGCTCGTCAGAGTGCCTTTGGAGCTTTCTTTTTTCAGGTCTTCTTCTAGTCTTTCCATTCAGTAGCAGTTGTGTGCTATTTGATTTGGACTAATTTTAAGGAGACTAGGTGGAGTGCTACTTGGATCACTATTGAGGTTTTTCAGTAATTTCCAAGGCTTACAACTATTCTGTTTCATGTTTAAATCTGACATTAAATTGCACCATTTATCTCTTCTAGCAGTAGACACAGCGCGTAGGAGATCTTCACCTGTCTGTATGGTTTCTTCAGAAAAAGGATCTTCTTCGTAAAGGTGCCCGTATCTCTCAAGAAGAGACTTGGAGTCATTATCCAGTCCAGCGACATAAGTCGTTCTACAGCCTCGAGGAATATGTTTCCGTGAGATGGCTTTAACTATTTCAATAAATTTGTCGTATGCATTTGGAGATGGGTTGAGGTTTAGCACTTCCTCATCTAGTTCTTGAGAGAACTTTCCCCATTGTGCTTGTTTGAAATTGAATCTTCTTTTAAACTGAACAGACTCTGGCTTCACTACTGCTGCAACAGTGCAGATAATTGGTCTATGTTGGGTACGTGGGATTGGCTCCATAACATTCTTCTTTGACTGTTTGGCAATGTGTTCACTGACAAAGATGTTATCTGGGTTGTATCCACCCTGCCATCTTCCACTACTAAAAGATGGTGGCAACTTTGGGTCATATATTAGCATTAGGCCCATACGTTCAACCCATCCTTCAAGGTCCTCTCCATTTTTATCAGTTTCCCTGTAGCCCCAGGATGTTCTGTGGCAATTGAAGTCACCCATAACAATCTTTGTTTGGTAGGAGTGGAAGTTAGGTGGTTCTGTGAATCTAAATTCGGCATTTGGTGGCTTATACACTGATGTCACGGTGCATGATTTGATTTCGGTTGTCAGTATCTCTATTTCGCCATCTGAGGTTATCCCAGTTGAAAGGATCTTTAGATCTGGTTTGGCGAAAACTGCACTGCCATACTTTTCACTTGGTCTCTCATTAATAAGGTTCATTCCATTGATTTTTGGCCTTCTGTCATTTGGACCTTTATGTGTCTCTTGACCAATAAAAAGTCACATTTTGAGTGTTTACAGATATCAGATAGTAAAATCTCTTTCTCTGGTGATATACCTTCGATGTTTATTGATATAATTGAAAGAGCTGGCTTTGAAAAAAACCGTTTATTTTGAAATTTGTCCTGGTGGTGGAAGGATCTGCCATTAGGATTATTCCTAATGTTGCCAGAGTACGCCCGATCGTATTAGTTTTCATATTTCACTATTCTGCACGATCTTCGTCCTTCCATGTACCCCAGAGATTAATATGCAACCATATCAGACGTGTCTGTGAGAAACGTAAGTGGTTTTCCAGTTGGCAACATGGCTTTATGCATAGATATTCATGCTAATCTCAGTTAGTAGGCTACATGCAAGATATTTCTGATGAAATGGATAAGGTAGGTCAAGTTGACAGTGTAGCACTAGATCTTTCAAAAGCTTTGACAGAGTGAGCAATAAAATGGTGCTGAATAAGGTAAAAACTATTGGAGTTGGGAAAAAGGTGATTTTCTGGGTACAAAAATTCTGAAAAGGAAGAAAGCAGAATGTTAAGGTAGGAAATGCAGTGAGCATGAGAGTGCCGTAGGGTACTGTTTTGGGAGCATTGCTATTCGCCATTCTAATGAATGATTGTGTTAATGATTTACAGTCAGAAGTTAGATTGTTTGCAGATGACATAATGCTATATAAAAAAAATCAAAACAGCAGAGGACTGTAAACAGTTGCAGGGTGATCTGGACAGGATATCTAGTTGGGTTGGTTAACATGGGATGAAGATAAATGCATAGAAGAGCCAGCTTATTAGATCCACAGATAAAAAACTAACAGTTGATTATGCTTATAAAGTGGGGAAGGAGTTACTTATTGAAGACTCAAATTGTAAATCATCATCATTATTGTTGGGGACCATCTCCAGTTTCCCGGGTGTGGTTTACGAGCCTTGGTTGTTATAGACGATTGTTTTCCACCTTTTCCTGTCCAGAAAGGTTTCTCTGTCTGTGATGTACTCCCAATTCCAGCCTCTTCTCTCTACGTCCTCCTTTAGTTGGTCTGTCCATCTTCTTCTTGGTCCTTCCCACTGGTCTTTTTCCCACTATCCTTTTTTCCAAATACGTTTTTGGTAATCTTGTACTAGTCATTCTCTTGATATGCCCAAACCACTTAAGTCTTGATGACCAAAGTCCTCTCTTCCATGGGTTCCATTAGCTCTAGGTTTGATCTAATTTCATCATTCTTTATGCGGTCAATAACTTGGCATAACATTTGATAGCAGACTTAACTGGGCAGGACACATTGGACTGGTAATACGGAAAGGGTTCGTAATCCTTGACCTGTTGGAAGAGTGATGAGGGGATGCACTAGAGAAGTAAGGGAATTGGGGTACAAAAACTTTGGTCAGACCACTGCTGGAATATGGTGGTGTAGTTTGGGAGCCATATTTTGTATATCAAATACAGGAGTTGGAGAGACTGCAAAGAAGGGTTGCTAGATTTGTCTCTGGAAATTACCACAAAAACGCATTGAGTAGCTGATATGATAAAGGAGCTGGGACAGGATTCACTGGAAGATGGGACGAGAGTGATGAGGTTCATGGGAGTGTACGATGCATATATTGGCGATGAGGCATCGAAGATATTGGTGGAAGAATTAGGAGAGGAGCATTAAAGGAAAAGACAACCTTTACCACAATCTGGCACTTGATTCCGGGCATAAGAGCGGGAAAATTTTTCATTGGTAAGAGGTTCAGGAAATGGAACTGGTTACCAATAGAAATGATGAATAACTTTCCAAATATGCTACATGAATTTAAAGTCAAAACTTGTAGGCAGCTTAAGTAGGATAGGGGTGGAATGTGTGTGTAGGGAAATTGCAATTGGAGCATGCATTCCATTGCGATTAAGTTAATTTTTTAAATTATGATGAAATTGTTATAAATTCATGAATCCTGTATAAAGGAATGTGTATCTTGTCACAGAATCTCACATCATCGTCACCGGTAGCCCAGACTGTAAAGTTCGAGTGTGGAGTCTCTTTGTCCAAAAGAAACCGCGTCATGTGTTCTTTGGACATAAGACAACTGTTGTCAGCATCACATTGCAAGATGCTGGCCAGAAAATATTTTCTCTGTCAAAAGACAAAACCATTAAGGTTTGGGACTTGACAACACAGTCTTGCATACAGGTAAAAATAAATTTTGTCAGAAAAAAATAACGGACATCCATAAATGATTTGAACAATGTAGTTTTGACTAGTGAGAAATTGGCGTTTTTAAATGGAAATGAGCCTCATATTGCTAAAGGTATTACAGTTATATTTTCACTTCCAATTCCGAATCCTACATACCAGTGGTTCTTTACCTGTGGTCCGCGAAGATGGGGCGGGTGATCCACAGGCAGAATATTTGAAATTTAATTCTAATTGAATTAAAGAAATCATAACAAAAATAAATGAGTAAAAATTGTTCACAAAAAATTGCTACAGAACTAAGACTGTATAATGCTACAATACTATTGGCCATATGCCTTCAAAACCAAATTTTCTAAGAGCCATAAATATTTCAGCGACCAGGGAAAAAATCTGTTATTCTCAGAACACAAGGATATGACTGCATAGTAATTGTAATAAAATACATTTCCAGTTGGAATCAAAGAGGACAGCATCCTTTTGAGGGCCTTATTGTAGGTCACAACTGGTAGAATTGCTTGATAACATACACATGGGTAAAAAAAAAAAAAAAAATACTCCCATGTAAGTTAGTGGTCCATAGAATTATTTTTGAAGTTTCACTGGCTCTCATGTAGAGATAGATTGTAAAACACTGCTAGATACCAATGATATAATCCACAGTAACAGTTCTGTCTTCAGGCAATGTAAGAATGATGAGCAAAATCACTTAGGAATAATATAGAAAAAAGTAGCAAAATTTTAGCCATAATTTCCAGTGAAGAAAGAGGCAGAGACTAAATATAAATGTTGTTCCTGCATGGCAATGAAATGCGCCATACTTAAATGGAGCATTAGAAAATAAGAATAGAGGAAGGAAACATCACTCACCAAACATGACAATATAACAGAAATGAATGTTTATTTCTTTTTTGTGTGTTGACATCATCCTGCTATCATTTTTGGTGAGCAACAGTCATTCCTCTAAACTTATTTTAATTCAGATGTTGATTGAAGTGAGCAAAACATGTTTTAACAACTAGGAATGTATTAACATGATAGATTTATAGCTCTCGTCTACTTAAGTTTTTATTCTTGAGTCATAAATTCGTGTCAATGAAAGACCTGAATGCATAATATATTATAGCTAATCATAGTGAAAATTTTATTTGTTACAGACATGTATACATTTTCCAATACATTTGGAAATGTCATATAGCATACAAATTTCAAATGCAGCCAATTTTTAGATACAAGTACACCTTTTTACTTTTAACTCAGTTCCACTGTCAATAGCAAGTTTATTTATTATTCTTGTTAAGTAGATCACTGCTGAGGAAGTGCCTCTGGGACACGAAACATGTCGTGATTAAGACACATACGTGCAATATGAATAATAAACATAGTGAAAAAGGATAAAATTAAGATAGGGAAATGAGCCACCACTTACCTTTAGATGATGTGGAGTGCAAACACACAGAAAAGACAAAAATACAAATAATACAGAAATTTTCAGGACGAGCCCTTTGTCAACAGGAGAAACATTAATGGAGGTGGGAGACTCTGTCACAGGCCAGGAAAATGGTGGGGGTAAATTCAAATGGAGGACAAGTTTATCTATGCTTGGGTATCAGCTCTGATTCTGCCCCTCTACTTGTCTTCTGTTTGAATTTACGCCCACCATTTTCCTGACCAACAGTCTTTCTTTGAGGCAGTCTCCCACATCACCCATCTCCATAATGTTCTCCTATTGATAAAGGGCTCGTCCCAAAAATTTCTTTATCATTTGTATTTTTTCTTTTCTGTGTGTTTACACCCCACATCCATCATCTAAACGTATGTGGTGGCTAATTTCCCTATCCTAATTTAATTCCTTTTGCTACATAGTGCCTTTGATTTCATTGTTTAAAAAATTATTGAATGATACCAAAAAAAAAAGATGAAAATGAAGTAAAAAGAAATATTAATTTTGTAACTGAATTTTGCTGAAATCATATTTGATACAATTAATTCATTTCTACAAATTCTTGAATGGAGTAGAAGGAGTTTGCCAATAAGGTAATCTCTCAGTTTTTCTTTAAATATTAACTTTATATATTTTATATGCTTTATACATCCCAAAAGAGGAACTGAACGCATCCAGTCAGGATTGCTTATCATTCTCCATTATTGGGACACACGAAATAATAATAATAATACCTTTAGGAAGTTTGTTAAACAGATGTTCCCCATTATAGTAATGATGGTGATTTTTTGTTTTGTTTAAGTTGTTTTCTGTTTCTTTATTGAAATTGTTTACCTATGAATTGGATATAAATAAGTTAATATGTTCTATGACAAAACACATGAGAGAATATATATACTGACAAGACATTGTAGAATATTGTGCTTTTAAAAAGTTATCTACAACAAGTTCTTGGTTTCACTCTACACAGCTTCCTAGTAACTCTTTTCTGTGCTATGATTTTTTTTTTATTTTTTTTTACTTTGTGAAGAGTTTCCACAAAAAATTATGCCATATAACATGACTGAATGAAAATAAGAGGAGTAGTCCTGTTTTGTTAATTCTCGGTCTGCTGTTAAAGAAAGTGTTTATATTGCAAAGGTGGCACTACTTAACTTCTTCAGTGATGTGATATGTTCTTGCTAATAAAGTTTCTCATCTATTTGAATGCCAATGAATTTCATATACTTTCAAAGATTCTTTGTTTTTATAGTTTATACTTAAACTGTGGTGTATATATTTTTTTGTTTAAACCTATGTAATGTGTTTTATCAGTGTATAAATTTTTGTTTTAAACTTAATATAACGTGTTTTATCAAAATTTAATTTTAATGAGTTTGCCTTAAACCAGTTCACTACTTCACTAAGTAATTCATTGCATTAAGTTCTAGATACTGTTTGGTGTTTTTTTACAGTCAGGTTAGTATCGTCTACAAATAAAATGCTCTTAACGTTGTCGGATAAGTTTGCAGGAAGATCAGTGATGTATATTACAAACAGAAGGCATCCTAGGACAGAGTCTTGTGGAATGCCATGCTGTATTTTTTCCCAGTCCGATGAAGGATCTTTACTGATTTTAGAATGGAAAAAAGAAACTTTTCACATTCTGCTTTCCATATATGAACTACACCATTTACCTGCAGTTCCATAAATACCATTGTATTCCTTAAGAAAGGGTAATTCATGATTTATACAGTCAAATGTTTTCAAAAGATCAGAAAAAAATTCCTACAGTGCACATTTTATTATTAGGTTCCTCAAATGTGTTATTTAAAAATGAATATACAGCCATTGTTGTAGGTGACCCTTTTTTGGAAACCACACTGTGAAGTAGTGAGAATATTATAGTGTGTAACATTTTATTGCTCTACTATACCGGTACATAACTTTTTTTCAGAAATCTTTGTTAATACTGGAAGTAATTGGGTAGTAGGTATCAATACATATCACTTCTTCCCTTTTTAAATAACGGTTTTACAACTACATATTTTAGTCTAATTGGAAATACATCTTGCATTAAAGATTCATTACATATGAGAGGCAGGGCAGGATTTAAGCTTTCTTTTAGTGTAGGCTGTTCATTTGTGCCGCCCTTTTCTCTTTCATACTTATACTAATCACTAATTTGTATTACCCTTATTAGGTATCAAATGATTATATGTAAATGAAAATTATAGTAGACATTTTTCTATTATGTTTATAATCACACACACATTTGACGACTTACTAAAGTGGGCACCCTAGGAAATTTACCGCCCCTAAAACGCTGCCGCCCCTAGGCTGGAGCCTATACAGCCTAATGGGAAATCCAGCACTGATGTGAGGAAGTAAATGACATATAGTCTCAACATCTACCTGAATTCTTTATTTTCACTGATACATACATGTTCACAACCTCCCTTATTACATTTGTTAGTATTTTAGAATAAGGTTTATAATGAGCTTTTAGTGTATAGTTATCTAATTCTCTTATTTTAAGTAAAGGTCCATTTTTGTTTTACAAGATACTCTAATACCTTTTGTTATTCATCCCTTACCCAGTTCACTGTTTGGAGTGTTGAAAACTTTCCTTTTTTTAAAACATCCTTCAAAATATGTTAGAAATATATTGAGAAAGGAATCAAAGTTTGCATTAACACACTTTGCATTGTACACTTCTGACCATTGTTCATTATTTAAGGAATCTGAGAAATGTTTTATATTTTTTCATTAATATGTCCTCTATATACCCAGCCTTTTTTTATCTGCTTTACAGTTGTTGTGGACTTGATATAAATAACTGGGAAGATACCATTTATTACTGCAAGAATGTTGCAATTACTGAACAGAGATATATCCATAAAAAAGTACCATTTGTAGTCCTATTATTATTTTGTATTCTTGTAGAGAAATTTACAATTGCCGTTAAGTTAAAGATAACATCAAGACTTCCATATCTAGTCTCCCATTGCTGTGGTTGAGAAATTTAACATTGAAATTTTCACATAAAACTATTTATTTGATATTTATGAACATAGTAACAATGACTTTAAATGTAATAAAAACAGACTGAAATTTTCCAAGGGGATCCTGCATATTGTTATAAATATGAGGTGTTCTTTAACGTATTCCAGTTTTGTAATGCAGCATTCAAAGTGTTCTAGGTTATACTTTTGGCTGGACAGTTGAGATATTCCTGTGTCAGACAAATGATATTCAGATATGCACAAAACACCTACATCAAAATTTTTGGAATTTTGTATTGCTTCTAGGCATAGAGGTAAATTTCAACATTTTTACTAAATATTCCTCTTACATTTTGATGGAGAGTCAATGACTTTAAATTGTTTACTTTATAAGTACATACTAGCATGTCAGCTAAAATTTCTAAATTCAATAAATTTTGTTTAGCAGAGAGTTTAATTTCCTTCAGACTTCTTGATATATTTATTTTATTTACACTAAAAAAGTCCATGACTTAACATCACTTACAACAGTAATATCTCTTTCACTCAGTTGGCAATCTCTGATCTTATCAGCAATAAGAAGCGAAAGCTTCCTTTTGCCTCTGAAATTTAGATTGATTCCAGGGCGAGTATATACCATTATTTTCCATGGGGCATCATTGGCAGTTACTTTTTATTGCAACTGTTGCACTAAATATTGTTCGATTGTACTCACATAGCTGTAATCACAACCTCATCATCACATTTATTTCAGCTGTGTAATAAATCTGTAATTTATTAGACTCTACGTAAAGTAAGTGCAAAAAGTTCATTGCATAATAAACTTGTACCAGGTCTGTGATATTGACACATGCCATCAGTCTTGATCAATATTCTCTTTCCATATCCTAGTTTTCATCTAAGTACTAATTTAATTGTGACTGATTACATATTCCTGAGTCAGTGCATTTCAATGCATGACTTTCAACTTTAAATTCTTTAATCATTTGAGACAACTTGTTCAGCATATCTTCCACTATCCACCTGGAAATGAAAATTTTTGCACTCCTTTATACTTGATATCAAGTGCTATTTTCTGGTCATGGTAACATCTTCCCTATCACGTACAGCATCTGTCCAGTCCTCAATGCCAATGTATGCCTTCCAACACCACCTTTCTTCCAATGACAGCCCTTCCATCTTCTTTATCATATCTGTCAATGATTATTTCATGTACAAATCGAGCAGCCCTCCTTTGCGCACCAAGTTGTAGTTCATCCTTGTTTGTCGAAAAAGTGAATGGTCAAACTCATAGCCATTCAGTGTATTCTCCTTCACTAGTAACATCTCCTTGCTTATGGAAATGGTAATTGGCCTTAAGAATAGGTTAGGTCAGTGTACATATCTTTGTCCATTTGTATCAGGAGATGATCATTTTCTGCAACAAAGATTGAAATTTTGTCACTGTTTGGTATGATGTTATATGTATGAAACTGTTCATTTTCTTTAATTTGATGAGGCTCAGTATGTACAAATCTGAGTTTCAAGCCGTATGTCTCATCTTTAAAACATGAATAAAGTTTTTACTGAAATATTGTAAAGTTAGTTTAATTTAATTAATTTAATAATTTAATTTTAATATATCACATGCCAAGGTGACAGTTTTCCAGCAAACTAATATTTCCTCTTTCTTGTACCCACCTACTGTTTCTCTCTATAAGTTTCACATTTAAATTCATTCAGTGTTTTTGGTAAATTATTCATCATTTCTCTTGGTGAATTATTGTATTTATTTATTCATAGCGGGTCTCCTAGCACCATATGTGGTGAGTGATGGATTTAATTTCCCTATCCTTCCTTATTTTAATTCCATTAATCACGGTCATATTCAGTAAATGCCGAGTTTCAAATACTCCGACGTCATAAGTTATGTGGTGGGTAGGGTTGGATAATGAGATTCAGAGATGTCATAAACATACCTCCAATCAACCATTTATGCTGATTGTTGGAATTCTTCTAGAAGCCTCAAGATACTGAAAACCAATAAACTGTTTCAGACGTACAATGGAATGCCCGCTGAACTCGGAGAGCGGACTGCTTTGGTATCATTTTACAATCCACTCAATCGGAATCTGATCGTGGCCAGCATGAAGATAGCAATCATCATATGTTGTGAACAAATCAATCTAGAGGATACTGATGGATTTACACACACCAAAGCTGTCTCTAAAGCTCTCTATAACCATCTTTTCAAAGTGGTAAGCTTGGAATAATACATTCCCTTAAAAACAGAAATTCAGTGAAGTAGTAGCTGATTACCATTAAAAAAAAAAAAAATTCAGATAACTCGCAATATATGATTCAGTTATTTCACACAGACTATGCAAATTCATACATATATATAAGCACAGTGGTTAAGGCGTCTGGGAATTGAAAGGTCCCCAGTGAGGATTTTCATAGGCTCTCAACCCAGCCTTCCCCTCTGCTAGCTGTGTAATGTGAAGTACGCCAGAACACTTCCATGGTTCGGATTCCATATTAAACTGTAGGTCCCCTGTACCTCATAGGTCTGCCTGGTTAGGTCAAGGCAGAAACAACAGGGATGGAGCCAACAGAAATCCTGTCACCAGGTCATGGAATTATTATTATTATTGTGTGAGAAGGAAAAAAGGGTAACTGGGAATTTAATGTTTGTCTAGCAAAGCTTAATTTATTATTTACTTATTTACTGTATAAATAACAAATTGATCACTATATGATGTAGAAAGTTGAAGATTAAAAATTTAAATAATTGTAGTGATATGTGTGTCTGAAAAATAAAGTGATAAATAGTATTATTCACCAATCTGCTTCCTCCTGTTGATACTACGAAGCAAATAGGGGATGCAACTTCTGATGAAAGAAGAGGTCTTAAACATTATGTAAGGAACCAGACCGACACTGGGGTTGGTATCGCCTAAGTACCTTATCTAACTGTCTTGGTAGCACTTCACTGTCCAATGAAAGTTTGTTACATATTTTAATTTAACTTGACCATGTTGCCAGGATACAACAAGAATGCTAACAGGTCGCCACAATATTTAATGACCCAAATATTGAAAAGGTATGGTAACAGCTACAGAAATGAAACAGTTCACTTTCCAAAATTCTTCCAGTTTATTAAAATGAAAATTCAAAGTTCAAACAGCATTCTTAAGTTGCGTAGGCTAATCGAACAATCGATCCAAAAGTTACAGGTTATGGAGAGAGGTAACACCGAACAAACCCCAAAGAAAAGTTACAAGTTCATGTCAAACCAAAGCCACGCCCCTTCCATAATGGCTGACTCCAGAAATGCCAACATAACTCCCGCACTCCAACCTAACGTCGGAATAGCCAACACACCAACACACGCTTAGATCATCTTACTAACAAGACTGCAACCCGGAAAAAGGACAAAAGGCGTCACCTCGGCCTCTAATTTATACCTTCGCTGACGTCAGAGCCAGAACGCCGCTTTCTGCCCACACTTTAACGAATTAGATCGGAAATATCTCAGTAACTAAACAGTTATCCAAAACTTTAAGTGTGGCAGTGTTTCGACATATTTAATTGTGAAATAGTGAATATTTAATGAATAATTTTAAGCAACTGGTTTAAAAGTTCCCAGCGTAGGGGTGGACTACTTTCCTACCTGGGGATTTACTATTATGCTGAAAATTTCTACATTTCGTCATTTTATTAATGCCACGATTTATGCAAATTATTTTATTCTCACTGTGATCTACAAAAATTCGCGAGTTTATTGGTGTGATTTTTATTAAGATTGGTGCAGGGAAAGATTAACCACGCTGTAACCAAAGTGTGATTTTTGTTTTAATTTTATAACTTTATTTCTAGGACTTTTATTGCAAATATAAAATTACCACGAGATTCTCTGAATTAAATCGCGTATTCTGAAAGTTGTCTCATCTCTGTATCTACTTTAGATCGGTTGGAAAATATTTCTAAACTCCACACGTGGATGCAATTTTAAGATCTCTATAGCATCGGTTCTATTGCTGGTAATTACTTGAAATAATTATACGTGATCTTAGATTTTTGGTTCTTTCCGGAAATCTACTTTTTATTTTGAATGTTCTCTAGGCTTTTGAGATAAAAATTATTTAGAGTGAAGTGCAACTGACGAAGCATTAAAAATTGATTTAAGTTATTTAAACGTCCTGGAACTACGAAATTTTAGTGAATTTATCTTCTAATCGCCTGATTACTTCCCTACAATTACTTTATTTGGTTCGAAAGTGTGTTAAAACAGTGAAATGCCAAATATTAGAAATTACTTGTGCACTGAACTGGATTATTATGGATTATCATATCAAAGGTTAGTAAAAGGTGTTAATATCACTACAGAAAGTTACTTTAGTTGGTTTATTTGCTATTAAGTTACTTTCTTGCTCCTAAAATTGGTTTAAAATGACAAAATGTTCCCCAGTTAGCAATTCCTAAGTCCAAGGTAATATTATTACTGATTATTTAATTTCCAGTTGACTAAAAGTTTATTTATTATTATTCAGAGTTTATATTCGGCGTTTAGCAACTACTAAAGGTCTTTACTGCATTCAAATTGGTTTAGAAACTACGAAGTTAACTTATATCAAAATCTATTATTTGAAATTGAAGTTGTGGGATTTAATCTCTTTCCTCCCAACCTGATGTCTTCTTTTTGTTATTAAAGGTTTATTTAGAGCCTTTATTTAATTATGGGTGCATTTATTATCCCTAAAAGGTTTTATTTAGTGTGATAGGTTACGGTATCTCTATGCCATACAAAGCCTTACTCTCATAACCTAACCATGAAACGAAACTATCTTCTACTACAGAGTAAACTTTCCCTCTAATGTCTAAAGGTGAGAGGCTAGAATTTAACCAAAATTCTAAGATGCTTACATGCCCCCCGAAGATTGAGGTTATTTTCCCAAGAAAACTAACTGAATATCTTGAAAAATAGAAGAAAAAAAAATTTAAATTCCACAAATGAAATGAATTATCCCCACAAAATCTAACTATCTCTTGTTGATTCGGTTCTCTCTCCATCATTCATACTCAAAACAAAATATTATCATTTATAACAATCTCAAAACTTTAACTCTCTCTCACAAGATTATTACAAAAATTTTCAAACTCATTCACTCTTAAAAGATTGATATTACTGAGAATTTATGATCAAATAACAAAAATGTAAAAATATAAAAAATGATCACAAAATTATAAGCATGTGTGTTCTCACAAAATTGTCGAACTATCAAACATATTATCAATATAAAACATAAATTGTGTACATGTAAATTACAAAAGTACATTGACAAATATTATACAAGAAATATTCGATCTGTTTTAAGAAAGAAAAACCTTAAGGTTTAATATTTTATAAGCATAAACATAAGGAACAAAATGGTGTTTTACAAATAATCTTTCTTTACAATTCCATATTGGAAAGTCTTTCGTTCTGTGAACGTCTTTGTTTGCATATTACACTGTTTTATTATGGCCTTACCACCTTCCCCTTTTCACACCTCACACCCTTGCTACATAACTCCCTAAATGGGTGAAAACCCAAGTCCTGAAACGGGCGCAGACTTTAAGGCTCGTAACTTATATAAACCAACAGCCTTATGGCTAGTTCTGCCGAGTACAGTCCATCATCCCCGGTTCCTGACGCAGCAGGAGTAGCCTGGGGAAACTCGGTCAGCTAGCTGGTCTGTGAAAGATACAAAACAGAAAACGAAATACGGGAATTAGTGGCGGCCAAATTGTTCTTAATGACTAACATATACCTAAGGAAAAATTAAGATCAAATAGAAAAATAGGTACAAAAGTAAGATTACAATAATCATAGTATTTACAATGAAATTTTCACAAGTTGTTGGAGAATGAAACAAAATTAATTATTTTTCTAGCAAAGATGGTAATTACAAATAGCAAGAAAAATGAAAAACAAGTACAAGTTATAAGTCCTATAAGTAAGTAATGTTACAAAAATTTATCCAAAGGAAACCCTATAAAGACAGTACAAGAAAAGTACAAGCATATCCATATCAAATTAAAACATAGTGAAATGAACTTGGTCCATGCCAAGTTATTGGATCACTTAACTCAACAGAAGTTGTTACAATCATAAGAAATATTACTTATTAGATTTATTTACATAGTATTTCCCCAAAGAAAAGAAACATCTAAAACTGTGTAGGGGACAATTGTAACTTATAAGGAAACGTAGTTTCCAAGCAGCAGTACACTGCTATGTAAAATGAGAGTATAAATGTGTAGTGTGTGTATGAAATGTTACAAAAGATCTTTATGTTGAAGTATCACAACCCTCGTTGTGTTCACCAGTACACTGGTGCAAAAAAAAAAATCACATATCCTTTATAAATATTATAACAACTTATTCTGCAAAAGAGGTAGGTCCTGGTTATGTGTGGTTATAATGGGGTGTGTGTGTCCCCTGGACCAAATATCTCAGAATAATGTCACAAGAAAAGTTGTATACTCAAATCAGTTATAGTTTAGGAAAGTTAGTTCAAGTGTTATAGTGTATTGTTAATAATGAACATTACTCTCAAAATTCTGATTGCTTAAGGTCACTATGAAGTGCCTAAGGTGCAACAAAGCACAAAAAAAAAAAAAATCCTCAACCTAAGTTGGGTAAATAAGACAAAGCGAAGAAAGTGTTACTTAAAGTAGAAAAATGTATAGGAAAGTTTATTATAAAAAGTTTGCTTAGAGTGGTTTATTTTTACTATAAAAGTATTTGAAAGTATGTGTGTATCCTCATCACATTACTAACATCCTTCAACCTTCTTAGTGTACAAGACAATAGGAATTGCCATCCCCAAAACCGTTCTACGGTACATAGATAAACACTTAAGACAGTACATAACTTCCAAAATAGCTTTCAATTCATTCTTCCGCAACAAGAATGTAAACTCACATCAGTTTTAATATCATATCTCCAAGATTCCATTATGTGTAACAAACTTGGTTATATCCGCTTTTGTCTCTATAGTGTGTTGACTGCTCATGTTTCCTATATATATATATGTATTGTGTATGAAATTTGTGTAACTATATGAAATAACAATGACGCCTTATTTGTGTATGTGAGGTCATCCCTAGGTGATGCCTAATGTGTTTTAATATAGGAGGTCGCCTTGTTTTGTTACACTGATACATAATAATAATAATAATAATGATGGGTGGAAATGCAATTAATAATTATGGGATTCGCAGGTGAGTCTCCGATTCCCGGCCCTGGTAATAAATGTGGGATTCGCAGGTAAGTCTTTGCTTCCTGGCCCTAATAATAATAATGGGATTCGCAGGCAGGACTCTATTCCCTGGCCCTATTAATAAAATAACAATAACGCATTCCCCCAAAATGGTACTTTCTTCTCTTCCAGCCTCCCCCAAAAATATAGGAAAACATGTTATATCTCCACCTCTACTTTAACTAGAGCATCAACTTCCTCACTTGCACAAACAACTTTATCCCTTTGACAATCCATCTCAACATCCATAAGCTCCGCCCTTGGTGTCTCAGAAATTCTATCCAATCTAATCTGGCATATGACTTCCCAAGGTAGATGTTCAAATATTATTAGATGAAAGTACTCATTAGAAAAGTAAAGAGTTTGCAAAACTTCTGGTCCCAATACAACTTCAAAAATCAAACTCAGCTGAGTAATGAACTCAGATATACAAATACAAAAAATCCCAAAATAAAGTAGAAAAATATTAAAAATGGCAGGAATTGTCTTACATATCCTCAAAAGGTAGGATAATTGTGTTGGCACCATGTGAGGTATACTGATTTTAAGTTTAAGAACATTCCTCCATTCAGCAAAGAGTATGTCTTTGTTTGGAGTGAGAGGTTTCATATGGCTTTTAAATTTAGGAGCCCTCCCAAAGCATTGATAGCTGAAAAGAATTTTATTTTTATTAGTCTTTCTGTGCTGATATAGCATGGGTACTGTGGGTTGTGAAAGGTGTACACCATTTTCTTCCTTATCACAGGAATGAAAGAGTTTCAGCACAATGTCATAGTAAGCTGTACTGAGGTTTTTATTGCTTGAAAACTTTCTGGCAATATGGTGTATACTATCCCCAATGTGGTAAGTATTAAAAATCAAAGTCAGTACCTCATGTGAAATATTCTGAAAGAGAATGAAATGTGCTATCTGTTTTGTTAATTTGTAAGTCTCCCAAATGGGCACTGATAGCAATGAAAAATTTCTAGTGTTGTTCTCAGGGAACATTTTAGTTGTCAACTGTATATTTAATTTATCAACAAAAGTTGGCTTTTTCAACTTTTGTTGAATGGTTTGCTAGTAACTTCTTTTGTGTAAACTAATGGAGTAGGGAAATCAGCTGAGTGATGCATATTGTTTTGAGCATTGAAATTATTAAAGTCATCACTATTCCCTAAAATTACTGGCATAGGTTCATCATTCCCACAAATATCAGAAATAAGCTGCACTGCTTCAGGATGTACTGGCATGGTATCAGCTGACAGTATAGTAGTGGGATGTGCTAAGTCCGTTGTACAACCAATTAAGCTTTCTGGTTTTTCAGTAGTATTGTTAAGATCATCTGATTGTATAGTTTGTTCTGAATCAGGTACATGAGCCTTTACAAGTTCAGTTACAGCATTGTTAACTACAGGAGTCAGGTCAGTGACCTGTGAAATGTCAGCTGAGGGCTGTACCTGAATTTCAGTTTTGGAAAAATTAGTTGTTTCTACTGTAATAGAATCTAAGTGGTCAGTAAGTGGTAATGGATCAGCTGATGCATTAATGCTAGGTTCTGTGACCTCTATGGGTGCAGAATATGTTTCAGAGTTTCCAAGATCAAATATATCATTTAGTTTTTTTCTTTGTTGAGCGAACATATCATTTATTAGATCAAACATCCACAGAAATTCTGTTGGTACAGTCATTCTCAGTGTGGGGACATCGAAATTACCCATGTTGGGTTCATGGATTGGTTGACTGGTCTCACTAGGAGGCAATATTGGAACATGAGAATCCATGTTTTGATAGTTAAAAACAATTTGAAATGTGTGGGAAACGTGCGTGAAAACAATTATACCAAAAGAGCATACAGTAATTTAGTTTCCACACGAGTACAGCAAACAGCTGTCTACAAATATTAAAATTCGACGCTTAAATGTAAATAAGAAACACACAAAAAAATTAAAATAGGAATTCCCAAAACACAAGAAAGAAATAAAAATAATGAATACACAAGAATAATATTAACTCCCCCTGAAAACAAAACACAGTAAAAATCGAAGTATCCAAATGTAAACACAGCAAAGACAAACACTGAAGCAGATGGTGAACACAAGTATAGAAAAGAAAAAAAAATTATATCTTTGTTATGTAGTATGTCTCAGTAAATCGTCGGCAAAGATGTACCATCTCTGTGGTAGTAAAATCTTTGAGTCGCATACAACACCAGCTGAGCGGAGGTATACTGAAAAACAGCTGATCGAAGTTGCATATCCCGTAAGGTTCCAAAACACTGTGAATTCACTCGCAGGCACGAAAATTAATGAAAAGCCAGGTAAAATTAGGCTGATAGGTAACATAAATTACCCCAAAGTCTTGTCACTCAGTATAATCGAGCACAAGTTTGCCACCGTAATGGCATAAATAATAGTAAAAATGCGGTTACTGTGATTGTAACCTTTGAGTAATATCATAAGATATTTCGGTCAACTATTGATGGAAGGTGAATGATTCTATGCAGCACGAAAAAGAAGGAAGAAACTGCATAGATGATAGAAAAGAATGCTCCCGGCAGGCCTAAACTGTCGCCCAAGTCTAGGATGGAGCGGCCCGATTTCGGATGAAAAACACTTTTACTCAACTTTGTGCAGGCTCGCAGTCCTTTGTCGGCGTGATGAATGGGGCGACTTGGAGTGGCGAAAACCGTGTCGACCGCGCCTCTGGACCCTCGCAGGTCAGCACTCCATGAAGTGAAAGAGGCGTCGGCGGCTGCGAACTCTGCCCTCGGCTGCAGTCGTGCGGTGTTGGTGATGTAGGCTGGTTGGCTAAAGTCGAAGTAGGTGTTGTGGAAGATGCTGGTATCCTTGGTTAGCACTCACTCGTATCACTGATAGTCGGTAAACCCTCTCCACAGTTTGAAATTGAACAAACACGAGCCTTACAGTCCCATGTAAGGACAAAGACCGACACTGGGGTTGGTATCGCCTAAGTACCTTATCTAACTGTCTTGGTAGCACTTCACTGTCCAATGAAAGTTTGTTACATATTTTAATTTAACTTGACCATGTTGCCAGGATACAACAAGAATGCTAACAGGTCGCCACAATATTTAATGACCCAAATATTGAAAAGGTATGGTAACAGCTACAGAAATGAAACAGTTCACTTTCCAAAATTCTTCCAGTTTATTAAAATGAAAATTCAAAGTTCAAACAGCATTCTTAAGTTGCGTAGGCTAATCGAACAATCGATCCAAAAGTTACAGGTTATGGAGAGAGGTAACACCGAACAAACCCCAAAGAAAAGTTACAAGTTCATGTCAAACCAAAGCCACGCCCCTTCCATAATGGCTGACTCCAGAAATGCCAACATAACTCCCGCACTCCAACCTAACGTCGGAATAGCCAACACACCAACACACGCTTAGATCATCTTACTAACAAGACTGCAACCCGGAAAAAGGACAAAAGGCGTCACCTCGGCCTCTAATTTATACCTTCGCTGACGTCAGAGCCAGAACGCCGCTTTCTGCCCACACTTTAACGAATTAGATCGGAAATATCTCAGTAACTAAACAGTTATCCAAAACTTTAAGTGTGGCAGTGTTTCGACATATTTAATTGTGAAATAGTGAATATTTAATGAATAATTTTAAGCAACTGGTTTAAAAGTTCCCAGCGTAGGGGTGGACTACTTTCCTACCTGGGGATTTACTATTATGCTGAAAATTTCTACATTTCGTCATTTTATTAATGCCACGATTTATGCAAATTATTTTATTCTCACTGTGATCTACAAAAATTCGCGAGTTTATTGGTGTGATTTTTATTAAGATTGGTGCAGGGAAAGATTAACCACGCTGTAACCAAAGTGTGATTTTTGTTTTAATTTTATAACTTTATTTCTAGGACTTTTATTGCAAATATAAAATTACCACGAGATTCTCTGAATTAAATCGCGTATTCTGAAAGTTGTCTCATCTCTGTATCTACTTTAGATCGGTTGGAAAATATTTCTAAACTCCACACGTGGATGCAATTTTAAGATCTCTATAGCATCGGTTCTATTGCTGGTAATTACTTGAAATAATTATACGTGATCTTAGATTTTTGGTTCTTTCCGGAAATCTACTTTTTATTTTGAATGTTCTCTAGGCTTTTGAGATAAAAATTATTTAGAGTGAAGTGCAACTGACGAAGCATTAAAAATTGATTTAAGTTATTTAAACGTCCTGGAACTACGAAATTTTAGTGAATTTATCTTCTAATCGCCTGATTACTTCCCTACAATTACTTTATTTGGTTCGAAAGTGTGTTAAAACAGTGAAATGCCAAATATTAGAAATTACTTGTGCACTGAACTGGATTATTATGGATTATCATATCAAAGGTTAGTAAAAGGTGTTAATATCACTACAGAAAGTTACTTTAGTTGGTTTATTTGCTATTAAGTTACTTTCTTGCTCCTAAAATTGGTTTAAAATGACAAAATGTTCCCCAGTTAGCAATTCCTAAGTCCAAGGTAATATTATTACTGATTATTTAATTTCCAGTTGACTAAAAGTTTATTTATTATTATTCAGAGTTTATATTCGGCGTTTAGCAACTACTAAAGGTCTTTACTGCATTCAAATTGGTTTAGAAACTACGAAGTTAACTTATATCAAAATCTATTATTTGAAATTGAAGTTGTGGGATTTAATCTCTTTCCTCCCAACCTGATGTCTTCTTTTTGTTATTAAAGGTTTATTTAGAGCCTTTATTTAATTATGGGTGCATTTATTATCCCTAAAAGGTTTTATTTAGTGTGATAGGTTACGGTATCTCTATGCCATACAAAGCCTTACTCTCATAACCTAACCATGAAACGAAACTATCTTCTACTACAGAGTAAACTTTCCCTCTAATGTCTAAAGGTGAGAGGCTAGAATTTAACCAAAATTCTAAGATGCTTACAATTATCAGGGGCATAGCTACTATACTAAGGGTCCCTCACTGCTCAATGGAGCCCCCAAGCACAATTCAGGGGCCCTCAGCTCAGGGGGCCCCTACCAGCAACACAAAGCAAAAAAAAAAAAGGTTGCCCATGTGGCCTGAGGGCCCAAAATAAATTTTTTGCACCGGGGCCCTTGTTGACCTAGCTACGCCACTGAACATTATTTCTAATCCAGTCAAGTCATTCGTCGGCAGAGTATTTGACGGCACCCTACTTCTAAAATGTAATGAAAAATTGTTCCAGTTGCAAATTTGATCTCTGCTGTTGATAAGGAAGTCTTAATGAGTGTTGTCCACTTCAACAGCAAGTTGACCCCACCACCAGGTGTAAAGCTATCACTATTGCCCTTCACAACTACAGCAAGGACTCTCGAAGGAACTCAGTCTGGGCAGCATAAAGTACCTACCAACTGCCAATCAAATATTTGATGACCATATCCACATTTCAACCAGCTACCTCGAGCACTCTCAAACAGTGCCAGTCACAGAAGGCTTTACGACTTGTTGACATTGAGAAATGTGAAGGAACGTGGCCATGGCCTTTTTGCAGGAACTATCCTGGCATTTGTAATTTCGGGGAAACTGTGAAAAATGAAATTTGGATGGCAGGAAAAGGATTTGAACTCATGTTGTGCTGAATGCCAAGCCCAAGAATTACTACTCACCCACCACACACAGTAAAAGATTTCTCTTTTTCAAGAAGGTGCTTTTAACTAGTTCTATTCTGTTTCTAACACTATTCCTCATTTGGCCGGCAGTTGTAATTTAACTTCCCGAATAACGATTGTTCCTAATACATGTGACGCCATTATTGTATTTAATATTTATCAATGTTAGCAGGTATCTCTGGAATCTAATGGCATTAGTTGTTCAGCAGTATTTTAGGTTGCAACAAGATGTATACGTCAGTGGTGTAAGAATGGGGTGGGGAGGAGCAAAATGCCATGGGCCTCAAGCCCCCTCCCCCCCCCCCACCCACCCCTTGAAAGAGTCTGCGACCATTGTCGCTGATGGGGCAGTAAATTCCACCCCCCACCCCCCTTTCCTATATCTGGCACTGAGGGAGGGCCCCATCCGATGAATTTGCATGGGCTACAACGATATAGTTATGCCATTGGTGTCTGTATCCATTTTTTGTTATAAAAGCATTTGGAAATAACATGCATGTGTTTCCCTTGGATAAACAACCTTGTGTCTAAGTAATATTGTTAATATCCACTCAACAACAAAAAGAAGCAGCCAGACGATGCGGTCGGATGTCACTGTAACTTCATACATACGTGATTCGTGTTGGTTTTCTTTCTCTGTCTCTTTTCTTGTAGCTTTATGCCTTGTCGATGTTGAGGTCACTAGAGGCAGGAAAGGTCTAGGTGCAATGAACGGGGAGATATTTAACCGTGGCCTTCTGAAGGAACCATCACCTGGACAGATCTAGGGTAACCGTGAAACCGCCACGTCGTCCTGAATCCGACGCCTCACCTAACACACTCGATATTAGTGTTAAAACTCTCTGCGACAGTTGGTGAATGGCATCACATTGTGTTCAGTGGAGAGCCGCGGTTCTGCACTACCTCGGTTGGCTATCGTCTGTGAGTATGAAGGCAACCTGAGGAGAGGTCCCAGTGTTTCAGAGAAGCTCAGTGATGTCACTCGCGGTGCCATGCTGTGAGGACCCATCAAGTATGACTCAAAATAAGGGAGCATCCATAAACTATGGAGCTCCATTATTGCCTCCTGTGAACCCACTTCCCACCCCCCACTCCCTCCCCTCCTCACATAGCCCGATGTGACTTTTGCCTATACCTTCACCCCTTTGCATGGCACGTAACTTCTTCCCCTATTGATTGCAGAAGACATTTTGTACTGTTTTCTCCTGTGAGACTATCATAAGTTACATGCAGAGATAATTAAATGATGGAAATAGGTATTCGCATGCTGTTGTGTGTTTTGTGCCTTATTTTAACTGTCACAAATAATATGAATGAAAAGCTATGTGGCCGCCTGGTTTGAAACCCCCCCCCCCACCACTACATAGCTTTTCAGCCAATCACCTCCCCCCCCCCCGCCTAGATGAAGCCACGTAGCTTATGGACACTCCCTAATGGCTGGTAGCGATTGAAGGAACTATGTCCTCATGATCTCCCATGTGACAGTACTGTGGTGTCATTTTGCAACAGCACAATGCTCATCTACACATGGCAAATGTCTCTATTAAGTCTCTGCATGACGATAAGGTACTCCCATGACCAGCAAGATCCCCAGATCAGTCCCTGATAGAACGTGTGTGGGACCAGCTCTGACGTCAATGCAACCCCAGAGCCAGTATCCAGGATATCAAGGACCAGTTACAGCAGTTGAGGACCAGCTTGCCTCAGGAGAGGATACAACGGACTGGGACAGCCTTCCCAACCAAATCTCTAAATGCATCCAGGCTAGAGGGGGCTCATCCAGCGAAGTTCTTTGTACAGCTGACTCGATGACTGAAATAACTGGCATACGCTGTCAACCCGTGAAGTTTAATTTGGTTTCCTCGTGGCCGTTGCAGCTGGTGACGGTGGGCCACGACTCGAGCATCATGGTGTGGGACCCCTGGGTGGGGCTGCGACTGCTGCTGATCCGGAACGCGCACTCGCACGTGCGGTTCGGCCAGGTGCGGCCGTCAGAGATCACCGCGGCGGCCTACAGCCCCGACTGGCAGCGCCTCATCACGGGCGCGCGCGACGGCTCGCTCAAGATCTGGGACTTCAACAGCGGCATGTGCATGCGCACCATGGGCATCGACCCCGAGTGGTACTGCTTTCTTAATATCGTAACCGCATCGTTTGTTTCTACCTCCCCTTGAAACTAGGATTAATTTACGTTTGTTGAACAACGGGCACACTTCAGTATTGTATGGCTTCTCTGCAAGCAACGTTTTAAGTGGTGCTGCCTGGCTCTTGTACGAACAAATCACTTTATTTGTGCATGTATAAAATTCCTAAAAGAATCGCAAAGTTGAAAATCGCGAATGTAATACTTATGGTGATAGGCATGTCGAACAAATTCGAGTTCGGCAAAGTTTTAATATAAATTCAATGGATCGTATTCTCCGGTGGCAATTTCCCCTGAAATCTATTTATCCCTTTATTATTATTACGAGTTTTTGCAGTTCTTTATTTTTATTTCTATTTTACAAATTCTAATACATACAATACCAACAACACAACAAAACGAACAACACAGATCTTATTACCACCAAAGATTCTCTCACACATTGAAGTCAGCGATATTCACTCACTAATTTATACCATGGAGGAAGGAATAATATGGAGACGACGCAAGAGACCTTTGCCACGCATGGGAGTGAAGCAGGCCGGCGGAGGAGTGGGGGGGCATGGCCGGAGTGGTGGGGGCTTGACCGCTTCCCAACAAACACGGGGAATATGTACAAACACCTCAAGGGGACTCTAGGATAAACGTGACGCCGCAATCTGGTGATGGATTATTATGTAACTCGATGAGACAAATAAAAAATGAAGAATAAAATTTTTTGATATCCTGCTTAGTTTTCGAGATATTCTGTCTCAAATGTGAAATGGTTTTGGTTGAAATTCAGAAGAAAAAATTATTCAAAGTCAAATTTTATGATGAATTTTTATTTAAAAAGACGAGACAAATAAAAAATAAAGAGTAAAATTTTTCGATATTTCACCTAGTTCTCGAGATATACTGTCTCAAAAGTGAGGTGTCTTGAGTTGAAATGCAGAAGAAAAATTTTGCAAAAGTCAAATTTAATGATGGATTCTTATGTAACACGACGAAAAAACTCGATAATAAGGAATAAATGTTTTCGATATCTTGCTTAGTTTGGGGGATATACAACATCCAAATTGAGAGGTTTAGGTTTGGATGCAGGCTGGACCAAAAATTAATTCTGTCAAAGCCACAATGATTACATGGTTGACATGCAGAATGGATATTTCAGTTTTATTACTACCACTTGTGGTTAGTCTGAAATGTGTCCTAGACCAGAAAAAAAGTAAGAGGACCCACTCTAGGGATGAGCAACCCAGACATTTTGTAGGCTGGTACCAGAAATAAAATGTTTATTCAGTCACCTTAATGAACATTCTCTTGATCAAGATGTGTTGTCTAATTTCACAGCCCTACTTATTACGACAATTGTAAAAAAATTATCTCTCAGTTAGATTTAGATACGGGGGGGGGGGGGGGAGAATGTTGTACAAAAAAAAGAGACTAAATTAGAAACACATTCCCCAAATTGATTTTGTTCAAAGGCCAATAACTTCTTTATTTATGAAGCCCATTTTTATTTCTGCATGAACCTGTTTCGACATAAATAGATGAGAAAGATTTCAAAATCGGTAAAAATAGGTATAGACGTATTTACAAACCGAAACAAGTCTTATATGAAGCTTTAAAAATAACCTAAGTCAATGGCCTGAAATAGCTATTTAAAAAATTAATAAAACTCACAGCTTCTCACATAACAGTTAATTTCATCATCCATTGTCAGTATAATCAGCAACGTGACGAAAGAAATCGTAATAGTAAATTCACTGAATCGCGAAGTAAAACACGCCCCTTTAAATCTCATTTTAAACACTCGTTAAAAAATAATGCTAGTCTATTATGTGCAAAATAGCAAGTTTGCTGATTTTCTACACTACACCAAGAAAAATTTGAGAACAAAGTCATCCCATTGAGAGCTATGACTAAATATTTATAGACGTGCTGCAAAGTTTGCGGTGTCTACCGCTCACTTCAACAACGATAATTACAATTCAACTTACTTATGAAATGATATTCCAGGTTCTTTCCTGTCTGGCCTATTTGTGCAACCGTACGCAACACAAGCTGGCATTTTTAAACACTTATACACAATACTAAATGAAATAATCACTGCATCTACCACAATGTGAACACCTTAATTGTTGGGAAGCGCCATATGGTCGCTGCCGGTGCTGCCACCATGCGGGAGAGTTTAGTGCTTGCTTCACCGATTTAACGTCACTTCTCCTCCATATAATTCCTTCCTCCATGATTTATACAAGTCCCAACATTATTAATATTATCATTATTACACAATATCCTTTGAGTGTAAATTCCCACACCCACCTACCTACACCCTGTACTAACTTTAATTTTAAATTCTTTTAGCGTTTTTGGTAAATTATTCATCGCTTACCTTACTACTTTATTCCAATCCCTGACACCCGTACCTACGAAACAGAATTTTTCCACCTCCTTGTGCATAAAATCGAGTGTCAGCATGTGGTAATTTTCGTGTTGTCCCTTCCATCACCATTCTAAATTTTTCCACCAATATAATTCCACACCTCATCACCAATAAATGCCTTGCACCCTCCCATCACTTTCCTCCTATCTTCCAATGAATCCTATTTCAGCTTCTTTATCATATCAGTTACTGAATGCGTTTTGAAGTAATTTCCAGAGACAAATCTAGCAGCCCTTCTTTGCACCCCCTCCTATTATTCTATTTGATACCCATATTCAAGCAATGGTCCTATCATAGTTTTCTAACCCAATTGCCCTATTGCTCTAGTACATCCCCCCAACACTCTCTCCAACAGGCGAAGGATTTTGAAATCTTTTCTTACCACTTGGAATTTGTTAAGAAACATAGTGCCGAGGTATTTATACTTCAAGTCTTCAACAACCAATTCTTTCCCTACCTTATAATCAGGAACATTATTTACTTTTTTATCTATATACTTAATAAGCTGACTCTTCTTTGCATTAATTTTCATCACACGTTGTCCCGTCCGCCTCTAATGACCTCGACGTCGACGAAGCATAAAGCCATGGCAAAAAAATTGTTAGATACCCTGTCCAGATTACCCTGCAGCTGTTCACAATCTTCTTTTTTTTATCTGCTTAATGCCTCTCTAACAGCGAGGTGTTTAGAGACGGGAAAGGATGGGGGGCAAGGAATGGGGAGGAATTCGGCCATGGCCTTTTAAAGGAAGCATCCCGGCATTTGCCTGGAATGATTTGGGAAACCATGGAAAACCCAAATCTGGATGCCCGGACGGGGATTCGAACCGCCGCCCTCCCGAATGCGAGGCCAGAATGCTAACCGTTACACCACCACCGTCTACCGTACTGATCATACTATATATCATTACGTCAATTGCAAACAACTTCAATTCTGATAAGTACCCATACACACGATTAAGGGGTATGAAGTTCTTCATCTTCATCATCATTATCCATCGGTGAAACCACGGAATGAAGTGGCGACTACGAAACAAAGCATTCCGTCACAAAACGTAACCGCAACTTGTTGAATTTCCTCCAGTCGTTTTGTTAAAGCTAGTACTTTGAAAGTGATGGCTCTCCAAAAGTAAATATCTGTTTAATAAAACCAGCTGTACCCGCGACTTCGACCGGTGGGAGTTGAGATTTTTGTTGTTAATTCACAGATAAATTATCAAGAAATATTAGCTGGGTAAGTTTAACCAAAGGAGTAGTCTTTTTTCCGTTTTCTTGTATCTCTCCCACATCTTCTGTGAATGCAATGCGTTTATCACAATTGAGCGCATCATTTGTATCTGCCTTTTCCTGAAACTACTAGTAATCGCAAAAGCGTATGTTTTTTGATGACCCACAGCTCGCTTGAGTATTGTTTACACCGATTTTCTGCAATCAACACTAGGGTCGTGTTTTAAGTTTTTACAAAAATTATTAAAGAAAAAAAATTTTGGTTCAAATCATTTTATTGATTCTCAAAATATTCGCCTTTAAGATTTATACACTTTTGCATGCGTTCAAACCAATTCTTGGAACATTTTTTCCACATTATGGCTCCCCACATCTTAACAATTGCACCGCAAAAATGTTCATGTTCAACAATGTTCCTGGGTACGTTTCATGTTCTCAACTCATGCCTGATGAGCGCCCGTCCATCTGAGAAGGGCACGTGACACCACCGCAAACGATATCACAAAGCGCAAGGTCAGTAACCAGCTCGCCAGGTTAAGGACAGGTTGCCGGAGTACACTGTGGTCGCGTGTAGATAGAAGAGACGAGGCGCACTATAGGGGACAGGCTGCGCGAGCACATCCGCAATTGTACAGGGTGTCCAGAAAAGGACTCCCTGATTTCAAAATTAAATATCTCGAAAACAAAGGGAATGCAGTAAACGGTATGTTTATTGTGACAGCTGTAACAAGTGTAAACAGCAGTGTGAAATAATAGTTACAAAAGCTGCTAACAGATGTACGCTGTACAGCTCATATCAGCATACATAAGTGAAATAATCGTATGAAAACAATCTTTGCAAACAATCACATCACAATGTTTTCAAAATGTTCACCATTGGCACTACAGAGGTGGCGCAAACGAAGAATGAAATTCGCCATTACATTTCGTAGTGTCTCGACCGAAATGGATTCAGATGCCGCAGAGATCGCCGATTCCAGCTCGTCCAGCGTGGCGGGATGCTTCGGGTAGACCATGTCTTTCACTGTGCCCCACAAAGAAAAGTCAAAGGAGTCACATCCGCCGAATATGGAGGCCAATCCATGCCTGCACCAGTAAATTCGGGATATCCGAAGTATATTCCCGAAGTATTCCTCAAACTGCTGTATACACTTCTTACAGCTGTCACCTTAAACATACCGTTTATTGCATTCCTCTATCGATCTTTGTTTTCGAGATATTTAATTTTGAAATCAGGGAGTCCTTTTCTGGACACCCTGTGGATCTAAGGCTGTGGTTACACTGCAAGCGAATTCGCGCGAACGTAGTCGCCGGAAGAAGTGGTCACGCGATTCAAAGCGGTTTTTAGAAGCTAAGTAAAATTTATCATATCATACCCGACTGGCGAAAATTCAAGAATATCGATATTGAAGAAGAATTTTATTTTGCTGAAAACCCATTTTTGAAACTCTTTGCATCTGAAAAGAGTAAGAGGCAATTCTGGGTTAATTAAATATTCTTGAATCACCATTTGAGTGAATATTTTAAACTTTTCGATGAATTAAAGAACCAGCCACTAAAGTTTTATGAATATTATCGTATGACTTATGACACATACTCATATATATTGAATACAATAGAGGAAGAAATAACAAGGCAATGTTACTTCAGAGAATGTATTTCACCATCTGAAAAACTGTCAAATTTTCAGAGGAAAAGTAATTCCAAAACGCGGGTGACTAATAGGTCTACCAATATAGCATATGATGTACGAGAAACTCTTAAAGTGTATTTTAATAGTGATTTTGGTGCCATACCACAACAGTATAATATTTAATGTGATTTGTATTAATACTCTATGCATTTAGACAATGTACTGCATGTAACAATAAAAGAAGTTTACATAAAAATCGTTCACTTACTGCCAACATTTAAATCAGCTGCTATTTCTTCCCATAACTTCCTTGATTTATCAAGGTTATGATATCCTTTATGATCCTGATCCCACAATATTCTTCTTTCAAACACCAAACATATCATTTTTTCACAATCCATAATAATACGTAAAACAACTGAAATGACCAAAGGATGGATTCACGCGAAATAAAATCTTTTCCAATTATATGGAATCTACAGCACTTGCCTCAGCCTACAATGGAATCGCTCCATTCGCGCGAAAAAAACAAACCCGTTTGAACTTCTAGCGACAACAAGCGATTCGCTCGACCAATTCGCTTTTACTGTAACCGCCTGCCTTTGTTTGTATGTGTTTGTTAATAACAGCGATTTCGCGCGAAATCGCGCTAAGGATTGTTCGCGCGAAGGATTGTTCTCGCGAATTCGCTTGCAGTGTAACCATAGCCTAACAACAACGATAAATCTGCTATTGCACGGCATGCAGCTGAAACTAATCAAGCCACTAACTTCGAACACACCATCCTTATAGCGCACGAGGATAAATGGTGGCCAAGGAGGGTAAAGGAGGCGTTGGAAATTGCTAAACTCCCAAATAATATTAACGAAGACAACAGGCTGAAATTACACGAACTACGTGGCTCGGTCCAGGGGGGGGGGAGGAGGTTGGCTAGAAGAGAAGGCTACGCTGAGCTACGCGGGGGGAGGAGGGGTTCCGAGCCAGGCCACGTAGCTGTCCTTTCATAACATTTTTCAAAGTTAAAATGAGGAACAGAACTCACAACAGCATGTGAATATTTATTTCCCTCAGTCAATTATCTCCGTATGTAATTTACAATAGTCTGACAAGAGAAAACAGTACAAATGTCTTCTGGAATCAAAAGGGAAAAAAGCTACGTGGGGGGGAGGGGGGGTAGAGGCAAAAGCCACGTGGGGGGAAAGGGGGCTTAACAGGAGGCCAAATGGAGCTACATGGTTTGTGCACGCTCCCTTATCACTGGTGCTGACAGAGCAGGTCACGTGTCACCTCCCACCAGACCACCCCACAAGGCCTTCTGATTGGCCAGGCTATGAAACAACACCGTTCACTGATCGAAGACGCAGTTCTGCCCTGGAAGAAGATCTCAGAATAAGGAAAGTTGGCCACCAAGACAGCCATGGGCGCCGGGAGGGGGGTGCACTTGCACCCCCCGGACATTCCACATTCCGCGCCACAAAAAATGGGGTTCGCACCACTTGCCGGGTCGCCGTCTGGGCAGTAGTAGAGCAAAAAAAAAAAGGTCACCCAGCCTGGAGATTAGCAATCCTGCCGGCGCCCATGCCTGAGCCAGCCAAGAATCACCCTGGCCGCGGAAGCCTTCGACTTCTAATGTAGGCTATAACAAATTACCAGAAGAAATGAAAAGGTCCAGAACTGTTGGATGTTTCAGAAAAAAGCTGGGTAAATGGCTAGAGAAGACAGTATGTAACGCTTTTTCTAAAGGACTCAGTGAAATTAACATCTTGTTTGTTTTTTTTCTGTTTTGTTAATATGATGTATGAATTGTGATGTATTTATGTTAGTTGTAGGTTACTTGGGATTGAATGAAATGCAGTGAGGTGACGGGCGTGGTGTGGATACCGAACCGCATCATGGCGTCGGGCTGGAACCGCCACGTGGAGGAGTTCGACGACAAGGGCAAGGAGGCGCGCGGCAAGGTGTGGGAGTCGCGCCACTCGGAGGACATCATGAGCATGGTGTGCCGGCCGCCAGAGGCGCTCGCCACCGTCGCCTACAACGGCGAGGTGGTGCTCTGGAGGCTCGAGACGGGGCAGCCCTACAAGGCGTTCGAGCTCGTCGACCCGTCCACCCGGTCAGTACTGTTGACCTGCATCGTCCAACCATCACCAGCTTGAGGAGAGCATAAAGACTACCCTTGTATTATCTTCGTTCTTCGGGTTGAGCCGCGTCGGTTTATTAAAACCTAACGTTTCTGCCATCGTGCTGTGGCCTTCTTCAGTCCTCTGAAGATTTATTAAAATCTAAAGTTTCCGCCATCGTGCTGTGACCTTCTTCAGTCCTCCTCTGGAGAAGGTGTAACATAACAAACGTCTGTGCGCTGTAATAGTATCTGTGGCAGACGTCGTGTGTTAATGCTATGTTGTCTTGGTAGAGTAGTGAGTCTTTGACCTCCGTCAGGGGAAGGTCTGACGCAGGAACATTTTTCGGTCTAATAGTTGAAATTGTGAAAACTTCGGTGGATGATGGAGACTTATATTATGTGGAACTCACTGTTTTAAAGGGAATGCTGCGTTAAGAGGACGATAGTGAATGTGGGAGACTATTTTGTAGATCAACCTTTCTTATCCCACGAATCTGTGGTTTTCGAAGAAGAAGTCCGATTCCTTGTTGATATATTGTTTGGTGGTGGTACTTTCCGTCGGTGTAGTGGCAGAGGTTAATGAACTAGAATAAAGTTTTTTTTGAGTAGATGTTCACCCTAAACTGTGGGACTCTCTCATTTAATTATCCCAATGGAGAACATTACCTAAACCTGGCAACCGCGGCTTAAAGAACCTTTTTATTTAATTAACAATTTTTTGTGTTTAGATAAGTGACTTTTAATTAAAATCAATAATCACGCCAGTAGGCTTTCATTACAAATTCATGTTTTATTTTTTTATTTTGAGTTCTCTGTTTTTTTATGTTTTATGGTTCTTGATATCTCTTGTGTTTGATTTTTTTGATATGTTTCTTGGACTTAATGTGCAAAATGTTGTCAATGTAGGACGGAAAGCCACCAAAGTAGAATTGTATATTGATTTTTTTTTCTTGTCTTGATAATTGATCATGCCAAACCTGATCAATTATCACAAGGTATTAGGGAGGGGGTGTAACATAACAATCGTCTGTGCGCTGCAATAGTATCTGTGGCAGACGTCGTGTGTTAATGCTATGTTGTCTTGGTATAGTAGTGAGTCTTTGACCTCCGTGAGGGGAAGGTCTGACGCAGGAACATTTTTCGGTCTAATAGTTGAAATTGTGAAAATTTCGGTGAAGTGGATGATGGAGACTTGTATTATGTGGAACTCACTGTTTTAAAGGGAATGCTGCGTTTTCAAGTGACTGTATAGCGTTAAGAGGACGATAATGAATGTGGGAGTCTATTTTGCAAGTAAACCTCTCTTATCCCACGAATCTGTGGTTTTCGAAGAAGAAGTCCTATTCCTTGTTGATATATTGTTTGGTGGTGGTACTTTCCGTCGGTGTAGTGGCAGAGGTTAATGAACTAGAATAAAGTGTTCTTGAGTAGATGTTCACCCTAAACTGTGTGCCTCTCTCATTTAATTATCCCGATGGAGAACAGTACCTAAACCTGGCGACCGCGGCTTAAAGAACCTTTTACTTAATTAACAATTGTTTGTGTTTAGATAAGTGACTTTTAATTAAAATCAATAACCAAACAGAAGGCTTTCAAAGGCCACAGCATGATGGCAGAAACGTCAGGTTTAATAAATCGACGCGGCTCTCCCCAGAGAACCAAGATAATACATACAGTGACCGCAGAAGCTTTCATAATGATTTCAAGACTACCCTTGCCCGACTCAAGCCGCCCCCCCCCCCCACCCTTACCAAAGTCCACTCAAGCCCCCCAAAACCAAAATCCGCTCAAGCCACTCCCAAATCAAAATCCTGGATCCGCCCCTGCCTCCCCTTTATAGTGTAAGAGATACCAACGTCGCGAAAAAATTAATTTCACGTACGCTGGTTTTTTTAGATTTTACTTTCTTATTGAAGTTGGATATGGATGCAATACGTTCGGCAGCCAGGAGCGGTTGCATTTACCTGTGCGCATCCCTTCCGTAAAGGAAAAAAAAAATGTGCATTTTGAAATCATTGTAAGATGAATTTTCTTGTTTTCATAATTTTCTATGTAAATTTATAGTTTCCACACAGTTTTATCGTTGCTGACATCGCGCCAGATTTTAAAAAAAATAATAATCATAATTTTCAAACCATTTTAGCATAACTGAAATTTTAGTATGATATAGTTCTATAACCAAAGAATATAATACAAATTTGCCAGACAGAAATTCAGTTGCTTAATCAGAAGTCTCGGGGAGAGTAGGTTTCTAACTTTTATATGCTGCCTGCGGACCATCTGAACCATCTTCTCGGATCACAGGAAGACAGACATTGCTGTAGAGGGATAAAAATACACAATCAACAAAGTGTTTTACCTCTGCGAAGACTCACAATTTACTGTCTAGTTTGCTGAAACATGATAAGCGTAATTTTAAAGAAAATCGGCAGTTATCGGTTACCCAATAATGATAAAGTGCAGTCTTTGCTCGGAACTAAATGTAATATCGCTGAAAAGTCACAAGAATTCACATTTTGTATTTTTTTTTTTAAGTTATAATTAATAAACTTTTTATTTATGTGCACGTTAGTAATAAAGATAAAGAAAATATTATCCCGCGACGCACTAAAAACAATGTCACTTGGTTGTGGTTTCAGGAAAACAAGTTTCGAAACATCAGGAAAGTCTCATGATTCAAAGCCTTCGAAATCGAGCGTCGCCTCAACTGTTGCGAGGTAATAACTTTAATCTTATTCCGATGGAGCACTTGTTCTGGTCATGGAGGAAATAAATATATGGAGAGGAAATACCGCTTATTCTGTGACGCCGCCTCTAAACTCTCGGCTGATACTGCGCATGCGCGGTGGCGGCCATATTACGTATCCATACAATTGTTATTTGGAGACAGTATATCCCAATAACTAAGCAAGATAGCGAAAAATTTTATTCCTTATTTTTTCCGTCATGTTACATAATAATCCATCATCAAATATATGACTTTTTACGAATTTTTTCTTCTGTATTTCAACTCACTTTTGAGGCACTATATCTCGAAAACAAAGCAGGATATCAAAAAAAATTATTCTTAATTTTTTATTTGTCTCATCGAGTTACATAGTAATCCATCATCAGATTACGGCGTCACGTTTATTATAGAGTCTCTTTGTGGTTTTTGCTCATATTCCCTGTGTCTGTATGGATAGGTAATATGGCGGTCACGCCTCCCCACTCCTCCTCCGCCCGGCGTCACTTCAATGCGTGGTGAAGGTCCCTTGCGTCGTATCCATATATTTCTTTCCTCCATGGTTCTGGTGGCAATTTCTCTGCACACCAATATTACCCCTTTCCTTTCCCGTCTGCTTTTGCCCTATACTATTTTCATCTTTACCGTCCGTTAACCTTTTTGATCAATTATTCATCATTTCTTTTTGGTAATTTGTACCAGTCCCTGACCCTTGCGAAAAAAAAAGCTCTACCCTCGCCCTTATGCCTGATATCCAATGCCAGTTTGTGGTCATGGTTATCTTTTCGTTTTCATACATCTATCTTAATTCTTCCACCAATATCTTTCCACGTCCCTTCAACAATATATTTCCTCACCCATCATTTCCAAAACACGTTCATTTTTGTACTTAACGTGTCCATTTAATTTACAGCATGTTTCTGCAACATCACATTTCAAATTCTTCAATTTTCCTTCTTTTGGGTATTCCTAAAGTCCATGGTTCGATACCATAATGCTAAGCTCCACACATGCAGGTTTAAAAAGTTATTTCTAAGTCATAGGTCAATATTTGAAACTAAAAGATTTCTCTTTTTCAAGAAGGCGCTTTCTGATAGTGTTATTCTGCTTTTAACTTTATTCTTACTTCGGAAATTTTACTTCCTAAGTAGCAGAAACCATTTAATTCTCTTATCACATCTAATATAATTTTTTATTTAATCTGCTGTTTCTGCTATCATTTCTATTAAATTTTATCAATTTTGTCTTGCTTTGATTTATAGCTAATCAAAAATCTTCCTTCCGTATTTAATTCATGTCATTCAGTAACTTCTCAACATCCTCAGTCTCTTCTGCTAATAAGACAATGTCCCATTCTAACTCTTTGCTTTCTACCTATTTAAGAATTCCTCCACTACCATTATTATTCACCCGAACAGGATTTACCTTATCCACCTCCATTTTATGACTCACTCTGCCAAATTATTTGGATAGTTGCAGTGCTACACTGTCAAACTTTCCGCCCTTGTAATACAGTCTTCACCGCCGGATTGTGTTGTGAAAACACGATATTTCGACGACTAGCTCTGTCGTCTTCATCAGGAGCCAAAACATCTGTACTGGTAGGCTGACCGACAGGTACTGAGGCAGCTCAGTTGTCAAAGAAGTAATAGAAATTCGGTTGGCCGATATCTTCAATATCAGGCTACGACTTAGTGAGGCGTGGAAACCAGCCTTGGAAAAATTCCGAAGAGAGCGTAGTACCTCTGTCCAGCTGCCACCATAGAAGTTTCGATATTAGGGTATATTAGGGTATATGAAGTCACTGCGACCTTTACCAACTGTGGCGGCAAGCACGGCGCCTGCTACGGTGCCTGCCCTGTTAAAAGAAGATCCAGTCTTCCACTAACAGAAGCCGTCCATCAACTAAAAACACTCGCCCGGCAGAAGAAACGAAGCGCCAACGGAAACGCACAAGGGATCCTTCCCTGTTACGCAGCACACCCGAACCATCAGACGCCAACCGACGAAGAGCACCTAAGCCACCGCAGGACAAGAATGCCAACAAATCAACTACAAATACAAACTACACGACTGCCTAGGAGCTGTGACGTGTAGATCAGCTGAGTTACATCGTACAACTGCCGACAAAGCAGGTCTCGAAGATGACATGCTGCATTTAATTCTACAAGACGACATTATGCAGCTAGTCTCCACAACACTTATGGAGGTGCTGGCCATTCCTGGATCAGTAACAATGCCATCCCAGAAGATTGGGTCATGGAACGTCCTGGGTGCCGAGCCCCTCAACAATCATCGACTCAGTTGGCCAAGGAAACTTCTTGACCACTAGTAGTGCATCAAAAACGGGATACACTAAATCCAATTATGACAAACAGATAACGACAACCCTTATATCGAGCTGCAAGGAGATGTGTTTAAAATGCAAAAATTTTCGTACACTCTGGGAACAAAGTGTTCTAAGTTTATTTGGATGCCATGCTATCCCATGGCCCGCCCCTGGCCCTCATCCGGAGGAATGAAACACACACACACATTATTATACATATATAATAACTCGTTGGCCGGGGTATTAGTTTTTATTTGAAAGACACCTTGTATGGCGCCAGCATGCAAAAGTAGCAAAGTTAATTTATTTTAATTCAATAATATTTATAATGGGCTCTTCAAATGACAATTCTCAGGGGATGACACAAAAGAAATGGGTTCACATTAAAAGAAAATGAATTTATTCATTAAGACAAAATTATCATCATTTCAAGATCACAAATGTATGGCAAACATATGATAGGCACCCAGGCTAATAGCTCTTTAATTCTGGCATGAGTCACTCAGGGCAGTTTCCAGGGTTTTGAGATGTTGCAGAGTGTCTCTATATCAGCAGGCGGTACACATTACCCGGCATGGACACTGGTCGGCGGCGGCGGCGGCGGGCCAGGGTTTGACCAGCGCGACCGGCTGATACACACAGCTACCTCCGGTTATCACTTGTAGCAGCAGCCACTGCCCACAACCTTGCTCTCGGGCGTCCAGCAACGTTCTCCCCTTTCACTCCCGACGACATAGAACATAGCAAAAGAAACACCTCGGAGGAGTAGATGCAATCCCCTCCATCCTCTGGCTGTCCCACACGCTGCACCACATACGGCAAGCCCTCCAGAAAAAAAAGAAAAACAAATATCGCGAGAAGAGAGGGCGGTCTGTGTCCCGCGCCCCTTCGCCAAACCAAACATGTCTCTGGGGACAGGCGTCTGCCTTCTATCATCGACTGGCCCTCAGATACACACAGTGTCGGGCAGCACATCCCCGCGCCAGCGAGCCGACGTGCTCTGTAGGACATTACAATATATATATATATACAGGATGTTCGCCGGGAAACGCTACCCGCTGTTAACACTGCAAGGAAGAAATTGTGCGCTGTGAGCGAGCGTCCAACTTCCCACAGCAACCGCGGTACTACTTAATGGCAATAATTGCACATCATACACATGTATAAGTATGTGAAAGCATATAAATAGTATGCAACAAGTCTTTGGTCAAAATATGAAAATGCCCTGCATCAACCACTTTTAACCACCATATATCCCACACCCCCACAGCTATCGGCATTCTGCCAACATTGTGCACGATAGGAAACTCCATCCTCCTACTACCATACACAAACACCAGTGATCTGTCCTAGGTAGTGGCAGCTGAAATATGAAATATAGGGAAACACACACACACACACACACACATATATATATATATATATATATATATATATATATATAAAAATTTATCAGCTTACATTATAAAAGATGCTGAAAGTGTCGACCCTCTTGCGTAACGCACATTTGACAGCTTTTAAACATGTTTCAAGACACACGCTGCATTTCATCTCTCTCAATGGGCATTATTACTTGATGGATTTTGTTTTCTAGTTCTTGTAACGTGTGGGGATTTACTTCATACACCTTTCCATTTAGCTTACACCAAAGATAGAGGTCACAAGCGTTAAAATCGGGTGATCTGGCGCCACAAGGCACGACTGATTGCACGTTTCTCATACTTTTTTTTTTTAAACTAAAGCAGAATCGTTTTTTTAACTGGCAGTAAAGCGCGAGTATATTTGCGACGAAATTTACTGCGACATCTTTTAAAGGGATTTTTTTACACATATGTATCATACAGGAATATTGTTTGTTCCAAACTTTAGCGTACCACAATTCAGCTCAAGCTCACACACGATACTGATTAGTAAGAGACACAAGTCATGTAATAGCCAAACCACAAAGAAACCTTCACACATAATACTGATTAATAAGCGACCACAGTCACAACCCAGCCAAACCACAAAGAAATCGTTCTAAACAATGTAAAAGTTGGCATTACAGTGCGTCATTTGACTGTTGGTCGAGGGCTGTTGTTTAATCTCGCCGGTCATCCACGATGCAGTTTGGCGGGAGCGCAAGCTGTGAGATGCCGTCAACAAGACAGTAGACAAGCGGGTAGCGAACACCCTACCATGTAAATTATTTCTATAAAGTTTTTTTTAACATAAGCCATTATCTTCTTTAATAACTAACCAAAATATATGAATCAGGTACCATTTTAAACCTTACGGTCTTCACTTTATTCACATCATATATTAAGAAATGTTTTTTTTCGGAATTAGTCTGTTAAGGGGCGAAAGTATCAATATTTCTACAACGCGTTTTTTTATCACGAGCCATTAATCTCGCTTCAAATCTAACTGATATAGATAAATGAGGTACGATTTTAAAGATTAAGGCTTCCGCCGTGGTCACCTCATATTTTAAGAAAGGGATTTTTTTGAATTCGTTCCTTAAAGGTAAAAATTATCATTATTTCCATAAAGTATTTTTTTGTTACATGCTATTTATCTTCCATGATATCTAATCGAAATTTAGAAGTGGGCTATTATTTTAGAGATTAAGGATTCCGCTTTGGAGAAATCATATTTTAAAAAAGGAATTTTTCGGAATATGACCCTTAAAGGGCAAAAGTAATAACTGTGAAATTCGCGCGTGTGAGACAGTTCAGAGCCTAGCCGCTAGATAGCAGTAGCACATATCACAGAGATATTAATAAACTGCTTCACTGGCGTCGACTTTTGTTACGTACCTATTACACTAAACAAATAAACAAATGAGGCAGTACTTCTTTCATTATATTACAAATCCCCAACGTTACTATTCATTGTATTCGTTAAATTTTCACACGGGTCATCTACTACAGCGGATCCCAATTTCCTTTTGGCCGCGGAACCCTAATTGATTATACATTTTTTGGCGGACCCCCATTTTTATGAGCGTAAGCTGAAAAACCAGTCTCGCATCGGTAAGTCGTCACAAACGGAAGCAGAACCATGACAGCCTTCTCACGGCGCGGTTATGACTCTTTTCGACGAACATTTTATTTAATTCTCGGACGTAACACGGAGCCCTTGTGACTCTTCCACGGAAACCCAGAGTTCCGCGGACGACCATTTGGGAACCACTGATCTAGTATATAAATATATTGTAAAGGTCCAAATATTATTATGGGTATGAGAATAAATGTTGTAAGATTGACTTGTGAACATTCGAGAGAGCTGCTCCACTTAAGAACAGCGATGCGGCGTCAAGCGCCGAGTCGCGAATTCCATACACTTGCCGCAGAGCAATGCCCTAGCTAGCGTCAGTAACCTGATAGTATTTAAAGGGAGACGCCATCTTGTCTCGCTCTTTGCAGTTCAGTTGACCAACGAGACTGGCACGATGTAGCAAGGTAATAGTTGCGAGTCGGTCTGCTGCCGCATGGCAGTTAGACATAGTCTGTTTTAGTCTTCCTGTAGTATTAGTATTTCATTCTGTTCTATAGCTCGTCTGTCTTTAAGTTCCAGAATTATTACGCATTCCTAAATTCATAGTTTAACTTAAAACTTGAGTCTCGTGCATCACTGTGTTATAATATTCACGTTGGGTTTCATTGGTTATTCTAATCTTAACACTTATCATTGGTTCCAAATCATGCCATAGTTAAATCATTACCACACGTCTGAAGAAGACTTAGTTCCATTATTGTTGATACCATATTGGTAAATCTGGGAGCTACTGCGCGTGTTATTCCTCCCATCATAACTTAGTTGGAAATGCGGACGCCTGTATTATGTTCGGTATCTAAAGAATAAATACTCTCATTCAATCCACTCTGCTGGTGTTCCCACATCATTTATCAGTCGTTAGAGTAAGATACCCAGTTGTTTCAGATATATATATAGGATGTGAGTAATATGTCCCCAAGGTAAGAAGTACATGTTCATCTATTGCTAAGAGTAATGTTAACTTTCATTAATTAGTGAATTAACGCAGTTGGCGAATCTGCTTCAATTAAACTCGCCTGGTGGCAGTAATTCTATATTAATCCGCCGCTTGACAGTTGCTCAATGTAATAATATCATAAAACGCCCACAAAGTGAAAGACCAGTACAAGCACGGCTAATCCTCTACAATATATCGTCTCAATATATGTCGGCCAGCCTACCAGTACAGATGTTTTCGCACCTGAGGAAGACGCAGTCCGTGAAGACTCGGTCGCATTCACACTGTCCGCTGTGTGCGCAGCAGCAGCATCATGTCTGCGAGCGCGGGCGAGTCGCAGGCGGACACGCCGCAGGCGTCCTCGTCCACGGTGGGTGGCGACCAGTCGGCGGAGGAGCCCGGCACCCCGCGGACGCTGGCCAGGAGGCCGCGGCGCACGACGGTGGTGGAGCTGCCTGCACTGGGCAAGGGCGCGCACGCGCTGCACAAGACGACCGCGGCGCACGCCACGCTGATCCTGGACACGCGGCCCATGCGCTGGGACACGGGCACGCTGCTCGTCAGCCTGGACAGCGGCCACGTGCAGGTGTGGTCGCACCACCAGGCCGGCTGGTACATCGGCTCCTTCTTCACCGGCCACGTCACCGGCGACTACGTGCTCGCCATGGCCACCGACCCCCGCAACCAGTTCCTCTTCACAGGTAACACACTACCAGCGCCGTCGATCAAGCTTCCTACAAACTTCAAAAGCCACTAAATGCAGCACCGAGCAATGAAACAATATTGGCTTGGGAGAAGAGGGGGAACATGGTAACGAGTGGATCAGGCCAAAAGAGGGTCTACCACCTGGGTCGGAACAACCATGGCCCATAAGGAACTCACTAAACAGGCTTCGAGTTGGAGTTGGCCGTTCCAAAGATACTCTTGCTTCATGGATCCCTAGTAGTGGACCAAGGACTGACCCTAGTGGTAGCCGTTGTTTAATTTGTTTCTGTTTCCAATTCAATCATTCGATTGTGTAGAGTGTCATTCAAGAGAGACGCAATCGCCTTGCATGGGCTGATCCCCAGGAGTTTCAAGATCATTCCCTTTCTCTAGACTATGTCGTATGCCGCAGTGAAATCTACAAGGTCTTCTTCCGGCCTTCGAATCCCTCTCCGATATGGCCTTTACCTGCTTGCAGCATCCTCGTTTTGGTCGAAATCCTGCCTGCTTCGTAGATATAGAACAGAATATTTTTGTGAGATCCTGTACTAAATGAATCCCTCTAATAGCTTGTAGCATGAACTCAGGAGAGCTGTTGGTCTATACTCTTCTTAGATGCAGCTATTTTTGCTTGGTTTCAATCAGTGGCGTAGATATGTTAACAAGTGCCCTGGTGCGAAAAAAAAGAATCGGGGCCCGTAGCTCTACCGAGCCTTGTGAATGTGAGGTTTGCTGGCAGGGGCCCACTGAGCCCGGAGCACTGCACCGCCTAGCCCTCCGGTAGCTACGCCACTGGTTTCAATACAGCTGTTACTTTGGTTGTTTTAAGAAGGTTTGGAACTTTACCACACTGTAGGATAGTGCTCAAGAATTTGGCGATCCAGTCTGATTCTGGTGGAGTACAATGCTTTATATATTTCAAAGTTTATCGTCGAGATCTGATATCATCTTCAGTCGCACTGGTGACAGGAATAACAGGTGCCACTCTTTACGGTTAACTGATTTAATTTATTTCTAACTGAAGATATTTGTAAATAAAACAGAAATTGTTGTCGAAATTTTATTTGTTGGCATTCAATTACAGGTTCCACTTTAAATCAGTTTGAGACAGTTATAGCGCGGAATTGAGATACATTCCACCATTCAGGCCCGCCGCTAGCTGTTTGAGCGCCCGCGTGCAATACCAATTATGCCGCCCCCTGTCTAACTAGCCAGTGGTGGATTTAGGAAATTTCCGAACCGGGTCAGAAAACTGTGAGATTGCCGCCCCTTCAAACATTATTTGCCGCCCCCATTGTTGCCATTCCGAGTGTCGCCGGCCGCCCGAAGCAGCTGTTGAGCTAAAAAAGGTGGCCCCTTACATAATACGCTGCAAATTTCGTCGCGGCGCGGCGACAATGGAGTGGCAACTATGGCGGGGTGGCGACTGTCGATCGCTCGTTTTGCCGCCCCTCCTCGATGTGCCGCCCGCGTGCGGCGCACGCGTTGCACGCCCGCTTACGGCGGGCCTGCCACCATTTGCCTTCGACGAATGTGGAGAACCGCCTTCAGTCTGGTGGTAGTAACGAGGTGGTGTCCGCTGCTGGCTGTGTCGGGGTGCTCTCCCTGCAACAGAGTGACGTCAGAGAACTGTGAGTGCTTGGGGGGGGGGGCCCTTGAGTTGGCCATGGGGTAGTCTTTATAGCCTCCTCGGGCCTCAAATCTGTATCCGCCCCTGCTTGTACTGACAAACTGTCATAGCCTCTCCACTATCAAAGTCGTTTACTGCACCTTTCATGGCCTCGAAATGTTCACCAGAGACATTATCTGTTCACTGTAAAACAGTACTGCTTCAGTCCACGTCCAAAGGCTTTTTTTTATATATATAATTACGAGAACGTGTCTTAGGAAACGCTTTCTTTGTCGATGAAATTAGTTTATTTAAATTCACATATGTGGGTCGTAGTTCATCAGCGAGTCGTCGAAGACTAATAGCTGTGCTGCTCATGGAGGAAGGAAATATATGGAGACGACGCAAGAGACCTTCACCACGCATTGAAGTGAAGCTGGGCGGAGGAGGAGTGGGGGGAGTGGGGAGGCATGGCCGAACCCATACAGACACGGGGTATATGTACAAAAACTTCAAGAGGACTCTAGGATAAACGTAACGCCGCAATCTGGTGATGGATTATTGTGTAACTCGATGAGACAAATAAAAAATGAAGAATAAAATTTTTTGATATTCTGCTTAGTTTTCGATATATTCTGTTTCAAATCTGAGATGTTTTTGATTGAAATTCAGAAGAAAAAATTGGTTAAAGCCAAATTTGATGGTGGATTTTTATTTAAAAATACGAGACAAATAAAAAATAAAGAATAAAAATTTTCGATATCTCGCCTAGTTCTCGAGATATATTGTCTCAAAAGTGAGGTGGCTTGAGTTGAAATGCAGAATAAAAATTTCGCAAAAATCAAATTTGATGATGGATTCTTATGTAACACGAGGAAAAAAATCGATAATAAGGAATAAATGTTTTCGGTATCTTCCTTAGTTTGCGGAATATACAACATCTAAATTGAGGGGATTGGGTTGGGATGCAGCCTGGACCAAAAATAAATTCTGTCTATGCCACAATGATTACATGGTTGACATGCAGAATGGATATTTCAGTTTTATTACTTACACTTGTGGTTAGGTTGAAATGCGTCCTAGACCAGAATAATTAGGAAACCTGTGCCAAAGAAACAATGTTCAATGCATTTACATTACAGCAGTAGTTCTTTTTAATGTGAATAAGGAACTGTTTATTTCTAGTCCTCAAATTTTAGTTTACATTAAAATAGATATATTTCCACATTCCATTTCAGTATTCCTATTAGAATCATTGATGGGAAAGATTTCAAAATCAATAAAAATAGGTCTAGACGTATTTACAAACAGAAACAAAAATAACCTAAGTCAATTGCTGGAACTTTTTTAAAAAAATGAATAAAACTCACAGCTTCTCACTTAACAGTTAATTTCATCATAATACTGTCAGTATAAACAGCAACGTGACGAAAGAAATCGTAATACTAAATTCACTGAATCGCGATGTAAAACACACCCCTTTAAATCTCATTTTCAACACTCGTTAAAAAGTAATGCTAGTCTATTATGTGCAAAATAGCAAGGTATGCTGATTTTCTACACAACACCAACAAAAATTTGAGAACAAAGTCATCCCATTGAGAGCTATGACTAAATATTTATATACATGCACCAAAGTTTGCAGTTCCCACTGCCCACTTCAGCAACAATAATTTCAATGCAACTTACTTATGAAATGATATTCCAGGTTCTTTCCTCTCATGCCTATTTGTGCAACCTTATGCAACACAAGATGGTATTATAAAACACTTATACACATTACAAAATGAAATAATCACAGGATCAGACACAGTGTGAACTTAGCATTTGTTTGGGATCGCAATATTGCCGCTACCGCCACTGCGCATGCGCGAGAGTTTAGAGCCGGCTTCATAGATTTAACGTCACTTCTCCTCCATATATTTCCTTCCTCCATGGTGCTGCCATGGAGGAAGGAATTATATGGAGGAGAAGTGACGTTAAATCGGTGAAGCAAGCACTAAACTCTCCCGCATGGTGGCAGCACCGGCAGCGACCATATGGCGCTTCCCAACAATTAAGGTGTTCACATTGTGGTAGATGCAGTGATTATTTCATTTAGTATTGTGTATAAGTGTTTAAAAATGCCAGCTTGTGTTGCGTACGGTTGCACAAATAGGCCAGACAGGAAAGAACCTGGAATATCATTTCATAAGTAAGTTGAATTGTAATTATCGTTGTTGAAGTGAGCGGTAGACACCGCAAACTTTGCAGCACGTCTATAAATATTTAGTCATAGCTCTCAATGGGATGACTTTGTTCTCAAATTTTTCTTGGTGTAGTGTAGAAAATCAGCAAACTTGCTATTTTGCACATAATAGACTAGCATTATTTTTTAACGAGTGTTTAAAATGAGATTTAAAGGGGCGTGTTTTACTTCGCGATTCAGTGAATTTACTATTACGATTTCTTTCGTCACGTTGCTGATTATACTGACAATGGATGATGAAATCAACTGTTATGTGAGAAGCTGTGAGTTTTATTAATTTTTTAAATAGCTATTTCAGGCCATTGACTAAGGTTATTTTTAAAGCTTCATATAAGACTTGTTTCTGTTTGTAAATACGTCTATACCTATTTTTACCGATTTTGAAATCTTTCTCATCTATTTATGTCGAAACAGGTTCATGCAGAAATAAAAATGGGCTTCATAAATAAAGAAGTTATTGGCCTTTGAACAAAATCAATTTGGGGAATGTGTTTCTAATTTAGTCTCTTTTTTTTGTACACCATTCTCCCCCCCCCCCCTCCCCCGTATCTAAATCTATCTGAGAGATAATTTTTTTACAATTGTCCTAATAAGTAGGGCTGTGAAATTAGACAACACATCTTGATCAAGAGAATGTTCATTAAGGTGACTGAATAAACATTTTATTCCTGGTACCAGCATACAAAATGTCTGGGTTGCTCATCCCTAGAGTGGGTCCTCTTACTTTTTTTCTGGTCTAGGACACATTTCAGACTAACCACAAGTGGTAGTAATAAAACTGAAATATCCATTCTGCATGTCAACCATGTAATCATTGTGGCTTTGACGGAATTAATTTTTGGCCCAGCCTGTATCCAAACCTAAACCCCTCAATTTGGATGTTGTATATCCCCCAAACTAAGCAAGATATCGAAAACATTTATTCCTTATTATCGAGTTTTTTCGTCGTGTTACATAAGAATCCATCATTAAATTTGACTTTTTGCGAAATTTTTCTTCTGCATTTCAACTCAAGACACCTCACTTTTGAGACAGTATATCTCGAGAACTAGGTGAAATATCGAAAAATTTTACTCTTTATTTTTTATTTGTCTCGTCTTTTTAAATAAAAATTCATCATAAAATTTGACTTTGAATAATTTTTTCTTCTGAATTTCAACCAAAACCATTTCACATTTGAGACAGAATATCTCGAAAACTAAGCAGGATATCAAAAAATTTTATTCTTCATTTTTTATTTGTCTCATCGAGTTACATAATAATCCATCACCAGATTGCGGCGTCACGTTTATCCTAGAGTCCCCTTGAGGTGTTTGTACATATTCCCCGTGTTTGTTGGGAAGCGGTCAAGCCCCCACCACTCCGGCCATGCCCCCCCACTCCTCCGCCGGCCTGCTTCACTCCCATGCGTGGTAAAGGTCTCTTGCGTCGTCTCCATATTATTCCTTCCTCCATGGGTGCTGCTAGTAGGTTTTGCTGGCTACAGTGTAAGATTTTATTTATTAACTAGGCACGCTACCGAAAAATATTTTAAATATATTGAAAATATGCATCATTTGGTTTTGTGTAAAATATGCAATAACAGGTGAAAATGGGCTTGATATGCAAATGCATATGCAAACATACATATAATCTGGCCTCTGGTAATTACCCTCAGGCCAAGTGCGGACAGTCGATTAATGCCGAAATGAAATAAATAGAAGTGAAAAATATTTTGTCTGAAAGCTGATGTTGCAGGCTCGTCGGTGGGCTACATAAAAGTGTGGCTCTTGGAGAACTACGGCCTTCCGTACGAGGTGAAGGTGTGCATGCCGCTGCTCAGGCTCAAGTTCCCGTTCCTGCTCAGCGACAGGATCGACGGTCGCGCCAAGCGCACCTTCAGAGACCAGCCCCTGCCCCTGCTGCTGTCCTCCTACCGAGCACACCTCAGGGGCATCAACCACCTCGAGTTCCTCCCCGGCTGCGAGATAATCGTCAGGTAAAAACAGTGTCAACAGCCTGACAGTTGCTCATCTTCATTGTTAGGCGTTTCCACTTCCAAGTCTGACGATGATTCCAAAAATGTTCCCCCACCACTTGTCTCCTCTGCGTCTTTCTTCACATCCATCCTTCTTGCCCGGGGTCTTCCAATTGGCCTCCTTCCCTTTCCACTGTTAAACAGTGATAATTTAGGCATTCCCCTCCTCCATCCTGATAACATGCCCCAGCTGTCTCTTCTTTGTTAACATCCCTTCCATTGCTTCAATCTTCTCTCCCCCTGAAGATTTCACATCTGATTTTCTCTTTGTGATATTCTCTGTCCCTCTCAGAAACCTTATCTCTGTCGCCTGTAATGATGTATCCTTATATAACTCGAAAAGACAAATCGAAAGTAAAGAATAAAATATTTTGATATCTCGCAAAATCCTCGAGATGATATATCTCAAAATTGAGGTGCATCAGATGTGCCCCGGACCAGAAAAAAATCATCAAACCCCCATGATGAATATGCACAATAGGTATACTGTTTTCTTCCTAGTGGTTGTGAATAGGTTGCAATACGGCCTGGACCAGAAGAAAAAGTTCACCTAAAGAACACAAAAATATACCAGTAACCCAATTTTGATATTCGATATCTTCAGAACTGAAATTTATTCTTTACTATTGATTTTTCTCATGGAGTTACATAAGAATTCATCATCTAATTGCAGCACCACAGTTATAATAGTGCTGCCCCAAACACTTCTACAACCAAGACAGATTTGATTTTACTAACTCACATTTCTATACTTGTCTGTCTCTCTCTGCCATTTTCTATAACCCAGTCTCCAGGGTAGGGACTAACCTGGAGAATACTTACGTCCATTATCTCGTGAAGGTCAGTCTATGTACCGTTTGCTTCGCGACGTTCGCAGCTGCAGCTTTGACCGGACAGTCCGCCTGTGGACGTTATCCGGCCAGTACCTGTCCACCCTGGGCACCCCGAAGTCTTGGGTGCCACTCGTGCCACACTTGCCTCCTCCGGCCAAGAGGGAACTCCAGGTACCTCCCGACGTCGTCAAGAGGGCCTCGTCCACCACTCTCAAGGTGAGCGGCCGTAAACACGTCTCACTGCCGGCACTTAGCCCAGCAGTTTATTATATGCTGTGTTTCTAAACGAAGCTGTGCATCAGTCAGACTTCATCTTAACAACTGATGACCCAAATTCCTGATACCGTCTAATGTATTTCCACAAACTTAAAAAAAGGAGTGCAATTTGAAAACCGGCAGTTGAGTAATAAGGCTTTAATACAATTACTAAAAATTTGATGTGTCACTGTGCATATAAAGTTGGCCTTATTAGTGGTATACATTTGTTTATAGTCAGCACTTCTACTATGGGCAGATGGTATTTTGTTCCAGTGAAGATATGAAATAGAAGCATAGTCGACAGGTCTGCCATCATCTCCCCAGTGTGTGGTTTATATTCCCCATTAATCTCTCTATATAGTGCGCCAACATATCATCTACCGGAAGCCTCTGCAGCTAGTTCGTCATTCAGTGGAGCTCACATTAAAGTTACACAATTCGACTATGATATCTGCAGAACTTTTCAAGGCTCTCAATTTTTAATATTTGAGGATCATCCGAGTAATTGCCTATGACCAAGGTGACTATTAGAATGCTGGTTGGGACCAATGCTTGAGCTTAAGTCCTTTGTAACTCCTCCCACCCCATATGGCACCGGGCAAACTGGTGCATCACCATAAGCTACCCTATACTAAACCATAAAGATTAAAATAATACACTAGCAGCATGCAGCAGAGAGCTGTCTGGGAAGTTTAGGACCAATAATGGATTAGATTGCTCACATCATATGCCCTATTTCACATATTCTTCCACTGTTACTAGTTTTTATCTGTCCAACAATGGTATCTCTTAACCAGGGGTGGATCCAGGATTTTGGTTTGGTTGGGGCTTGAGCGAACTTTGGTTTGGGGGGGGGGGCTTGGCTTGAGTGAATTTTGGCTCAGAGGGCTTGCCTTCAGTGGATTTTGGTATTGAGGGGGGGGGGGCTAGAGTCGGCCATGGGGTAGCCTCCTCCGGCCTCGAATCCGTAGAGCTTTTCAAAAGTACAATGTCGGGGGTGGACCCAGATCCTTTTGGGGGGGGGGGGGGGACTTGAGCCCTCTAGCCCCCTGGATCCGCCCCTGCTCTTAACCACCTTGTTGTGGAAAGCAGTCTTTTTAGTATCTACTATGTGTCACTCTCTGAAGAGGGGTACACTTTGAATAAAATGTTATACTCGAATATTGTGTATAAACTATAATTCCTTAACCATTAGGCTTAACAAGAAGTTAAGAGACTATGATTAAAAACTGCTGGTTGCTTGTTGGTCAACTAAAAAAAGAAATTGTGGCAGTAAAAGTTGTGTGATGTACATGTAACCAATTTTTTGCTGTTGAACTTCTTCCACAGGTACTGAAGGGTGGGAAAGTCTTTGTTTCATCACAGAAGAGACGAGACGACAGTGATGTAATAAAGGAGATTCCTCAAGACCTCCTGGATCAAGGGACGCACGGGAAACGGGCAACATCACCTATCCTTGGCAAACATTTCAAGCTGCCTAACAGAATAGACACACCTGCACACTACCCCGTGCTCGACACCTCTCTCCCAGTGGTGAGTAAAATGATTGAGTATCCAGTTCACATTTACCCAATTACAAAATACTTCTGTCAGCCAATTTTAATTGAAGATAAGGCTATAATAGTAAAATTTAGGATATTGTTCAAGATAAATAACAATTCAATGTCAAAACACCTATGCATAAAATTATTTCTGAGAACTGGTCATTTACTGTGAATTATGTCTACCTGTGATTGGTCAGGCTTAGCTTGATTTCTTAACACTGCATGGGTAACGTGAAATGGTACTTATTATTCTACCACCACAGCAACTTATTATACATACCTGGGTATAGCATGGAATGATAAGCAAAGTGACACTACCGCATTAACCAAACACAAAAGAGATTCTGTGTGTTCACATCAGATCCCCTCACCCAGAGTCAGACGGTTAATAGTTTCCACTAAATGCAAAACAAAAAGAGTAAAAGGCCAGAATATTCAGAAATCAACTGCTACTGGCTTGTGTAGTCATTTTGAAAAAAAAAAAACAACTATAATTTGTGCAGAAATACAAGTGTTCTATTTCTCCCTCACTCTCATACTTTTTGCATATGGCTTTACACCTCGTTGACATCAAGGTCATTAGGACTGGGGGCAAAGGCACGAAGGAATTGTGTCATGTCCTTTTAAAAGAAGCATTCGCCTGCAGTGATTTGGGGAAATGATTGAAAACCAAAATCTGGAAGCCCGGACAGGGATTACAACCCGCGTCCTCCCAAATGCTAGGCCAGAGCTTTACCTCTCACTCAACACACTCAGTCAAATATGTCACAGTTTCTCTGCTTCTGTATTCAGTATTTCATAAAACTCAGTTGGCTGCAGCTTTTTCTTCTGGAAGCTTGTATCTGCTTTGCTCTCTATTCTTTGGCTGAATCAATTCAATTGCTCTACTTTTACATGTGATAGAGGACGAAATGATGGAAACTTCAGGAAGTTATATATGTAGAAAACAGCTTTGCCATTTTCTTTATATATGGCAGTATATCGAAACTGGGTCACTTTTCTCCTATATATGATACTCTCTACTCAATTCAGTCCTGTGGGAAGCAGGTTCTATTTTGCTCAGTTTCCAGGCTTGGGGTTCAGAAGAATTTATTGAGGATGTACTTATCAGTGCCAGAAGGTGATCTTGCTCGTCTTTCAGGATAAAGCTGTATTATTTTTGGCACAGGCTGGAAGTGGAGCATAATAGTCAACCAGCCTCTTCTTGCCAATCAGAAGTAGTGCAGTTATCCTCACTCAACTAACAAGACATCATTGATTTATCATGTGTCATTATCTACTTGCATGATGATCAGTGCGGTGGCAAACCTTTGACATCACATTTTAACTGGTTGTGGTCACACCTCTGTTTTAAGGGCAGATATTCATTTGTTTAACGATCTGTGCTTTATTTTCAAATATCACAATGTGACCAATACAAAACTCTTTTTGAGACACATTAGGTCTTGCCAAAATTCTGGGTAGATCTCGCCGATTTTTATATCAGACTAGCCTTTACACAGCTAGCAAGTTATTTATTGTTTTATGTGTTTGTGCTCTTTGCAGACATTATGTTTTAGCAGACCTAGAAAGATGTTTCCTTTTACTGATTTGGTAGTACCTCTGTCAAGGCAGGAAGCTAATCAGTGATAATAAATTCCCCATCAAACACATTTGTACAAAGGATGTTTCAGTTAACTGTCGAACTTCTTTTATGGCTGTACGCCTCATCGACGTCATTAGAGGCGGGAAAGGAACGGGAAGGAATTCGGCCATGGCCTTTTTAAAGAAGTCGCTTGGAGTGATTTGGGGAAACCATGGAAAACAAACATCTGAATGCCCGGACGGTGATTTGAACCCGCGTCCTCTCGAATACGAGGCCAGAGCGTTTATTTGTTGAGTACCAGAGAGCTTCATCACCACTGATATATTGCATTGTGCATTATATTTAGCACTATTAGTTTCTGCTCAAGATTCACTATGGCTGGACTCGATATTTCAATTCAGTTCTACATAGACACACCCAATTTAATTGCAATGGAGCACCTTCTCCGGTGGCAATTACCCTACACATTCATTTCCACCCCTTTCCTGCACTCTCCTACTATCGCCCTCTACAAATTTTACTTTTAAATTATTTCAAAGTTTTTGGTAAATTAGTCATCATTTCTCTTGGTAACTTATTCCAATCCACACAATTCACATCTAAATAGCAAAAATAATTTCTTTGGATGTAGTGTGTGCCACCTTCCAACTGTTTCAATTTACAGCTCTCAAAATGCTAAAAAAAAAAATTACAAGAGACATTATCAAAATTAAGCTACTGTTCTCCACCAATCCCAGTTATACTTTAAAGTACCTAAATTCTCATCCTTGCATTTCAAAATTCTGCTTGTATTTATAACAATATCCAGGTATCAACAAAGCTTTGTATCTATTTTTAATATTTATATTTGATTTTAATTTCTTAATCACCATTTTCAGACACCAGTATATTGCTTCTTGAAATGTGATGAAATCGAAGAAGTTCCTAAGCTACCAGCACAAAGAAAAGATTATTTTAAAAAAAGAGAAGAATTGAAAGATTCATAGTATTTTTTACTACAACGTCTGTGGTAATTAAAGCAAATTAACAACAGTTGACTGTGTAACATGAAACAAGATAATCCAGAAAATCAGTAATAGGAACTTTAAGTTTTCAAAAGGATGTCATATGAAATCTTACTAAATCTTGTGCATGCATAATAAAAGCCAAAGCTTAATAATGAATATCATAATTTAGAATGTTCTTTAATTTCTGTTGAAAATGAAAATTAAAATTTCTTTGACTGCGTCACACAAAACAAAAGTTGATTAAAGTTAATATGTGGATAAAATAAACGTTAGATGTGTCTCAAAGCAATTGAAATTTAGTTGCGCACACAGTGTTATTTTCTATGATGGTTCTGAAGTATAAAGTTACTTAACATAAATACCATTCGAAATGGGATATGTTATTAGGAAACGTCCATAAACTACGTAACTCCATTTTAGCCTCCTATGGACACCCTCTCCCCTCCCCCCTTCCACTGTGCACATCACTCCCTATTGAATCCAGAAGACATTTAGCACTCTTTTCTCCTTGCAGACTATAGTAATTACATACGGAGTTAATTAAATGACAGAAATAAGTATTCACATGCTGTTTTTTTTCCCCTTTATTTTAACTGTGACAAATAATATTAATGAAAAGCTACGTGGCCTGGTTTGGAACTCCCCCTCCCCCCCCCTAACTCAACGTAGCTTTCCAGCCATCCATCCCCCCCCCCCCTCCTAGACCGAGCCATGCAGTTTATGGTTGCTCCCTTATCAACATCTAGACTGATATTGGTATACCATGGAAACCAAAGTTTTGAATGATGGAATTAGTTTTGTACTCAAGTGGTCTGAAAGTCACTTCCATCATTATAAGTGCAGAGCCGTAGAACCAATAACAGTAACGCAATACTGGCTTGCCAGTATTGGGTTACTGTTTCCTGGGATGACACTGATGTCAGATTGTGCAAAATAAGAGTGATAGAATTTTTCAGCGGCGGCCAAATTTACTGTCAAAGTGTGTAGTTTGCATGGTAAGCTGTAAATGTAACATAACTACTGCTGGAAGAAATTCTGTACGTGAAAGGTATTTAAAAAGAGTTTAGGTCACTGTTACTGACCTGCACAAAATGAATCTAGAAGAAAAGAAAAGTACCAAGGTGGTGGATTAGAGAAAGTTATCGTCAGCGAAGAAATTATCTTAATATTTTAATTCGCGAATTGACTTTTGAAGGAGATAATGAGGCTTTTCTAAACTTTACGAGCATGTCAAAGATCAATTTCGAACATTTCCTGTGTTTAGTTGAAACTCATATTAAATAGCAGTGTACTCATATGCTTGAGGAGATCCCACCAGGAAATAAATTAACGATAACTTTAAGATTCCTGCCTTTGGGAGATTCTTATACAAACCTGCAGCATATGTCCAAAGTACCTTACCAGCAGTCGTTTTGTACCGGTAGTCTGTGATGATACTGTTCAAATGCTCAAAAATTATATTTAGGTTGGTACCTATTTACTACTTTTATAGAATTTTACTACCAATATATATTCAAATACTGTTTTATGTTTTTTTAATTTTTTTCTTTATGCCATCAATACCACGGTTTAATACCTCGCTGATTTCACGACATGCATCCTCTCATTTACTTCGATTATAAATGCTGTTCGTATGCGCTTTCCCGTAATAACTTCTTTTATGCATACCGATTAATTGTTGTGAAGCAAGTGTCATTGTCCTGCATGCTCACCCTCATTGTTAAGACTGCCAAACTAGCGTCCACACAGAGCGCAGAACACACACTGGCTCGTCTTTGAACATTCTGAAATACCGACACTCGATCAGCTAGACCCCGAGCGTGCTCGCCGTCATTCGCTGCGAGCGAGCTCAGGCGTCCACACTTGATTCGCCTGAGTGTGGTCAAGTGGATACAAGGCCGTATATTTTTAAAATTTGTTTCTGACTGGATGACAAGATGATGGTTTCTAGCAGAAACTACGGGTCAATTTTTTTTTTTTTTTTTTTTTTGGTGTTTTGAGTAAGGTACAGCCACTGTCTCTAGGAGTAAAACAGGATATGTTTCATTCTGATGCGAATTCAGAAAGCTAAATCAAACATCTCTATTTTACGACTTAAAACAGAGATGTTTGATATTGGCGTGAAGTCAGAGAGCTGAGAAATTTAAGATAAAAGTGGCCACAAATCAGTACCCATTTAAAGGTAAGTTCCGGCTTCAGAGTGTGAACAAGATCGTATTGTTTGGAGGTAAGTTGAGTGTTTTTTCTTTCTTGATGGCAAAGTGTTAACTGTGACACAGGTCTAAAAAGGAAATCTGTACATTAACAGTCTATGTGAATTAAGTTATGGTTAACAGCTAGTTAAGTAATATTAAGTCAAAAATTGAGATTTAGTCTTCTGTCAAAATGCTACAGTGAGATCAAATTTTGGAATCTTTAAAAATTTGCTGCCACCATAAACATTTCTTTAAATTTTCTCTGCTTTTGGTTCCATAGTTAGTTCAACTGTCACACACACACTTGCAAAGAGGGGGGAGGGGGAAAAATTGCCAATTGTCATCATTCTGTCTGCTTTATCTGTCATATTTTCATTTGCTCCCGAATAATTTAATCCTAATTTGTACTCTGTATATCTGTGATAACTTATATCTGTAATCTCTGAAAAGTTACGTAACAACCTTCACTACAGCTTGCGAAATCATTTTCTAACAACAAAATTGTGATTCTAACGACAAAATTGTGATGGCTTAATTTCCAAGTTTGTCTATAATGTACTGATGATGTAAAAGAAATTTTCTTGTAACAGCTACTACGATCAAAATACATCCAAACCAACTCCATCCTGGTTATCATGTTAAAAATTAATAATCAGTATTATGAACACAATTTAGTTTCATGCATGAGTAAAAACAAAGTCTATTTATGCATCCTGAGACTGGGACCAGTATCCCACCAAATGCTTTCAAAGCCATCACTTATAATTGCAGATGTAAATTAGCTACCATTCAGACAACTGTTTTCAAGGAAGAAATAAAGAAAACAAAAATCCTGATGTTATGGTACTTAATCCTTGCTCAATGTTGAACAATTTAAAAATTCAAATTTATAAAAGTGTAGTACTAGCAGGTGCTAATGGAATGGGCATAGCACACCAAGAATGGATCCGGGGGAGATACTGTCACTGCCATCACTGGACTAATAAAACTCAGCCGTGAGTCGGGTAAACCTGAAGGAGACATACATGTCTGTCATTAGGTTGTCACGAATAACCATAAAACCTTTAATCAACAATCGCAATGAATATGAACGGCAGGTGGAGGAAGGAGCACCAAGACAAACACTTTACAGTATCTCGGTATTAAACCCTAATCGTGATTAGAGAAGGACGTACGGCAGGAGGGTTAAGGCTCACCACATGACTGCCCTTATCAGTGGTGAGTGAGGGCTAATTTGCCCTATTCTTATTTTCAAATCTTTTCTCAGTTTCATTTGGGAACAACAATCCAAAAGAAAGTGCCCTTGTATCCCAAATCGTTGTCTCAAGTCTCTAAAACAAATTGTTTTCATAAGCCAAGATTCGAGAAATGTTCACGAGAGAAGATATGTCCCTCTACCGGACATAGGGGATGATTGCATGGCGGTGATATTTCAAGAATACATATGTAGAAATGGCGAAAACGTGAGAGCTTGTGGAGGGCACACAGATCTGAACATTTTAGCAGAAGTGTTGAACAAGAAGAGCGGTGATTCACTTTTCAGTTGTTCGCTGCTCTAATTTTCAAAAGCCATGCCGGTATAAAAAAATAATGACAAAAATGCACCAACCTCCAACATAAAAAAAATGTATTTTGAAGGATAGGGAAAATAACCCATCACAAGAGATGAGGGCAGAAGGGACACAACACAAAAGCACTTTACAATATAGTAAACAATGATATAAAAGGTGCTAAGTAGCGTGTAGGAATTACAAATTTGGATAGGGAAATGAGCCACCACTTACATTAAGGCGATGGATTTGGGGCATGAACATATGGAATAGAAAAAGACACACATGATATAGAAATTTTCAATGAAATCAAAGGTGACTAAGTAGCGAAAAGGAATTAAATTAGGACAGGGAAATGAGTCGCCACTACCTTTAAATGATGGATGTGGGGACGTGTACACACAGAAAAGACAAAAATATAAATGATAAAGAAATTTTTGGGACGAGCCCTTTGTCAAGGGGGGTGGGGAGGTGGTTGATATATATATATATATGCTCCTGATTTTATGCATTGATGTAATTAGAGATGGCAAAGGACGGGGGGAACGGAACAAGAAGAAACACAGCATTTGGAAGGAATCGTCCCGGCATTCTCGTGGAGCTGTTCAGGGAAACAATGAAAACCAAAATCTGGATGTCTGGACGGGAATTCGAACCTGCATCCCCACAAATGCTCGTGGTAGAGGGGAGACCTGATGTGTACACATCCAGATATACCACTGTGGTTAGTGACAGGTTATTTTCCCTTATCTTTCTTCCTTTCATTGCCTCACAGCAGTTTCTCCGTTGCAGTTATCGAATAACGTATTTTGTCATACATACTGCTAAACAAGATCACCTACGCAAATTAATTTACAATGTAGGTAAGTTGCCGGCAGAAAAAACATTTCTTTTTAACTTGAGAAATATTTTACAAGTAGCCATTCAATGGCTAAATTAATTATCGGAATCATGCAGGTGTAAAACATAACCACACTTTTCACAAACGCTATCTGTGGGACTAATGTTATAGCAGCAAAATTTATTTCGTCTTGTTAAAATTTTCTATCAACAAATGCATTGTAAACAAACCTAGAATGTATCATTAGGAGAAGAAAGCATAGGTGAAACTTTATATATCAAAAAAAAAAAAAATTAAAAAATAATGACACAGCTAGTACTCTCGTGTGGTACGAAGATTCACAGTTATATCAACTATGCCAAAAACGTCTTCCTCAAGACTACTACTCAGCTTCCTACCACATTTCAAACAAAAATACTGAGCCAAGATTATGTATTTACAAAACCATCACTTGCCAAAATTGAGGCTAAAAAGTACTGTGAAAACAAATAAAAAGAACACACATACTAAAAGTCATTTATTTCAGGTGACAGAGAAAAACTGAAGTAAATAATAACAAAAAAACATGAGAAAACAATGATACCATATTACACTTGCATCATCTTGCAAGTTTTCAGCTATGACTGTGAACCATTCTAGTAGTTTTTCTATGAAGTAATGATAGATTTTCAGACTGCTGAAAAATCATATTTGTTTATAGAACAAGATGACCACTAAATTCTTATGAAAATACAGTGACAGCTTCACTTCTTACAGCTGAAGCTGAAAACATTTCAAACCACTCTTACGTGTACCACTGCAGTTTTTACAACACTAATTGAACTGGTTACATCGTAACACAATGAAAATGTGCTGTTACAAAACAGTCCTAACTTAAATTGCCATTTCTTTGTTCAAAATAAAAGGAACACCATATTACTGTCTCATAAGTTAAATCCGTGTCGAACGACGTGACATTTTTGGCTAATCGGACGGAAAGCCAAAGACCTTCAGAGTGCCAGCATCACGCTTGCGGTCGTAAGTGTCTTTGTCGTCACAAGCGAAGGCCAGCAAATACTGTGAAGGGTGCCACGCGACAGTGAACGTCGCGGCCTCCACGGGGATGTCGACAACGCGCCCACCGGAACACACCTCTCCTACGTCGATCACCAAGTCCTCGGACGCAGTCGCCAGCAGCTGACCGTCGTGGCTGAAGCTGATTGTGCGTACTGGCCACTCCAGCCTGCAAGCAGTATTCACGTTACATGGCTTCAAGTTAAATACTAAAAGAGCAACGTTCTCAATCGCAACAGCGGCTTATATATGTATAAGATAGGATAGGGAAGAATAACACTTCACTAAACACAGATGAAGACATGACGGCCAAACAAATATGAGAGAGCGAGAAAGAATACACAATATTTCAGTTTGCAACCTTCATCATGTCACAGGTGAGACATATGACAGGAGAAAGATGTGTATACATTGGAACCTGCCATATGAATCATATACCATTCACACGGTAGGTCCCGATGTTTACACATCTTTTGCAAACCGAAATATTGTGGAGTGTTCTCTCCCTCTTTCTCTCTCGTGTTCATCTCGCCCTCCTGCCTTCATCTGTGGTTAGTGATGGGTATTTTTCCCTATCCTAGCTTATTTTCAGTGCTTAACAGCAGTTTTATTGTCATGATTATCCAATATATATAATTTTAACAGATGCTAAGTAGTAAAAAGGAATTAAAAATTAGGATAGGAAAATTAACCACCACTTACCTTAGATGATGGTTGTGTGGCATGAACATATAAAAAGGAACAAGCACACAAATGACACAGTAATTTTCGGGTCTTAGCCCTTTATCAAAAAGAGAACATTACGGAGGATGTAGGACACTGCCTCACAGAATGGCTGTCAGCCAAGAATGTGGAGGGGGTAAATTCAAACATAGGACCGGGAGATAGTTAGTGATTTGGAACTAATACCCGAGAATTGAAAAATATTGCAAAAAAAGCAGAATACTATAATAAAATCTTAACAGCATAAATCTGAGTAAGCAAGAATAAGTCAATAAAATAAATTTAAAAAAAGATTTAAACCAAAGAATCTATTAAGTTAAACATCATCTCTGGTTAGTACTGGTTCAATTAAAATAGTGGGGATGGAAGCAAGGAGCAGACAGAGGGAAGGAAAAGTAATGAATGGGTATTATCGTAAACTGAGACCAGGAGGTTGCCTTGTGCCTGGCCTCCCCACCTTACAACAGCTCCAAGGATCTTTTCCTTGTAACGTATCCTGCTGCAAATCATGCAACATGCTTCCTGCCTCCAGCTCTGGGAAAAGCTAGCCGATCACAGGACATGGCACCTGTTTATCCTCCCACATAATCTATCAACTCACCTGCAACCATTGCCCAACCTCATACATAGGAATTCACTGGCTGTCAGAATAAATGGGGCACAAATAAATGGTATTTACGCCACTAGGAAGTTTATATATGCTTATGACATAGTCATGACAGCACAATCTAGTGACTTCAAAACATCTGAAGAAATTCTCGCAGCTGACCTTCACAAACTGAATCAGTACTTCAACACTTGGCGCCTGAAACTGAAAATAAATAAGACAGAGGTCAGCTCTTTTCACCTAAACAATAGACAAGCCCACTATAGACCTCAAATAAAATTCAAAGATTATTTACTGTAGTACAATCCTCATCCAAAATATCTAGGCGTGTTTCTGGATCGGTCACTGACATATAAGGAACATATCCATAAAACAGCAGCAAAAGTAAAAACTCGAAATAACATCCTTCACAAACTTTCAGGAACGGGTTGGGGAGCACATGCCACAGCTTTCAGAACATCAGCTCTTGCTCTGGTATACTCAACTGCTGACTACTGCAGTCCAGTATGGCTAAACAGCAGTCACAAAAAAAAAGATCGACATTCAACTAAATGACACAGTGAGAACAATATCTGAATCTGTAAAACCTACACCTACAGACTGGCTGCCTGTACTCTCTAACATCATCCCACCAAGTCTCCGAAGACAAGCGGCTTTAAAAAAGGAATGGCAGAAATGCTTAAGATATTTGCACTTTCCAATTCATAAGGGAGCGTGCATAAACCACGTAGCTTCATTTTGGCCTCCTGTGAACCCCCCCTCTCCCCCACCCCCACGTAGCCCTACGTGGCTTTTGCCTTTCCCCCCCCCCCACGTAGCTTTTTTCCCTTTTGATTCTAGAAGACTTTTGTACTGTCAGACTATTGTAAATTACATACGGAGATAATTAACTATTCACATGCTGTTGTGAGTTCTGTTCCTCATTTTAACTGTGAAAAATGTTATGAAAGGAAAGCTACGTGGCCTGGCTCAGAACCCCCCCTCTCCCCACATAGCCCAGCGTAGCCTTCCAGCTAACCCCCCCCCTCCCCCCCCCTGGACCGAGCCACGCAGTTTGTGCACGGTCCCTAAGGACTGCACACTTAAAGCTCCAAATAGACTAAAATCTATGTATTCAATGTGGAAGATTGGCCAAGTGCTGGTCCAAAATAACTTCAACATAAGCTAAGCATGGTGCACTGACTGGACAAATTCCCGCCCAGACAAACATGCGCTAATTCAAGACCCTAATGACAGCCTCCTGGATTCAACCGTCCTAGGAAAACCAGGACGGCACTGAACCGAGCGAGAACAGGCCACAGTAGATGCAACAACTGGACGTACAAGTGGGGAATGACAGAGAAACCTTCTTGTGACTGCAGTAACTACCAGCAAATCATTGATCACATCACCATGGAATACCCTCTTAGGAGATTCAGAGGTATAATGCATCATATTCACGAAGCAAGCACAGAAGCAACTGAATGGCTGCAATTGTTGGACATCAGTCTGTAATACCATCCATGTTTAGTTCTATTTATTGTGATTCAATGTAATTACTGTTTTTGTATTTCTTCTGCCATATGAAATAAATAAATTAATGGTATTTACAAAAACATTGACCAGCCACCCCACCACCCAATTTCAATTGTTGCTGCACTGTCCGTGCCATCAGAGTCATCTCAACAAGAGTAGCATCTCTGAACTCAGAAGGTGGGAACTGGCTATCAACATAAATCGGGCACCAGACAGCTGTCCAATCTTTATTTAAGATAACACCAGTAATTGTCCTTCTTTTACCCTTTCCCCAAACTCCCTATCTTTTCCGACAAAACTACTGCTCAACCGGGGCAAATATTTTAGTAGGGTATAATATCTTTTAATGTTTTGTATATTTTTGTTAATATATGTTTGATATTAATACAAAAGATAAGATCCCGGCTACATTTCTGCAATTGGTTCCCATGACTCGGTTTATAATTTCAGGGTTTACACCTTTCGACTACCATCCATACTTCCTGCCATAACCTTCAGTTAAATGCCAGCTTCCATCAGCCAGCTACTTCAATCTATTGTTGAAGGATGGATATGAGTAATTTTATTGCACTATGTGTCTATGTGATTTTCCATGTGTCCATGCCACAGTAATCTTCTACTTTGGTAAAGAGTGGTGGCGGAGGAGGGGAGGAGACGGTATGGTTAAGTCGTAATTCAATTAAATTTTTGCTATAATTTATTACACTGTTTTAATTATTTTTCACATACTACAACAAATGTTAAGTAAGAACTTATTTTTCGGCGATCGACACATACCTGGAAAAGGTGCGCAAGCAGGCGAGCTCTTCCAGATCCCACAGAGAGACGAGAGCGTCAGCCGACCCTGTGGCAAAGTACTTGCCAGTGGGGTCGAGCTCAATGCAGATGCAAGTCCCGGGATGGGCCTTCAGCACGTGTTGCAGCTCTAAGTCCGGATAGCTGCAGGCAAATTAAGAGAAAGATGGACGATACCCATTAACGGTAAATGACACATATCAACATCTTGTTCTTGCTCTGATTCATATCACATAGACATGCTTCCTAAGAATAAAAAAAACTTGCCTTGCCATTTAAAATGGTGATTTGTCAGTATGAAATAATTTGTATTTTCAACATATCCTCTCTAAATATCCACATAATTTACTGCAGTTGAAGGTAAGGATGGCTGAGAAGGTAAAATAATATTTCAAGTGACCACTTAACCATGTAACAAAGATGATGAAACTCAATTACAGAAAGCAGCCATGATGAACCCTGAAGTGTGAATGAAGTAAATTTCAATTGCCAATTGGCTCAAAGTGAGGATGGTAGCAGGAGAAGATGCACCATTGTAACACAATAGGAAATGGTCTTATGTAAATAAATAATGACATAATAATGATATAATTACTTCAGAAGCAACAATAATAGAAACCAATGCTAATCACAAATTATATCTTTACCACACATGGTATGGGTGAGAGGAGATATCCGAGATTAAGGCGACAATATTTCTGGTATTGAGATTCTGTGCAAGGCCAATAAAGTAAAGAGAGTTTATAAAAGGAGGCCATTTCTGGGAGGACTCTGACCGTGAAGCAGTTACAGAGGTCATGGGACGGTGATGTCGGTTCTGTCTGCGACCATCCACTACACGTCAGCTGCAAAGAAAGTACTGGCATATATGAATCTCGAATAGGAATATTAACCAATGACCAATTTGTTCTCCAATGCTCCATTCTTGATTTGCAGGGATCTTCTAAGCTGGCAGATATGTAACCATTATCTACTACTGGCCAGGAGATGATATCATAAAGTGATAAATAATAACATACCCATACATGAATATATTAAATACCCAAGATGTGTAAGTAATGGATTGGAACTGTTAGCAAGTTAAGCAAAATGTTTCACTTCATTGTTCATATCATGTTCTGCTCATATAAAAATTTAAAACCAAAGATTCCATTTATACCTGTGTTATCCTGATATCTGTGTCATGTGATGGTTAATTTCTTTTTCCTTATTTAAATACCATCGTTGTAACAACAGAATGCTAAAAGGCAATCTGAAGCTCCATTTGATACACTCTGACAATTGCATGTTTTGTATGTATAACTGAAGTGCAAAAGTGGGATACACTGACATAGCCAGGGTGAGGGAGAGCCTATAGAATATTAAAACCGCAACATGCAGGAGCCCCTCACCAATCTAACAAACAGCAATGAATAAATCCATAATCTTCAATGGCAAAAACTTTTTCCTGTAAGCACAGAGCTTCAGACTTGACGACCACTTCAAATTAAGCTAGTGCCAGCTGTTGCAATATTTTGGATCTGTGCTGATTAGATTCAGTAACTATTCCTCACTCATTTAACAAAAACTAAGCTGCCTAGCCTATATTCAATCACCGCATTTAGGATACTACTTTATTCGTATCATCTATGAATCAATTTTCTTTTACAAGTGTTTATCGGGCTTCTTCCTCAGAGATTCTAAATAAACAGGAATACTGCAGTTCCTTCAATTAGCAACCTTCTATAATTAAGCTCTTATTAAATATCTGTGATGACTGTTCTTTTTTAGAGTATTCAATTAGCCTTCAAGTTGTAATGACTTCTTGCTTAATTGCTTTTGTTACTAAGTGAGTTTATCCAATTTTCTTGGTACAGATTCTGAAAATGAACATCTGGAGAATGCGAAGAACTTGCCCACAACACGCAGATATTTTGCTGCTCGAGCTTTACATTTCATCGATGTCGAGTTCGTTATAGGTGGTAAAGAATGGGGACAACGAAAGGGGAAGGAATTAGGCCATGGCCTTTTGAAGGAACCATCCCAGCATTTGTCGCAAGTGATTTTGGTAATGTGAGAACAGAATATTACTGCTCGCCCCTGATGCTCAGTGAATGGTAACTAAAACCACCACTTCCCACAGCTGTAGGAAGGATGCCTGGAATGACAAAAAAAGTGTGTCCTTAGCACCACATAGCAGAAGTGATTTTTATTATATAGTTGTCAATGTCCTTTAAGATTAAAGTATGATGACAGGATTAAAACACTGGATAAGACATTCTCTAATGCCAATTAACTTTTATTCTGTTCCAATTTTTTCATATTCTAAAAATGAAGTAAACGTTTTTTGGTAAATGAAATACGAAATGCCCGATGAATCTATCATCAAGTGCGTTCCCTAGTATGGTGATCGCTTATACGCAGTCATGAGTAAATCGTTATATGGCTGGGAACACAAGAAAGCTCCTATTTTAAATAACCGTTCTCTTCTTTTACGCGCTTTATATTAGCTTGACTTGTATGTATGTATGTAGGTAAGTATGTATGAACGTAACGGAATTTTACAACTCCATTTTGACCCACTTCTAGATGTCCGAGCTGGTTGAAATTTGGCACACATATTAAGAACCGGTGACAATACAAGAATTTCATAGCTATATCCTGCTATTCTCATTACTTTGACAGTAACAAAAGAAAAATGGTTTAATGTCGTGAAATTTTGCAATTTAATTTTAACCCAATTCCAGATGTCCGAATTGTTTGAAATTTTGCTGATGTATTGATAACTGATTACAATACAATAATTTTATAGCTATATCTTGATATTATCATTACTTTGACAGTAAAAACAGAAAAAAATTGCACACGTTTTAAGAACCGTTAACAATACAGCAGTCTCTTAGCAACGTCCTGCTATTCTCGTTACTTTGACCATCTCCAGTTTCCCGGGTGTGATTTACGAGCCTTGGTTGCTGATGACGATCGTCTTCCACTGTCTCCTATCCAGAAAGGTTTCTCTGTCTGCAGTCACTTAACGTGATGTTGAATAGTGAGTATTCGAAACATTACTTCGTACTATTATAGAAGAGTAGTCTTCCACATTTACCCTGCTATTGGACCTCTGGCTGAGCTGCCATTTAATTGTATTTAACTCGTGGAAGTAATAATTAAAAATGAAACTACAACACAAAGATAAAGAGAGATTGGCGAAGAAAAGCCAACAGTAGGAAACATACTTTTGACACTATCTGAACTAAAAAGTTAAAAATAAAATTGTAGTTTAAAAAACTAAAAACACGCTTTCGTAGTAATGTGAACTAAAAGGTTAAAAATAATCTTTAAATATAAAGATTTTGTTTAACAGTGATGGGACGTCCCACAATACAGGATAAATTAATTTTTTTAATAAGCTTAAAGAATAAAGTCACTGATTACAAAATTAACTTTAATGTAAAAAAGCATGGGGTGCTCTCTACACAACTTTTGACAATGAATCTACCTTTACAAACAGCGAACGACAAAAAATATAAGACAACTTATATAGCACCCCATGCTTTTTTACATTAATGTTAATTTTGTAATGAGTGACTTTATTCTTTAAGCTTATTCAAAAAAATTAATTTATCCTGTATTGTGGGACGTCCCATCACTGTTAAACAAAATCTTTATATTTAAAGATTATTTTTAACCTTTTAGTTCACATTACTACGAGAGCGTGTTTTTAGTTTTTTAAACTACAATTTTATTTCTTTAAATATCTGAAACAATATTTTCACTGCTATATCATAACTGACATGAAAGTAGTAACTCTCTTTGGTGTGTAGCATTTTTGATTGCAAATTGATGACATTTCCATTATACTTTCTGTTAGATGGTTAAACTGCCAAAAACAAGTTTCTCTTCAATAAGGAAAGCAAAAAACTATACTCAAGTGAACCTCCTAAAACTCAAATGATCAAAGTGCTGTTTGTCATGGCAGTCTTCCTAATTTCAGCTATGGTGAGTAATGAGTTTATTTACCCTATACTTATTCTAATTTATAAGCTTGACAGCATCATTTTCAATTACATTATTAGTGACATTATAAAAAAAATCTATAAAATTATACCTCAAAATGTGTATACATCCCTGTCCATTGGTGAGGAAAAACAAGTCACTTTCTTTATTCCACGCAATTTCATTAACTTCAAAATGGAACTGTTCTTCAGCCTTTATCTTATGGGTGCGGGTATCGATAAAAGTTACCAGGTCTTCTTTATTGCCAACAGCAATTGTATTGCCATCTGGTGCCCAAGCAATATTGATATTCTCACCTGGCAAAAGATATAACGTGCAGTAATCACGAAGATAATACAATAAAGTAAAACTGTGCAGTAGGACTGTTGCACTCACCTTTAGTCAAGATGGTGGCGGCACACTTTTGGGAACGTGTGTCCCATATCCTGACACTTTTGTCGCCACTAGCAGTGCTGAGCAGGTCCGTGTTGGAAGCGTGCCAACACAGTTGATCCACACTACCACCGTGTCCTCGGAAAGTAAACTCCTTGTTCTGATTTAGAACAGATGAAAAAATGCTTAGCAAAGATGCTGCAATACAGTATACCACAATAAAGAGAGAAAGAAAGAAAGAAAAACATGAATTTTCAATACGGCAGCACTAAATTTATTTTTCTTCTAGAAATGTTTCTCTGTTCTGAATAAAACGGGAATTATTCACGAAAGTAATGTCAGATGACGTTACAGAAAATTACTTAAATAACTGTTCAGTGAATGAACTTGTTCTGGTCTTGGCTGGAATTTTTTACAGGTTTTAATACTGATCTTCATCTCTGGCAAAGTTTTGCTTCGCTAATGGGAAGATGTTAGGATGCCCCATGATTCGGATTTCACATTGAACTAGTTTACCAGGTTAGATTAGGTAACCGATTGTCCTGTTGTTTATTTTTATTCAGAGGTTAGGTTATTTACAGGTCTGTGAACAACTACCCATCTGATGAGGCGGTCCAGTTGGGTGGGTAAACACAAAATGAAACCTTGGTTTCCTTCCTGACATTTCCAGTAGCATCAACAGTATTACTAAAGCTGCTAACTTCTTTCTGTTTTATTTATAACACGTGGCAGTTTTCAAGAAATCAGAACGTGTTATGGTAGTTTTTTCACTCAATGAGAATTTTCAATCTTTGAACCTAACATATATTTAATGGCAGAAATAAATAATAAAGGAAAGGGAAATTAACCCATCACATACCAAAGTTTATGACTGCGATGAGAGAAAATGCGTATGGAGGACACACAAATACAATATTTCGATATTAACCTTCTTGATGTAATAGGGAACAAGACATTTGGTTCCGGACGTCTGTGCACATAGAACATCACCCCGTGACTCATGGGGTAACGTTCCGAGTGCACAGACGTCCAGAACCAAATGCCTCGTTCTCTATTACTTGAAGAAGGTTAATAGCAAAATATTGTATTTGTGTTTTCTGTCATCACAGCTGTCAACTTTGGTATGTGATTGGTTAATTTCGCTTTCCTTTATTATTTATATCACCTAGAAGCTGTTTCCTTTTTCCTTAGTTTCATTAATTGCTATAATAGAAACATATTCTTAAATAGTATCATCCAAGGAATATACATGAATATACTTGAGTCCAAGTCATTGTGACACAACCGCATCACAGATTAAAATTAAGGACTGAAGTCATTATATCTCAAACTGTACCGTAGAATATCAATTACAATTTTGGTGCCAAGTGCTTCCTCTGGGAACCAAGAAGAAGTTGTACCACTGGCCTGAAATCTCAGAGACATGTTCCTTAGTACATATTATGAAATTAAGGAAAATGGGAGTGGCTTCTAGGCGATATAAATAAGAAAAGAAAGGGAAATTAACCCACCACATACCATAGTTGATGGCTGCGATGAGAGGGAACACTTATGCTGACAAACAACTACACAATATTTTGGCATTTGCCTTGTTCACAAGTACAAAAACGGGCCATTAGGCTCGGTACGTATGTACACACCGAACGTTACATAATGACAGGTAACGTTTGTTGTGTACACACGTACCGAGCCTAATGGCCCGTTTTTCTACTAGCGAACAAGGCAGATGCCGAAATATTGTGTAGTTGTTTGTCAGCATAAGTTTTCCCTCTCATCGCAGCCATCAACTATGGTATGTGGTGGGTTAATTTCCCTTTCTTTTCTTATTTATATCGCCTAGAAGCCACTCCCATTTTCCTTAATTTCATAATATGTACTAAGGAACATGTCTCTGAGATTTCAGGCCAGTGGTACTTCTTCTTGGTTCCCACAGGAAGCACTGCACCAAAATTGTAATTGATATTCTACGGTACAGTTTGAGATATAATGACTTCAGTCCTTAATTTTAATCTGTGATGCGGTTGTGTCACAATGACTTGGACTCAAGTATATTCATGTATATTCCTTGGATGATACTATTTAAGAATATGTTTCTATTATAGCAATTAATGAAACTAAGGAAAAAGGAAACAGCTTCTAGGTGATATAAATAATAAAGGAAAGCGAAATTAACCAATCACATACCAAAGTTGACAGCTGTGATGACAGAAAACACAAATACAATATTTTGCTATTAACCTTCTTCAAGTAATAGAGAACGAGGCATTTGGTTCTGGACGTCTGTGCACTCGGAACGTTACCCCATGAGTCACGGGGTGATGTTCTATGTGCACAGACGTCCGGAACCAAATGTCTTGTTCCCTATTACATCAAGAAGGTTAATATCGAAATATTGTATTTGTGTGTCCTCCATACGCATTTTCTCTCATCGCAGCCATCAACTATGGTATGTGGTGGGTTAATTTCCCTTTCTTTTCTTATTTAGTACATATTATGAAAGAAAAGCCTTCACCAAAAGCAATTAAATGTATCATATAAAGTTGTTTGAAATGTGGGTAGATCAATAAAAGTAATTACAAAATAAGTATGTGTTGCAACCCATTAGTGTTTATTGCAAGTTTTTATTAAGTTTGATTACTGGAGAGAAAACTGTATTCCATGTCCATATGTAATGTAGGGAACAAGTAACTTCACATTAAATTTTTCTTCCAATAAATACAATTCACTGTTGGATGACAAACATGTTGTATCTGAGAGAATGTGCTGTGCTTCCTGAGATGTTATTAAAAAAGAAAATATAACATTGTGTGAGCAGTGGTGTTATTCCTTGCACAACAATTTCAAAATTAAATAAACTGTCTTGTAAAAAGTGCTGCGAGCCCTGGACAATTGACTCCAAATAAGTCAGATAATTGTGTTAAAATTCGCTGCACACGTAAATTGTTAACATCTGAAATCCAACAATGTGACTGCCATTGAACAGTAGCCATTTAAAAGCAACTTAAGAACAGAATGATACCTATCCTACGTGTTCCTTGAATTTTGTGCCATCATTTTTTTTTTCAAGATAAATACTAAGCAACCTTTGTAATAAATGACTAAGATACAATAATATGGCTGTTGGAGAATGATAAGCCCTTAGCGCATTTTTTCCCCTAACGGCTTTATGCCTAGTTGACGTCTGGGTCATCAAAGGGGGAAAGAAGGGGGCAAGGAACCGGAAGGAATTCGGCCATTGCCTTTTGAAGGAAGCATCCAAGTATTTGCCTGGAGTGATTTGGGAAAAGCATGGAAAATCCAAATCCAGATGCCTCGGCAGAGATTCGAACCCACGTCTTCCCAAATGTGAGGTCAGAGCATTACCGCTCACCCACCAAGCTCGGTCATTAGTCTAATGGTAACTTTGGTGTCAAATTATTCATACAATACATATTGCTGCTTCACTTTTGTTGAAATATTTTCTTACATAATATGTGTTAAGGGAGGTGTATACCAAATTTCATGCCAATAGGACAATTTCTTCTTTGTACCCTGAGGATGCAGTCGAACCCAATCTGTTCCAGGCTGTGTACATTGCGATACATGTGGAACTACTTTCTGACATGTGTCAGGAACATGATACTCATGAAAGGAGCATAAATTAAATACTAAAATCCTCCTGGGGAACTAATATAATCACTGGGACTCAAGAAGGAATTGTACTTCTGGTCTAAAAATTGGTACACATTCCTTAGACAATGCTATATAATATATGTTCTTCTTAGAGTTATAAAATGTATACATACTGCAAAAACTTAACATAAAAATTGTCATACCATACAGCAGTAAGCTATTGACAGTAGACATATTGTGACGTATAATGATAATGCACACGTTTCTTGAACGATATTACTTGATAATATGTTGCTACACACCAATCAAAAATATAGATACTGAATAAACACCACAATAATAACAATTCTGCAACTTCAGATGGTAAATGAATGGTGGAAGCCATATTTACATCCACATATGCAATCTCCAAAGATAATTGGTATTACTGTACTTAAATGCTACTTACTGTGAAATATCCACATGATGTGTTTGGGACAATATTCTATTGCATTTATCAAAGTTTATTGTACAAATATTAATGTGTTTAAGTTGAAAGAGCAGTAATATTGTTTCAGCATAGGATGTGAGGTATTTAGTTTTTGTAATTAACTGAAGCTGAGATTGAAATGCAGCCTGTACCAAAATGACAATTGACTTGTTGTTAAAGCATAATTCGCTAGAAATTTGAATTAAATTAAAAAGTTAAGTTACCTGGATTTTTTGCAGCATTATTAGTGGCACTTGTGGATAGTTAGACATTCAGCGTAGCCAAAAATTTTGATTTTATTTAAAAATTAAGTTATCTTAATTTATGAGCAGCATTATTAGTAGCACTTGTGAGTAGGTTGAAATGCAACCTGGACCAAAATTTCGATTTTGCTAAAAAAAATTAAGTTACCATGATTTTCAAAGAGAATTTCTGGCACCAAATCGCTAATGTATTCGTAGTATTTAATATTCATCACATTACTTTATAATATTTGCAGGTCATTGATGAATTTTGTTGCATGTAATATCATAGGAGGTGGCATATGATTACAAATAGTATCCTCTGATCACTTAGTATTTACCATAATAACAGTTTTTTGTGCGAAGTTTGTACAGTACGTACATACTTGTTGACTAACATAAAATATTAAATAATATTGATTTAGGAACATTTGCATTATCGTTAAATGTCACAATATCCCTGCTCCAGATCATTCACTGTTTAATGTTACAGCAGTTTCTGTGTGAGATTTGTGCGGTATGCAAATATTTTACAGCTGCAAGGGCGATTTATATTAATAATATAAATAATACCCTCCGACGAATGTGTGTAACAATTTTCAGACCAAAACAACAAATCCTTCTCAAGTCCCAGTGCTTAAGCATCATCTCCTCCTGCCTTGCATTGTACCATGGAATGTGAGTTGTCATTCTGGTGCAGTGCATTACAACATAACTGTTGTTTGAAATAGAAGGATACACTCATCTATCACAATCTGAATTGAGCTTACAGATCGTCATTCATAAAAATGTAACATAACATTTAAATCAGGCAGATATAGGCTAGATGCAAGACAGATGAAAGAAATGGGAATAGTTAAATCATTTAATATACATTTGTCATGACAGACACAAGAATCGCTTCCCTCTTATTTATCCAAATTTGTAACCAAATTCCCCAATCGTCGGAAAAGCTTACTTCCTTCTTACTTACTTCAAGCTATATAGTGTCTTTTTAGACTTTCACACATCCCTAGCTGCACGGTTATCAAAAGTTCAATAAATAAAGATTTCCTGTGACATAAAAATAATTTGGATCTTTTTATATCTTACCAGCCTGTCTCTGTCAAGAGTAAAAATTGAGACAGATTTGTCAAACGATCCAGAAGCCAGACGCCTCCCATCGCAACTCCAGCCAACAGAATGCACCTTTGAAGAATGAGCTTGATATTCTCTTGTTTTGTTGTGTGTTTTAAAGTAATTTTGCAACTCTTCTATGTTACTGTAAAACTCCGCCATGCTTAATCAAATTCTGCATCAACATCGACACCTTGTACCATAACCAACAAACACTCCTTTCAAACAATCCGGCATGTATGTCCCACGATTTGTTGTCTCTGTCTCACACAACCACAAAGGCACGAACCAAAGAAAATTTGTCAAAGATTAAATTTTACCGTGCGCTTTTCAGTTTAACTTCACAGTGCAGCAATTATATTGTCTCTGGTGCAGCAGGTTGCTTCTGCTATGTGTTTATTTTTACCACGTGTGATGCATATTGTGAATATTTTGTTTGATGGTTATCGTGGTAAATTTTACAATTATGAAAGTGAAACGGTTTTAACGCTCAGAAAAATTACACCATGACTTCTGAAGAATCAATTAAAAAAACCGGCCTTCTCAAAGCTAGAGAAGAATTTATGAACATTTTGAGAAACATTGACGATCCTGAAACGAAACAAAGCTTTCTTTCGTGGATTAAATGGAACTGGATGGATGGTAATTGTTATCAGCAATGTATTTTAAAATAGCCTTTTAAAGTGTGCTGTGTCACAGTGCGATTGTCTAAATGCGTGTTAATCTTTTCGGTGGTACATGAATACCATGTCAATTTGTAATATTTATGATTCTACATCACTTAACTAACATTCATCAATTATTTTAAGTGCGATTGAGTTATACACAGGTGGTCTGGTTTCGCTGTTCATTTGAATTTCCGGGATTACTGGAGAACGCGATACCGGTAGAACTACTTTCCGCCGCACAAAACAATGACGTAACAACATGGCGCCTATGACGTAAACACCATCCAACCCAGCAACAAATGTAACTAACGGGACAGCACGGGAACTAGGGGGTTATTTGGGCAGGGAACAAAAACAGTCAATATATTAACCCATATAAAGGGTAAAAACCAAAAAATGGTATCGTCATCTCCAATAAACCCCCACCCGCCCAACTGTATAACACAATACCACAATCTTGAAATCAAACATCACTTGAAAACTAAATTAGAACACATGCAATCTAATAAAATTTTACACCAAAATCATGATATCCTAAGCACTTTCAAACCATCCGTTCCATTGGAAACGCGATTCCGCTACATCAACATTAAATAACATACTTGTAATACTTCTACACACGAATTATCATCAAAGAATAATTACTTTATAATAAACCCTAAACCATTTTTTCCGACTGCAAAATTACGCATGAATAAAACGTACACCAATACAAAACAGATAAATCTACTTCGTAAATAATAAATAAATCTTCCGTTAGACCATTATAAAATAATAATGCCAAATCCTAGAACAATTAAGATGTCCAATAATACCAAACTTTCTTCCGCCAGAAAAATTAAAAATTCGTGAAAACGTTGTCGCAAGAAACGAACGAGAAAAAAATTACCAATTCACTAAACAAAAAACGTATTAACTTTTACAAACACATGAACACTTACCGTATCAGTAGCCAACTAACCTTACTAATTAAAAAACAAAAAAGCAACTACAACACATAACCCACAATGTCTCATTAACCACCGACACTTATATCAAAACACTCACCAACATAAAATACCCCACAATCCACCACTAAAACTTCCCACAAACACAAGACCGAAAACACACCAATAACTATAAAGAACCAACTACAAACATACACTTTCACTACATTCATACTAAATACACAAACAATGTCTCTTCAATCACATAACGGAAACCCATTTGCAAAATCTTCAACACCAATACCACCGATTCACAATTCTACCACCCAACACAAGTCACGACACAACACTCCATCATAACATAAACACATCCGCAATCCGACCAAACACTGACCGCCTATAAATACCCACAATATGTATCGACATCCAATATATATCGAAAATCTCAGATCAGATTCCTCCGCGCAGACACAATGTTATTGTACCGGAATCGCGATCTCCAGTACACCCGAATTTCCTTGCTTCAAGCTAACAGTTTCTTCAATTGTAAGTCTATTTGTACACCTGTATTTCTTTTAAAAACTCCAAAGTATGAACAGAGTATTTTTTACCTGCTCTGTCAGTGGATCTCATTTTATATATCTAAAAAAATTTTGCATGACAAATTCTATACCTGCCCTAACACTTGGGGCTTAATTCTAGATGGGGATACCGCTACACACTCTTACCACCTTGCGTAGTAAATCCACAGATCACGTGGAATATATGACATCTTTGTGACATATGGTCCAAGCTGCATTACAGCGTAAACTCAAGTGATTACTGACGAAATTATATTTTATAAATATCCATTTCGGTCATAATGCAGCCTGGACCAAAGTGAAACGTAACCATAATGCACTATATTGCAAATACCCAATTTTCAGATCATATCTATCGCTGTTACTGTGTTGGTACATGCAGACTGAATACGTCACAATGATACCACGTGATCTGTGTGTTTACTACGCAAGGCGCTAAGAGATTGTAGTGGTATCCCCATCTAGAATTAAACTGACTTGGCAGAGACGAGTGAATGAAAAATAACTACCGAAATATGTTTTAAACTCCATTTTGCAGTATGATTCGGGTACCTTATCCACTCAGCTGTTCTTTGTCCCACTGACCAAACGATTACTTCCTGGGTATGTAAGCTCCTATGGAAACTAAAGACTGCATTATCTCAGAAACTAGGGCATGTCCTTTAAAATTCCTTTATCCTATAGCTAAGGGGATACTATCCTCCAGCAGGGCCGTGGATAATGTGGGTATGGTCGGTAGTAGTACCCACCCAGGATTTGAGAACAAGCTACTTTGTTTTTTTAAATGCAAATGGACCAGATGATTCATACCAGACTCTTGCTCCAACTCAAGGGCTCAATAAGATCGACAATTTTGCAAGAACTGCTCTATAACATCACAATATTACTTCCCTATAGTAACTTCACTTGATTTGATTTTCAAAAAGTGTTTTGCAGTCTGATGATTCAGTGTCTAAGGTTCGGTTTGAAGCCTGGTCTCGGCGTAAATTTTCAATAGCCCCTTATCGTGACCTTAACCTCGGGCACAGCTTACAGAACATACCAGAACACTTCCGTGGTTCAGATTCTACATTCGTCTGTAGGTATCACACACCAGGTGGGATTAGAGAGTTAGGTTAAGGCAGCTAGGATAAGGTAGAATACACAGTCACTAAAATCCCTGTCACCAGTTCATTACTACTACACAAGCCTTTACCTCGGAAAAACTGATGAATCAATTCATATCCAAAGATGCAAATTGTAATACAGTTTCTGCATTGTGCTGTTAATACTGAGTAATAATAAATTTAAATAATTATAGTGATTTTTGTTACACAGTGAAATATTGGCCTGTGGTATCATCTACGATACACATCGCGCTTCTCACAGCTCATTCGTTCGATCTTCTGCCGAGTGTCACAAGGTGGCAGCACTGTTTTGAAACTTGGGATTCTGCATCTGCTCAGCATGTCTCGTCGAAATAAAGGTAGAGTCATATTTTTTTCCATTTACAAGTGTTTTCACGTGCTTTAATAACTTATTAAATCTGTACAGACATTTCCCAGTTAAAATCAAACTATAAATTAATGTTATAACGAATTTAAAAACTTTAAACTTTTAGGTATCATATATGATACCTTGGGACTCAATGCCTACTTTATAGGTATCATATATGATACCTTGGGACTCAATGCCTACTTTTTTTACATCAGTGGAAGCGTAATTAAATATTGTTTTCACTTGATTTCCAGGCTTGACTGATGAAAACATCACTGAGCTGGTCAGTAGAATTAATCAAGATTATTCTGGCATGGAGTTTGATGAATCTGATGACGCAAACAGATCAAAGTGCCTCTTGTTCAAATTCGACAAACAAAAGAGTTCTGGAGGCATTCAGATGAGTAAGAATAAGTAGGTTACCTAAGTAATTACTTTTTTCCCACTTGATAGTTTATTTAGAATAATTATTTGTCAATTTTAGTTTTCAGATTGGTGACGCCTCCAGTGAACTCAAACCGCACATTGTTGGCAGCAGCTCAGTAGTCACAGGTGAACTCACTACTGACAGGAATTGCTTTAACAAATTTTACAAAAAAATAAAATTAAATTAAATTGAGACAAATAATATTAACAGTGATCCATGTTCTAATATCAAGAAAAGAAAAACTACTTTGAATATTTTTATTGTTGTAATTTTGTTTAAATATTTTGAATTGTTTACTTCACAATTGTTGAAAATTATTATATTACTTTTTATATTACATTTGTATGTTGGCCTATCTACAGACCTACAACAAATCTGAAGATTATGTGTGTTGTTTATGACTTATTTATTTGTAATAAAATAGCAATATTGTTGAATAATTTACATTATGTTTTTTTAATTTATTTTATAGCTTTTATCCCCAGGAAATTCTCTTATGAATTTGTTTGCATGGTTGCTACTATTGTAATTATATTATTTCCTTTTTAGGTAAGATATACAAATAATATTTTTAGGGGGACCTCCCTCCCCTTTTGACTACCCACCCAGGCGTAACATGATCCGCTGTCCCTTTCCTTCAACATATACTACAAGAATCATCAAAATTAATTATTACCAAGTCTGGTGGTCCTCCTTTCAGACCGCGGAAAGTGTATTGTGCCTAAATCTTCTCCAACACAGTGATGAAACTTTTAAGAAGAAATATACATGTAACTACTGCTTACAATACATGTGTCATCAGAAGTTTGGTTATTAAACTGTTATTACACCTCAATAACTTAAAAAAAAAGTATTGAGGTTTTTACATAACAACTCTTGTAAATGGTGTGCTAAGGAACAGAAGGTTTATGTGCATTTGAGGGGAGGAAAATTTGTGGGAGAGCACAAAAAAGGATCTACAAAGTAAACCACCTGGGAACAAGAACGTGGAATGAAAATAAATACCAAGAAGAGTCAGCTTATTAGGTACACAGATAAAAAACTAAAGGTTAATTATGATTATAGGGTGGGGTCAGAATTGCTTGTTGAAAGCATGAAGTGTAAATATCTTGGCATAACGTTTGAAGGTAATATCCAGATGGGGATACCGCTGCAACCTCGTGTAGTAAACACACAGATCACGTGGTATATATGACATTGTGAAGTATGGTCCAGGCTGCATTACAACATAAACTCAAATGATGATTGACGAAATCATATTTTGTAAATATGCGTTTCGGTCGTAATGCAGCCTGGACCAAAGTGAAACTTAACCATAATGCACGATATTGCAGATTTCCAATTTTCAGATTATATCTATAGCTGTTACTGTGTTGGTAAGTGCAGAGTGAATACGTCACAATGATGTCATATACCGGTATACCACGTGATCTGTGTGTTTACTATGCGAGGCCGCAGTGGTATCCCCATCTTGATATTAACCACGTTTGATAACAAACTCAATTGGGCAGAGCACATTGGGCGGGTGGTAGGAAAAGGTTACAAAATCTGGGTCTATTGGAGATCACGATTCCACTACAACAACATTTAAACAATATCGTTGTAATACTGCTGTAGTCAGTTGCAAGACATATTATTTACATTGTAATACAGCTTGGATCATTATTTTCAACCAGAAATTAGGTTGTAATACAGCCTGGACCAGTATGAAACCGTTAAATGTTTCTAATGGAGTCTTGCAGTTGACCACTGCAGTAGGCCTATTATGATGCCAACTCCAGGCGGAATCGCGCTCTCCAGTAATCCCCAAAATCCTTCATTTACTGGAGAAGGTGATGAGAGGATGTACCAGAGAAGTTATAGAGTTGGGTTACAAAACTTTGGTTAGACCATTGGTTGAATATGATGGTGTATTTTGGGACCCACATTTTGGTTATCAAATACAGGAGATTGATGGTGTGCAAAGAAGAGCAGCTAGATTTGTTTGTGCAAATTATCGCAGGACCAAGTCAGTAACTGATATGATAAAGGATCTGGATTGGGACTAACTGGAGGAAAGGAGGAGGGTGAAGAGAGTGCTGGGAATGTGTAGGGCATATGTTGGTGATGGGGCTTTGAGGGATATTGGTCAAAGAATTACGAAAAGTGTATGGAAAGGGAAAGGTGACCATGACCACAAGCTTGCGCTCGATTTCTTGCATAAGGAAGTGGGAAAATTTTCTTTTGTTGGTAAGGGTGTCGGGGATTGGAACAAATTCCCAAGTGTAGTGATGAATAATTTACCAAAAACACTTAAGGAATTTAAAATTAAATTTTTTTAAACAAAAATGTAAATGGGGAAAGAATTCAACATTCCAATTATATAAGAAAATGTAATATATAAATAAATATATAAAATTAATAATAATAAGACAGATATGCTGATTATTTTTCAGTTACCGTTCAAGGTTACGTTTCGATGAAGTGGAACAGAAATTTACAGGTGACATACAAAATTTGGTGGCATATATAAATAAGTGATCAAGGAGAAAAAATCAGAATGCTACAATTTGTTGGTAACATTGTCTTGTTAGCAGAACAGGTTGAGGGTATTGAGAAGTTACTGAATGGTGTGAACAAAATACTGAAGGAAGATTTTGAACTAACTATAATCAAAGTAAGACAAAAGTCATGAAATGTTGCAGAAATGATACCAATAATAGTAATTAAATATAAAAATAGAATGGGATGTGATAGGAGAAGTAAGTGAATTTTGCTACTTGGGAAGTAAAATTACAATTGATGTCTGAAACGAGTGATGTTAATATAATATAATATTTAATTAAATTGCGATGGAGCGCATGCTTCGGTGGCAATTCACCCACCTACATTTGCCCTCTAATAATTTTAGCTTTAAATTCTTTCAACGTTTTTGGTAAATTATTCATCATTTCTCTTGGTAACTTATTCCAATCCCTGACACCCTTACCCAAGAAAGAGAATCTTCCTGCACCTTTGTGCCTGAAATCAAGAGCCAGTTTATGATGATGGGTCTTTTTTTTCCCCCATGTGTTTCTTTTAATTCTTACACCAATATCTTTCCATAGAATAGCACTAGCAAAAAGAGCATTCATGAAAAAGAGAAATCTTTTAGTTTCAACTATTGATATACAACTTACAAAAATCTGTTGGAGCACAGCACTTTACGGTAGCAAAGCATGGACTTTAGGGTTACCGGGAAGAAGAAAAATTCAAGCATTTGAAATGTGGTGCTGTAGAAGGATTCTGGAAATTAAGTGGACAGGTGAAGTGCAAGTTTTGGAAATGATGGAAGATGCTTACAGAAAGAAGAAAAAGGATGGGTCATATTTTAAGACATAAAGGATTGGTTAATTTGTTAATGGAGGGAACAGTCAAAGATAATATCTGTAGAGGAAGACAGGTTAGAATATGTGAAGCAGATAATTGAGAATGTGGGTATGTTGGAGTATGTTGAAATGAAGAGATTAGCACGGGATAGGAAGGGATGGAGGATTGCATCAAACCAGTCAAGAGACTGGCGACAAAAAAAAAAAAAAAAAAACTTCTGTTTGCTCCTCTCACTTTCATAACAGAGAAGCAAGAAGATGCCTGAGAAGAGTGTCAAAGGAGATAAAACTGAATGCTGTGCTGAACTCAGGAATTTGAGAGTAATGTTAAACTATACTCAGTATTTCTAGAGGATTTTCCAAGAAGTCAGTGAAATTAACATCATCTGTCCAAAAAATGACTAACTCAATGTGTGAAGAAGAGTGCTGCACTCAGCATCACTAGTTCTTAATTTTTCAGTGGCAGAGTATGCAACCCCTTATGCAGAAATATTTTTCATACACTAAAATTATGTACTTGGCCCTTAATGATTGTCTGAATGATTACTGGCCACATAGAACTAACTTCAATTCGTGAGATCATGGCATTTGTGTTTTGCCTGCAATGCATCTCCCCATGTCAGAGAAAGAAGAATAAATAACTGACTGATGGTAGGCAGCCTTTTGCAATGATCCAATAAATGTATCTAGACTCAAATTCAGGAAGAGCTTCCTTCATAAAAAGAGACCACTGGAAATCCTGGTACAAGCCCATTGAACATCTTCGTAGAGGTATATTATTAGCAGCCTTCCACTGTAATAGAAACTGATCAACTGCCTTATATCTTCTGGAGAATCATCAATCACTTAAAAACAAAATCTTGAGCATGGCAGCATCAACAGCAACAGTATTTCTTCAATTGTAAAATGAATCACAGCCAACCTGTTGCAATATTCATTGAATTTATTGTTTACCGGTTTCGACCCGCCTTAAGAGAGTCTTCTTCAGAACTTGTTAAAAAGTATAAGCTGCCGCCCAGGTTAGATGTGATGCTGGCACTGTGATACACGTTGGCTGCCAGATGGATAGCTATAAAATATATTTTAATGTGTGACTTAAGTACAAAATGTACTATTTTATTGAGAAGAGTTAGATTTATGTAATACTTTTTAACAAGTTCTGAAGAAGACTCCCTTAAGGCGGGTCGAAACCTGGTAAACAATAAATTCAATGAATATTGCAACAGGTTGGCTGTGATTCATTTTACAACTTAAAAACAAGACCGTTAAAAGTACAAAGTAACATGGTTCAATGGGGCTTTGCTGACAAGGGCAGGTATGGCCGTGGAACGGATAGCAAAATCTGAATAAGTTACTTCTGTCTGAATAAGGAAACTGGCTGTTCTTGGCATCTGGTTATGTCCTCAGATTTAAAGATGCAGAGTTCTGAAAGAAGGAGATATAATCATTGTGTTTCTGGACATGGAAGAAGTAATCTAGGGATTAATTTTTAATTTCTGGCATTACCTCTTTTTGGCTACTTGCTCTTGACTCAATATTTTGATTAGCATTCCTGCATGACAGCTACCAATGATCTCATCAAACCACGTCGCTTAATCTTTCTGTATCCTTAGTAACCATCTGATTGTCCTCTCCACCCATCAGTTTCTTAATATATACTATAGTCATTTTTTGTTACATGATCTTTGGCCTCTCTCATGCCACAATAATCGTCATGAATTCATGTAGAATCCTCTCTTTGTTGCTATTAATTCCTTGTTTGATTGTTTTGTGTGTTCCCTAATGCATTCTTCCTTTGTTACTAGAATATGCTTTCTTTTAACCTCTATATTCAGCCTCTTCACCTTCTGATTGTAGTATAAACTGAAGTAACAGAAGTCCTGGGATAGGAAGATGCAAATATCTGGATGGTGGTAGCACTTCAGAACACGTATTGATGTACCATGCAGTGTCAGGTCTTAATTTTTAATTAATTTGGAAGGTGTCCAGACATGATTATAGCTGCACTACACGGACAGCGTAGTAGCCAACGACAACTGCCTAGTGATCGAGACCAGTAGCGTCGGCATCCAAGTATCAGTATCGACAGGCAGGGGACATTGATTCAAAGAACAGCAGCATTGAGTGTGGGATGTACAACAGATACGTTCGTGTGGACAGTGCAGCGTAATTTGGCATTGATGGGATATAGCGGTAGATGGTCAATGGAGGTGCCTTTGCCAACAAAATGTCATTGGCTGCAGCACCTCTCCTGGGCTTGTGAACATATTGCTTGTACTATAGGACTAAAAAGGTTGTGTGGTCATATGAGTTACAATTCCAGTTGGAAATGGCTAATGGTAGGGTTTCAGTGTGCAGACCCCGTAAGGCCATGGGCCCATGTTCTCAGGAAGACACTGTACTTAGTGTTGCAAACTGGAATTTTTTTTTTCAGCTTTGTGAAAAAAAAAAATACATGGAAAAAAAACCTAGCACCCTTGTTTTTTTTTCAGAAAACAGTATATGATAAATTATAGTTTTATTTATGGAACTTAGATTTTACATGTGAGTTTTAAATCTTACTGAATCATATAATGTCTTACATAATGATTCATAAATGTATCTATATAGGTAACATAATTTTATTCATCCTCTATGTCAGTAACACATTCACTAGTATCAGCACTACCAACAATAGTTCGGTTTGTGTCGGAATTTTGTGTTTCTTCTTCTGTCTCCTCTAGATCCATAACTTCAGAAATAATTACATTTTCTTTTACTGGTTGTCCTTGTATTGTACACAAAAAGATTAAATTGTGAGCATTGTACACACTGTGCATAACGACCGCTTCAATAATTCTGTATTAAGGTCTTTTAAGTTTGAATTTAAATCTATTATCATACAAAATAGGAGCTTTATTTCTTTTCAATCGTTGGTTTACACCAACAGTTGTAAGGAAACGATTCATAATTACTGACAATTTAATGACTCAGTATCACAATACGCTGAGATTTAGCAAGTATACGAATATAAGTGAAGCACAATAAGTAATAAAAAGAGGCAATAAGCCGTAGATAAATTTAAAAATCCTAATTTTTTGAGAAGATCCGTAGGTCTACAGACAAATTCACAGGGTTGGCAGCACTAGTTCAAACAGCAAGTATCAATCCAAACAACGGGGATTCCTTCTTGCACAACCTAGTCTCTTCGGGAAGTCCCCGTTTGTAAAAGAAATCTCAGTCAATGTTGCCAAAATTTTCGTAATTTTCTTTTCTACTGAACCAGAAAAATATAGTAGTTTTAAAATTTAAGATAAGTACTTAATATAAACTCTAAAACAGTCATATTAAATGATAAATGCCTTACAAATTTGAGATTTAGTAGTTATGAAAAAAAACGTGTTATTTTTTTCATGTCAGATTAAAAACCATTTTTTTACTACACTAATTGTACTAGATAGCAGTGGCCCTATCTTGATATGGGCTGTGTTTACATGCCTCTGATGAAACTGAACTAATCACTGGCTGAAAATGGTTATGTTCAACTACTTGGAAACCATTTGCAGCCATTCATTGCCTACATGTTCCAAAACAAAGATGGCATTTTCCAGGACAATGATGCAAATCATTCCCTATTTGTTTGAGCAGTTTTTTGGACAGATCAAACAAACAATATATCGCCAGACATAAATCCAGTTGAACATAGCCGGAACATGATAGAAATGTTAGTTTGAGTGCAATGTGCTGCACCGGCAATTCTTTCGCAAGTATTGATGAATGAGGAAGAAGCATGACTGAATATTTCTTCAAGTGGACATTCTGACAACTTTATGAGTCAATGCCGACATCAGATTGTTGCACTTTGCTAGGCAGAAGTGGATGCCACACAATATTAGGCAGTATCCCGTAAATTTTGGTAAATCATTATACAGGATATATGATTTTCTTTATTTTTTGTTTGGTAATTAATATTCCTTTCCATTTTCTTATTAGTTCTTTGAAATGTTTCCATTCCCTCTCCAGCAGCTGAAGTTTTCATCATCATTTGGTTTCAGCCACTGGTCAGGTCTGCTTTGGTTCTCCCTTGACAACTCTGTCACCACTTTGGTCCAATCCTCTCCTCTCCTTAGCATTACACTCTCCTTATCCATCTGTCCCTTGGTATTCTTCTAGGCCTGTGTTTCTCAAAGTGTGGTACGTGATCCCTAGGGGTTCGCCAGTTGATCGTAGGGGGTTCGTGACAAGATTTACTTAATGGCGGACCGTCTATCTCAAGCATGTATCACGCACAATGGTGAATATTGTTCATTTTTGCCAGTAGTGGAGCTAAAAAAACATGGCCTGCAACAACATTGCATTTAAAAAAAGGGTAGCAGTTTTTTTTTGTTAAGGAGGTTTGCCTAGATCATTTGGCTTGAATCTTCGGCTCACATATTTTTCTTAGTATTCGATGCTCCCCACACCCCCATTTTTATCTTTGATCCCACCAACATTCAATCACCACCTTGTTCTAGCCCTTTCCTCAATTATGTCTTATTCATCCCTTAGTCTTCATCTCGCCCTTTTACCTTCATTTCATGTATTTCCATAGGTATTCTTAGATAGGGTGGCCAGTTCCTTTCCACCGGGATTTACAGTTAAGGTGGACATCTGAACCGGGGAATGTTTTGGTGTAGCTCATATAATCAAATGCAGCTCTTAAAAATCCATGCTTTCCCCTCTCCCATTCAGATTTGAACCAGGCACTGGAACCCCAAAATTTTGAAAGTGAGTGCCTTAACCACTTAATTACCAGGTTGCTCCAGTGAAGTTTACAGGATTATTCGTGAATTTAAGAAACATTCTTTTGTCCACTTCTTCTTTCTAATGCAAAAATTGAAGTAGCAAGAAATGCTGTGAGCGATTATAATGTAGAAATGAAAGATAAAATACACCTACTACTACTCACCAAAGTTGAAGGGAAGAGGGAGGCAGTGACAAAACACATTCCAAAAACACAATAGTTTGGGCTATGTCCCTACTTGTGGAATAGAAACACAACTGAGCTTGCGCAGTCAACACAGCCACGCGAATCTTTCTAAAGGACGTTCAAAGCTGTTAAGTAAAAAACCAAAATAATAAAGTCCTTTAGATATAAGACTGGTCTAACCTATTGAATCCTACAAAATCCAAACAGGCCTAATTTAGATTATCTGTCTAAATTTATAACTCTAAATTGTTATTGAAATTTTGTCTCTCTATAGTGAGGACCATAAAGAAAGACTTCTTTAATACCAGTACATTATAATTGATCAGGATAGCGATACATTTTAATTTTGTTATAGACTTCAAACAAGATGATCAGTTGGATGATGTATTGAAAGCAATCGCTGATGACATAAAGAAAGTACTTCCTGCCAATGCAGTTCTACCCACGGAGAACATTACTAGTCCTGCTGTTGGTGAGGTAAATATTATTATGATATGTAAAATTAAAATATAATATCAGTTCTTTTTTTTTCTTTTTTTTTTTTTTTTTTAAAGTATTAAAGGCTGGTCACAAATTAAGAGCAGACTGCTGATTTGCAATTTTATGAAATTCAGTCAGTAATATGAATTGTAGGTTTAGAAATATTTTGAATAAAACTTCTTTTTTTTGTGAAATTTTTGTTGCTCTGTCTGTTTTATGATCTTTGATAGTAGTATTTTAAATAAAAATGCGTTATGAGAAAGGAATTGAAATCAAATTGCTTCAACAGATGTTAGATTAAGTGTAAAAAAATAATTAAGGTGCTTGTTTCTGATGAAGTAAAATAACTTGATAATAGTGACAATCTAAATGCTGTTGGCAATGATTATAAGGAAGGACAGCGAAAATATTCCCTTCATTCACCACAGATAAAGGCAAAAGGACCATGACAAACACACCCTACAACATTTTGCTAAAAGCTTAGTCATATTAGAGGCTAGATCAATGGTAAGAGGATCTGATGCACGCACATTGAGACTTGCCATATGACTAAATGGCTTAAGATTTATACCAAAATATTGTAAAGTGTGTTCATAGTTTTATGTTCGTTGTGGTTCTCCTTTCTTTATCTGTGGTTTAATTTCCCCATCCTTCCGTATTATGAAGTAAACTAAGTGTTTTATTTGGAAGAGAAAGATAAATTTTGGATTTTACGGTGAAGCTGTCATCAGCTATATGCTGTTAATAGTTAGGATCTATACAGAGTAATTTGTCAATATACAGTAGCAGGATAGCATTTATGCAAATAATTTAAACTAGTCTAACAGTTATGCTTGCCCCTCAATAATCTTCTCGTTATTGATGTATTGCAGACCATTTGCATGGAAGCTACACTGATGATTTTTTGTATTCGTTCAGGTGAATGCACTGTTGATCTCTGGTTTATACCACAAAAGTGTGTTTCCAACAGGAACAGGGAAAAGGACTCCTTTTTTACCGAAATTGGAGGGGGTTGCAATGAATCTAACACAGATATGCAGTATTTCAACCCACGCGTTTCCTAATACTTACACGTGGTTATGGTGTTGTTGGAAATATGTATTTGTGTTTTCATAGTTCCTCTTCCCTTTCTTTTCAAAATCACGCTTGGATTGATATTGCCACAAAATATTTTCCTTTTTATTATTACTATAATGCTTCCTTGCAAAATAACACAGTGCAGAGTTTACACGGCATGTATATTGATGGCAATCATCACACACTTAGTGTATTATCATCTTCCATGACCTTGACTGTTGGAAGAATGTTTAATTCCAGCAATTATGAATGCTGTAAAAGTAACTGAAAAATTTATTTATATGGAAGTGAAAGATATTAATATGACCTTACACCATTTCTTCCAGCTCCTTTTATACATTTTTCATAGGTGTTTAAAAAAAGTTTGGAAAGTGCACTGTTGTAATTGTCAATTCAAATTGGTTTTATTCTTAAACTCCATCTCTTTCTTCATTTTGCAACTTGCATTTTAACCATAGTTCACAGGCTTTCAGTATTTCATTTTGATTTTACCATTGTGACATATAATATTATCATGTAGTGGAGCACCTAACACGAAATTATATACACAACAAATATAGAAGATCGTTTTGTATGTGTACTAATTAACTTTTTAAGTATCATAAAATAAGTTTATATTTTAAGGTTATTTAAAGGTATTTGTTATAAAAAATGTGTTGGCTATATGGAAATTATCTTAATTTTTTAGTGCATATGCTGTTGTGGCATTTTCTTATTTCATGATTTTTTTTTTTTATCCTAAATTCTTTGCATGCAATTTCACATTTCCCATTTCAGTGGTCTGGCCAAGGTTTTTCAAAATGTAAAATTCATACATCATATTGTGTGCATATGTTATCCAGTGTAGTGATAAGTTTTTCATTTTATGCAGAATGCAGACTGTGACCCTCGACACACTTTGCATGTAGACGCTTTCCTGTACGATGACCAGGAAGTAGACGAAATGAGTGAAGATGGCCGATTGGACAGGCATTACTGCCTGCAGTGTGGTTCCCACAAGACGAAGCCTCTCAGTGAGTAATCAACACAGTCTTGATCTCTGGCCATACTATGGTTTCTAGAGGTGTGCTAGTGTAAAATGGCAATGTTCCAGCCAGCACGGTTCAGCAGAACTGTGCTGCAACAGGTTTCACACATTCTCCTGTTTATTGAAGAGCAGTTCTGCCCTAGAAGAAAGCTGAAGCATGTCAGAATTTTACACAAGGATACAGCACTACACGGGCAGCCTAGAAACTACTGCAAACTTTCTTTTGGTGATCTGTCTTTCTCTTTTTCCTATCCAAATTCCATTCTTCCTCCTTTATAGGCTTAGCTTAACAGTTTCTGCTTCACATTAGTCTTTTCCAGACAGTTTAGCCAATGTTGCTTCCTTAATTGCTTGAACATCAGTATGCACTAAATAACTGTCTGTACCTGCTTTCAGGTTTACTTTAGTGCAGAATTTTGTTTCTGGATCTCATTTTTGCCATGAAACATCTAATTGATATGTGTACCTGTATTGCCTGAAGGCTTTTGAGTTATCTTAAGTAACATGTTTTTATGACTGGTTAATATTTTGAGTTTGTGGTCAAGGAAAATGATAATAACAAGTAAATAATCATATATCCAACACTCACCAAAGTTGAAGGGAGGAGTGCAGCAGCAACACGAAACAATACAAGAACATAGAAAATACAGTATTTTGGGGTTAACCCTTTGTCAAGTTTTTTTTTTTTCCTATTCCTTACTTGTTCTTTGTTCCTATTTTTCCATCTGATATACATATTTACTTGAAAAAGGATTAACCCTGAGTTATTGTATTTTCTGTGTTTGTGTATTGTATCTTGTCGCTGCTGCCCTCCTCGCATCTACTTTGGTGAATGTTGGGTGTATATAAATCTTGCCTCATGGCAGTTCTTTCTTTCCATTGTTACATATAGTCATACATATTATTTCTAAATGATGATTGTTTGTCATGAGTCATTTATGTCACTTCATTCCTAACTGAAATAGGTAAATGAGGTGTTATTTTAAAGGTTAAGGTCTTCGCTTTGGTAACATCATATTTTAAGAAAGAAATTTTCAGAATTGTCCTTTTAAAGGGCAAAAATATCATTATTTCTAAAATGAGCCTTTTTTTTTTTTTTGCAACGAGCCGTTTATCACGTTCCGGATCCAGCATGGTGGCACCGTAACGCGTGCCGCAACACTAGCGGGTTCATTCTTCCGATACCCAGTCCGGCCTCGTAATAGACTAGCTGCTGTCGTCTGCAACTTCACTTATTTAGACTGTTAACATACGGTGTCACAGTTGACACATTGCCAGTGCTGAAAAAGAAGTTACTTAATTCCTCCTAATAATACGTTCATTTGCTGAAATTGCAATAAAGATTTCAACTGTGAGAATTAACCAAATCCAACCAGTAGTTATTGCATGAATCTCAGTCAGTTAAGAATGGATACTAATTTGCAGATATTTTTATCTCAAATTTTTCAGCTTCCTGACTTCATAACAAAATTAAACATATCCAATTTTATCGCCAGACTAACAGCTGTACAGCATTTGAAAACCCATCAAAATCTGACCAGTATATTGTGTGGGAATCACATTTCGTAAAAAAAAAAATAGACATCTTTTGTCGACACTTTTACCTTGTACTTCTCATCAAAAATAAACATACCCTATTTATCCCGATGTCCAACAGCTGTAAACTATTCAAAACTTCACCAAACTCCAACCTTTGGTTATTGCATGAATCCTGTTGTGACATAACAAAAATATTTTTTTAAATAAAAGAACAAGATATTTTGCTCCTTGAGTGTGGATGAAAATTGATAATATTTACTCTTAAAGAAAAGTAAGACAGTGTAGGTTGCTATGGAAATAAATACTAAAGGATTGAGGCTAACAGCGTAGAAGCATAGGTCAGTTGCTTGGAATTATCATTGCCGAAATGAACTTTGCCTCTTCCGATATTACCCAGTGTAGTTCATATAGGATTACGATAACATACAATAAACTTAAAACTGTTAAAATAGTTATAATTGGTTCAAAAATCATCAGTTATATGTAGGACCGAATCAAAACTGTTACGCGGCACTGTGCATCAGACAGAGTCAGAGACACAGACAAATAGAAATTTTAAAAACAGTTGATTCCTTTTCAATAGGTCATTAACAGAGCCCTAAACTCATTTTATACATTTATATCACCAGAGCCTATCTCTATAGATTGTGACTTCAAATTTTGCTTATTTTTAGTTTTAGTTTTAACTTAAAATTTCTGATTTTTTTTATTATTTATTTATTTTCTGTTGTTTGTACATGTTTCCATTACTTGGTGGGCTTTTGGGACCATTAACATAGGTATACTGCCCTTCCACGACGGGTCCTTGTGTACAGTTTTGCTTTATACTTGCTATTCATCATCGTTTTCCAGCCTGTGCTCTTCTAACCCCACCCTCACTTCCTGCCATGTTGTTTTTCCCCCAGCATGAGCCACCAACATTGTGGCTCACGCAGTTGGCTGCCAGCCGCTTGCGTGCAGCCATCTCACTTCTACTGAGGAAGAGCCATGCTCGAAAATTCTATTCCTTGTGTGATCGGTTTTTTCTTGTACCAATGCCGCAGGAATCCCTTTCTTTGGTAAGCGGTGGTATGTATATATATCTTAAATGTACACACTTACTTCCAACAACAGTCTTATTATGTCTTAACACTCTCTTTGCCTGCCTCCTGTCTTCCAATGATTCGCTCCCCAGCTCCTATATCATAGCAGTTGCTGATTGTGTTACTAAACGCTTCACGAGATATATGCTGTATTTGTTGTGCACCCACTTCCAGTATTCTGTTAAGCAAAATATTTTGTAGTTACTGTGTTCTACGGTTTATAACTAACTTACCTGTCCTGCTATTTCGATACATTAAAATTAGAACTACATGTTGCAAAAGCAATGGACGTGTCATAAGGGCACGTCAACAGAGAAACACTAATTAGACTTTCAGAGGGAGACGGAGACTCATACCAGTTTCCGAGTCTATAGACACAGGACAGAGAAGTATATTAGAGTATGTTTTCATATGGAAAGGACAGATGAAGTACACCCAACACTCACCAAAGTCGAAGGGAGGAGGGCAGCAGCAACACAAAACAACACACAAACAAAGACAATATTTCGGGCTAAAACCCTTCAAGTAAACAGATGTAAGTGGCTGGGGTTGTGCAAGACTTGCATTCAATGCAGCCACTCATAGAATTAAGAACGCTAGCCCAGCCACTTACATCTGTTTACTTGAAGAAGGGTTTTAGCCCGAAATATTGTATTGTCTTTGTGTGTTGTTTTGTGTTGCTGCTGCCCTCCTGCCTTCAACTTTGGTAAGGGTTGGGTGTATTTCATCTGTCCTTTCCATATAAATATTGCCTCGCGGCCTTTCTTTCCTTTCATTTTTACCTAGATTATGTATTCAAATAGGCAGCAATTTCATCCTTTGGAGCTCTCTCCGTATGTCCACACTCCCATTGTTATCCAGCTCAAGCAGGTTTTAGTCAGAAAACATGAGTACAAATTTGATCCAACAGCACAGTAATACCTTCAGCACTGTAATAATTTTCATAACTCATGGTCTTAGCGCTGTTATGCTGTCTTTTTAAATACTGCGTCACCATCCTGTCTCTAACAATCAGCTGATCTACATTTTGCTCCTAAACTTTTCTTCTTCTTTTTGCTTGTGGCTCTGCACCACATCGACACGAATGTCTTTAGAGGTGCAAAAGGACTGTGGCAGGCAATGGAAGGAATTCAGCCATGGCCTTTCAAAGGATCCGTCCCGGTATTTGCCTGGAGAGATTCAGGGAAACCATGGCAACCCAAATCTGGATGGGAATTCCAACCCATGTCCTCCCAAATGTGAGGGCAGAGCGTTACCATTTACCCATCATGCTCAGTGCACTGAAAATTATATCTGTTCTGTTCCTTGCAGTCTTTAACAGCACGAAGGAATAGATAATTTATATAGGAATCGGTAGGACACCTTTACTTCCCTGATGTTAACTCAGTGCTGCCATTTCTACGGATTTATTGGTAGATCTACAGATTTTTTTGAAAAGTTAGGATTTTTTGATTTTGTTCAAATATCTACAGATTTTTGACACTTTTATCATTTGTTGACTTTTCCTTATATTGATGTTTTGTTCAACTTTGAGCGTATGGTGTTAATGCATTACAGAATTTTCAAAATCTGTGAATCGTTTCCTTGCAACCACTCGTGTGAACCAACGATTGAAATAAAGCTCATATTTTGTCTGGTTACAATTTTTATAGATCTTAAAAGACCGTAACACACAACTATCGGTGCACTCTTTATACATGGTGACACGCTCGTTGGCACAGCTTTCAAAGCAGTGGTTTCCGAGAAGGCTTAACCAATATCCGAGAATCAAAGGGCTCGTGGTTTTTAACATTTCCTGTTACAGAACATGTGCTAAATTTAATGTCAACAGAGAAATGTGGGTCACTAGGGAAAAATTTAAAAAAATAAAAACTACTATGCATAGCAGCCGCAGTAATGAAATTGACGATGTATAAAATATGTTCAGAGATATTTCTTACTTTCAATGTAGAATATTATTTTTGTAGTTTTAAAGACCTGGAAATAAAAAGTATTCTTAATTTTGACTCTCTCTTAAATTATTATCGTTTCAGTCTTTCAGTTAGCGAGTCTCCGGATTTTTGTACCAAATCTACGGACATTTTAGCGGCCGTCCACGGATATTGAAAGCCAAGTGACTGGCAGCACTGTGTTAACTCTCCTGTCATTGTGACCCAAGTACATTGAAGAAAAAAAGTGCTTCACCTCATTTGTAAATAATGAGAGTTATTTGCATCTTACTCTATACATTTACATACAAATTAACCATCTGTCAACCACAGAATACCAGCTCCATTCTGTGACAGTCACAAATCACACAGTTGTTCTCTGCACATTCTTAACATCATTAATCCCATACAACACAGCAGTACTCCAGATGAAGACATACAAGAGTTTGACACTATTACCTATATAAATGCATAACAATTCTTCCAAATTTGACCCGTGAATCATAGTCTAGACTCAGATTTTCCAAACCTTATGTCATGTCCTGACCCCCATTTCACCTGTTATTGACGTGGTACTACAGTTACGTTTTAATGGCTTAAAACAATCAAAAGCACGTTCTTCGCTTCTCTTTACATAACTTGTTTTGCAAGATTAAATTGCATTAAGTTTTAGTGATGAATATGTTTTTAATTGGTTATTGCATAATCCACAGTGTTATTAAGTATTGAACAGAAGGGTGCCAATGGTCTGTGCAGCCTTCATATCGCATTCAGCATCACGGGACCGTCTGCGTTACATCTTCACTTCCCTACTGCCGCCTCTGGACAGCAGGGATACGGTCATCCTGGACGTTGGATCTCGACTTGGAGCAGTCCTGTATGCGGTACGTATCAAATGTTTCCGTCTGCGTTACATGCACCACCATAACACTGCAGTGTAGTCGGGCAAGATTTTTGAAAATCGGTACACTTATTTAAAATAACATAGGATAGGGAAAATAAACAGTTACCCGTCACTTACCACAGATGAAGGCAGGAGGGCGAGACACGTAAAAACACAAAAACAAAGGAATTGCACAATATTTCGACTTTAGTCTTAGCCATGTGGGAGGTGAGACATATGGCAGGGGGAAAGATGTGGTCACATCCCAACCCGCCACATAAATGTAGCACAGGCAGAAAACACGTGGTAGTGGTAGAATTGCCGGGAGGGGGGGGGGGGGGGGGGGGGGGGGGGGGGTGAAATAGGCTTGACCAGTGATAAAAGTGAAACAAATCAATATAATCTTTGTGTAGCTTAATTCAAAAAGTTATAATTGAAAATAAAGGGAGATAAAGGGGGATATATATATATAAAAAGAAAAAGAAAAAAAAATATGAATAGATGTAATGTACAAATAAAAATAACCGACTGTAAAATGAAATGAGAGATGGTAAGTGACAGGTTTAATGTAGGTTTAGGCCAGGGGTGTGTCTGGTGTCGAGGATATGTTGGTAGGCTAGTTCCCATCTGCGGAGTTCTGAAGGGGTGGTGGTATTGTAATAGCTCTAACTGTGAAACAGGTGTTGAGGTTGTTTGAATTATGGAAGTTGGCATGAATTGCCACGGGATGGTCTGGGTTGGAAGTATAAACTGTCTCGCCACACCATTCATTCTGTAGGATAGTTGTTGAGTGGTGAGACCAATGTAAGAGGCAGTGCGGTGGAGGCAGGTGATGCACACTTTATTGCTTAAATATAAATACTTAGTACAACAGCCTCGGTAATTACGAGGGTAGTCTGAAAAGTAATGCACACATGCTTGTAGAAATCGGACAAACACAGTTAAAAAGATCGGGCAAAAAGTAAATTAAAGTACAATTCGTAAGCTTCAGAATCATATATTTATTTATCAACATAGTCGCCATTAAGACTAATAGATTTCTCCCAACGTGCAACAAGTTTCCTCCTACTTTCCTTGAATCCAGGACTTGATGGCTGCTTTCACTTCATCGTCCGAGGTGTAATGTTTACCCTTGAGGTCTTTCTTGAGTAGAGGAAAAAAATAAAAATCGCTAGGCACAAGATCGGGGGTATAAGGAAGGTGTGGAAGCGGTTCAAACTTCAGCCTTCTCATTGCCTCTTCAGTTGCACGCGAGGTGTGTGGATGTCATGATAGAAGATTATTGGCTCCAGGCTGCCTCTGACACGACAGACTTGATGTCAGAGGTATGGTAGAGTCTGTATGTAGTGAAAAGAATTTACCGTTGTGCCTCGTTCCAGATAATTGGTCACATAAACTCGATGAGCATCGCAAAACACTGACTGATGGTTGAGTTTTGAATTTTTTTTTTTTTTCTGAGGAGATGACAAATGTCGACACTCAGCGCTTTGTCTTTTCTCTTCTGAGTCTTAATGATGCACCCATGACTCGTCCGCCATCACGATATTCAAAAGGAAGTAGTCTCTTTCGTCACGGTAGCGCTGCAAAAGTTGCTGACAGCATTCCTTTCGGCGCTGTTTGTTCTCGTCTGTTAAACGGCGTGGTACCCATCGTGCACAGACTTTATGGTATCCCAACTGGTTGATAATGAAACCGACACATTGGATATTCCAACATGGTTTGCGATACGCTGTTGAGTGATTCGCTGGTCATTTTGAATCAAGTCATCGACGAGTTTGCAATGCCTATCGCCTGTGGCAGTGATCGGGCGTCCGCTGCGTTTTTTGTCAGCAATTGTGGCTTTTCCAGGCGTGCAATCACGAAATTTTGCTACCCATCGATTGACTGTAGACCTATCGATAGCATCGTCACCATAAACACCCTTTAAACGATGGTGAATTTCAGTAGGAGTCTCTTTTTCAGCAGTTAATAATTCGATAACAGCGCGCTGTTTAACTCTCGTTGACATAGCATGAGAACACATCTCCATATTTACGCTGCTCAGAAACAACTGAATTGATACAAAGAATTCAAACTGCGCATGTGTGGAAAGGAGGAATGTTACTTACGAATACAACCAGGCGCGCTTCTGTAGCTCATTTCGTTCACGTTCTACAAGCATGTGTGCATTACTTTTCAGCCTACACTTGTATCATGTTAGTTGTAACACAGGGTAGAGAAGTAAGTTGTGTCTCTTGGTCAATAAGACTTGGTAATTATCTCCTGTAATGCTGTTAACTTTTACCCTGGCAGGGTATGCTGGCTGACCTTCATGCTATAAAATTGGCAACAGGGTCGCTTAAAGTTCTTCATGCTTTTTCTAAATTCAGTTGTACTCGATGTATCGTAATTGCAAGTTGTATGCTCTCTCAAGAAATGATGACAGAAGTGAGTAAATTTAGTTTGATGGGGTAGTAATTTGGGTTAATGTGTAGTCAAGATGATTTAAACAGGTTTGCAGAAATTTTCAGTTTAAGATATTTAGTACAGATGAAGGCAGGAGAGTTAGGCGAACACAAAAAAAGAAACGCACTTCACAATATTTCGGTTCGTAACATTAATCATGCAAGAGGCGAGACATATGACGGGGAAGATATGAATCATATCGTTGCTACCGATGTGTGCACATCTTCTCCCTGTCACACGTCTCGCGTTGTGCATGATTAAGGTTACGAAGCGAAATATTGTGAAGTGTGTTTTTTTTCTTTGTTTGCTTGTTTGTTTGTTTTTATTTTTAATGTGTTCAACTGGCTCTCCTGCCTTCATGAGTGGTAAGCAATGGATTAATTTTCTATATCTTATTTTTAGTGTTTAATGGCAATCTCATTGTCACTATTATCCAATTCAAAATAGTTTGTAGTCATTTTGAGCTATTCAGAATGATTTGGGAGGCTTAAAGTAGTAATTTTAATAAAAGTGATTGTTTAGGGAATGCAAAGTGTTTCCGGAAGGATAGAGAAGTTTATAAGGCCTCTGTTCATGATTGTTGGTCTCAGTACTTTGCCTCAGTTTTATCATAGTAGTCGATCCCCATTACGTTGTTTACTTATTTCCAATTTTGTGTTGGAATTAGTTGAGAGTCTTAAATCTATCAGAAGTGTTTTAAAAGTGAAGCTTTTCTATACATATTAGCAGTTTGTTTATTCACTTCAGACTATGTTTTGGCTAGTTTTAATATTTAAAAGAATTAACTGTTTTTGGAATGGCTGTTGTATCGAGTGAGAGTGGTAGTGTGTAGCTCAAGATGACCATGACCACAAGCTGGCACTCGATTTCAGGCACAAGGCTGTGGGAAGATTCTCTTTTTTAGGTAAGGGTGTCATGGATTGGAATGAGTTACCAAGAGAAATGATTAATAATTTACCAAAAATGTTGAAAAAATTTATAGAGGGCAAATGTAGGTGGGTGCAGGATAGGGGGAAGATGGGGGGTGTAGGGAAATTGCCACCGGAGCCTGTGCTCCATTGCAATTAAATAAATAAAATACCTATAATCTTTTGGAAAAGAAGTCCTATATATGTATTTAACAGTCAGAGTTATCAAAATGTCAGTGTTGGTTTAGGGAACTTTCATACAATGTTAAAATAAAGCAATCCGTTTTGTCATTTTGTATTGTTGGATTCCTCTACTGAACTTTACTTAATCATTCATTCACATCCAAAGGTCGTGGCTGTGTTTTTAATCACTGAAGAACTTGGCAAAAGCAGTCCGGTGTCTAAAAACACAGTATTCCAAGCATTCACCAGCCGCACTAAAGGTGAGATGGTGAAATCCACTGTAACCTAACTGTCTCGCGGGTGCTGGTTACACATAAAGGTTGAGTCAACTGCTAGACTGACAGTTGGGAAGTGTGGGTCCAAGTTTGGCCATGCAGATTTCAGTTTTTCACAACTTTCTAAATTAGGTTCAGGTGAAAGTTCTGACTAATTTCTGATGCATCACAGAGCTGACAAGAATGCAGTGAGCAGTGTGTACAAAGTCTCCTCACAAAAGTTGTGACCTTTTTATATAGATGCTGTCATTTTCAGTGGTGTCCCAATATTGAATACCCTTCTTATGCCTTGAAAGAAAAAGGAAATGCTTCTTTTAGGATGCTATGCAGCTTTGCTAGCTAATCATCATTTACAGTACCAATAAAGACAGAGAATGTAGTTGTGCCACTTCAGAAGTCAATGAAATGCAGTATCAGAAGATGTGGAAGTGAAAATGGGAGTGCCACAGGATAGTGTATCAGGACCATTTGTTAGGGGCGTAGCCGTATACCGGGGTGTGTATTGGCTTCTCCACCTAAACTGTTGCACCTACATAATACTGATAATGTTTGACAAATGTTCAGAAACCGTGATTAACCTTCAGAAATCGCTAACTGCACAATACGAAATGGCCGCCACTCACCTAAATAAACCCTAGGTAAGAAAGGTACTATTTTAGAAATGAAAATTTTTTAAGTTCAGATCATGAAAGCAATGTATTCTTGAAAAAGTTCCATATATTACATAAATTGCAGTTAGCTAAGGCATCAGACTACTCATCGCACGTAAGTTGCAAGAAATGAAGCAAAACAGGACTGCCGAACCCCGAACGGAAAATTTCCACTCTCCTACTAACAGACCACATGTATGGCAAGGTTCAAATTTCCCAACATGGCCTCCGTGAAGTGAGCAATCTTCACTTCCAGTTTCCAAGCCTTCCCATTATCCACCACTCCACAACGCGCTGGTTTCGATCAACACGTCCATTCACCACCGAGATTTCATATAGACTGAAACATGGCAAGCCTGCAGTTCCTTTTATGAGAATGGCATCTTACTGCCGAAATCAACAGGTATTCAAAAAACATATGTCATCGGAGGGCTCTCCTAAGAAGGGTTTTATGATTAGTGGGTTTTAGTCTCAAATTTCGTCAAATCCTTGTAAAACATTTATTTTGTTAGTGAAACTGTACAGTTAATTTGACCTAGTTTTCAAGTTTATAATTTTTTAGTTTAAATTATTGCAAAAATGTTCTAACACGCCTGCTGATTCCAATGAGCTAAACTATCTTTCACATCTGTTCCGTATATCAAAAGTTATAAATTTCCCAAAAATCTGTGTTGAAGCCTTTGTCTTCCACTGCTGCATAAAATTGCTATTTTCTTATTTACAACTTATTTTGCAAGGATATTGTTTATAAAACATTTATTTAATGTATTTAAGTGTTTTTATTTACTGGAGTGGGTTTAAAGGTTCAAAATTCTATCTTATAAGTGGCCACATTTCCATCTTAAATTGCGACTTTAAAATTATCCTATATCTTTTACTAGATGACTGGTAGCTACTTGAGACTTATAAAATATTATTTGGTGGCATAAAAATTACTTTTACACTCTAAAATCATCTATTCAAGTTATAATCTTTTATTGAAAAGTGCACATTTGATTTGTTTAAAAATCATATTTACTGTTTTCATCCTATCTGAAACTACAAAGTATTAGTGAATTTTGCTCTCAGTAGTATCGTCATTATTACTAAAGTGCTTTACAGAGGCAAAAAGTGTGGAATATTATTGATATGGTCACGTAACCAAACTTGTTTGTTTACAGTCTTGGATGGTTAAGGATTACTCTTATTTAGGTTACTCTTAGTTAGGTTATTAGAAACTGTTTATTTATTGTTATTATTATCTATTTATTTATTTTTCTGGTACTGTGGTATCAGGTATTGTGGATTAGGTTTTAGGCTGCCGTACCATGTAGTAACATAAACCCTTTTTCTCGTTACTTTTCGACTAATTATTGAAAATACCCAGAGTAAGGTAGCTTACACATTGTTGTTAATTATTTTAATAAATGTTAGCGTTGATGGTTAACTGTCAGAAGCTTGTTTGTTTGTAGATCACATGATCAAAATGGTAGAATATTGTGAACAGTTGAAGGGCAGTCTGGACAGGATATCTAGTTGGGTTGGTAACCATGGGATGAAGATAAATGCAAAGATTAGTCAGTTTTTAGGCACACAGATAAAAAATCTAAAGGTTGTTTATGATTATAAGGTGGGGAAGGAATTGCTTGGTGAGGACTTGAGATGTAAATATCTTAGCATTACAATTGATAATAAACTCCAACTGGACAGAACACATTGGACAGGTAGTAGGAAAATGTTTCAAAATCCTTTATTTATTAGAGAGAGTGATGAGGCGATATACCAGAGAAGTAAGGAAATAAAGTTACAAAACTTTGGTCAGACCATTGCTTAAATTTGGTAGTGTAATATGGGACCCACTCTTTTTTGTATAAAATACAGGAGTTAGAAGGGGTGCGAAGAAGGGCTGCTAGATTTGTCTTTGGAAATTACTGCAGAATGCAACTGGGAAGGGATGTGATAAAGCAGCTGGAATGGGATTCATTGGAAGTTGGGGGGGGGGGGGGTGCAAGGCGTGTGTTGATGATGAGGCATGGAAAGATATTGGTGGAAAAATTAAGAGGGGTGCATGTAATGGAAAATATTACCATGACCACGGACTGGCAGTTGATTTCAGGTATAGGGGATGGAAAATTTTATCATAGGTAAGAGGGATAGGGATTGGAATAATTTACAAAAATGCTGAAAAAATTTGAACTTAACATTCGTACATGGCAAAGGTAAGCAAGTACAAAAAAGGGGGGAAGTAGGTGTGTACGAAAATTTCCACCGGAGTGTTTGTTCCATTGCAATTTAGTTAAAATTGAGAAATGAGCAGTTTTATGCCCTTAAGCAATAGCTAGTCAACAGTGTTGGGCTCTGGAAAGTACTCCACACAAAGAACTGGAACACAATGGCAAAAAGTGATTGGTCGAAGATGGCACAGAATTGCTATCAGATTTCTACTTTCAACAGTTTCTTGGAGTCACATAACTGAGTCCTTATATACGGCCCAGTCCATGTTTCCTAACAATCCTCTTCTCCATTGAATAACTATGCTGACAAGCTCGTGTAAACCCCCCAGTCCCTGTAGAAATACTAATGAGACAGTGGACAGATGAGGGATTTGTAATTGTATATGGATCGGTTCACAGGCTCGAATCTACACACAGGCTGACAAGATCTTGGGAATTGAAATAAATGAAGACTTCTGCAACTTGCAGAAAGAAATAATCAACAAATATGGATTTCAGGTAAATTTAAGCACTAATTTTCATTTTGTGTTATTGAATTTTTTAAGGAAATTATGATATTATGTGGTGGGCTTTGCCTCTGCAGTGGTGAGGTCATTAAAACCGGGATGTCATTATTGTGCTCTTATGTAGAAGTAGAAGTAACAGTTGTAACCCATATCAAAGATTTATTACTTCTTTTTATTACTATTGTTACTAGTACATTCCACCATATTTATGATATGAACAATGTGCCCTGAAACCTTAATAATAATAACTACTACTGTAGTATGAATATCAGAGACAATATTAGCCAAAGTTATTAATAAATGAGTATTACTTTCAGTATGTATCTCCTGTTTATCCCAAAAATTACTTTATTATTTGTGTTTGTGTCTTTTATGTGTGTTCGCGCCCCACATCCACCATCTAAAGGTAAGTGGTGGCTCATTTCCCTATCCTAATTTGATTCCTTTCTGCTTCTTAGCGTCTTGATTTCATTGTTACAATATATATATTGTTAGGAAACAAAGGCGCTAAAAGCGGATATTGAACATTTGGATAGGATAAAAAACCTCCGCTTACCAAAGAAGGGGGTTCCAGCGGCATTGGTACACGAACACACAAAGAATAAAATTTTCGAGCATAGCTCTTCTCAGTCGAGAAGAGCTATGCTCAAAAATTTTATTCTTTGTGTGTTCGTGTACCAACGCTGCTGGAACTCCCTTCTTTGGTAAGTGGTGGTTTTTTATTCTATATATATATATTGCTTTTGTGAGGGAGAAATAAGTTGAAATATTGACATGAATCTTGACGATTATTCAAAAACTTTGGTTGAAGCAGAGTTTGTTATCAGTGGTACTTTATATGTTGTAAGCTATTTTACTGTATTTATATCCATTAACTCTGTATCTTTTGTAAAGAAAATTCTACTCCCATTCATGAACTGCAATGATGGCAATGAGGGATTTGTGACCAGGAGCACTGATAAAACAGCATCATTTTTTCATAACTCATATCTTCACTGTGTCAAAGAACACTGGATCAACTGTTATTTCGATTCATGGGGCCCAGGCTTCATTCATTGTTATAAATTGTCCATCAAAATCTTCTAAGTTAGCTTCAAATGGGAATAAATTTTCAGACACCTCTTCTCTGCCTTCTGGTCAGCTGTCAAAGGTTTTGGCGGCCAGTAGACGTAAACCTTTTTCCTGGGAAAGTATTCTGTCACAGGGTGATCTTTGGAATGCTTGAAGGCTTTTCTGTATCCTGTACTATCATCACCGACTCATGTACTCTGCTCACATTTGTGTTTGTCTCCACTGGTTGTCTTGCTTGAGGATTATCTTCAGTCCTAGTTACATCATTCAAATCCAGATGCCCACATGCTAAAAGTTAAGTTTATATCAAACTATTGTAAAGTGGTTCACATTTTTGTGTTCTCTGTGACCTCCCTGCTTTCATCTAAGATGACTGATATGTTTACTTTCCACCCCACCCCCCCCCCATTTTCTTTCTGTCATCAGTCTTTCGGCTGATATGATGTAATCCTCCATTTGTTCCTATCTTGTGCTAACCTTTACATCCCCTTACAACCTATGTCCTCAATTATCTGCTTCCTATATTCTAATATCCATCTTCCTCAACAGCTCTTAACTTTGACTGTTCCCTCCAATAACAAATTAACCAAACCTGACTAAAAATATGACCTACCAGCCTGTGTCTTCTTTCTGTAAGCTCCTTCCACAAACTTCTTTCCTCACCCATCATTTCCAAAACTCATTCATTTCCTACTTTATTAGTCCATCTAATTTTCAGCATCCTTCTATAGCAGCATATTTCAAATGCTTCAATTTTCCTTCTTTCTGGTATTCCTATAGTCTATGCTTCGCTGCCATAAAGTGCTGTGCTCCACACATAGAGTTTTAAAAAGTTCTTTCCAAGTCCTAGATCAATATTTGAAACTAAAGGATTCTCCTTTTTCATGAAGGTTCCTTTAGCTATTGTTATTCTGCTTTTAACATCATTCCTGCTTCAGCCATCAGTTGTAAGTTTACTTCCCAAGTAGCAGAATTGATTTACTTCTCCTATTGTATCCGATCCTATTTTTATATTTAATCTACTATTATTGGTATCTTTTTTTTTTTTTTTTTTTTTTAATTGTATTTACGTCTCTCAACAGCGAGGTCTTTAGAGACGGGAAAGGATGGGGGGCAAGGAATGGGAAGGAATTCGGCCATGGCCTTTTGAAGGAAGCATCCCGGCATTTGCCTGGAGTGATTTGGGAAACCATGGAAAACCCAAATCTGAATGCCCGGACGGGGATCGAACCGCCGTCCTCCCGAATGCGAGGCGAGAACGCTATCCGTTACACCGCCACGCTCGGTTTATTGGTATCATTTCTGCTACATTTCATCACTTTTGTCTTTCTTTGATTTGTATTCAGTCCAAAATCTTCCTTCAGTATTTTGTTCATACCATTCAGTAACTTCTCAATATCCTCAGCCTGTTCTGCTAACAAGACAATGTCATTAGCAAATCGTAGCATACAGATTGAACACTTGTGCCACATGTAAATTTTTCTGTCACTTCCTTTATTGCTTCCTCTACATATTGAATATTAATTTTGGTAGACTACAACCTTGTCTCACACCCTATTTAACTGAATCATGTCTCTCATGATTCTCTACTTTTATTACAGCCATTTGATTCATATATACTTTAGTTCATAAAGTATTCTTCTATCTCGATATTTTGGACCTCAATTTTTTAAAAGATTGAACACCTTGTCCAACCTAATATCATCAAAAGCTTTTTCTAAGTCAACAAACTCCATAATAGTATCTTCGCTTTTCTTGATCCACCCTTCAAGTATTAATCTTAAAGCCAGAATTGCTTCCCTTGTACCGTAAATTTTCTTAAACCCAAAGTAATCTTCACATACTATCTCTTCTACTACCCTTTCATTTCGTCTGTATATTATTCTTGTCATTAATTTTTATGCATGTGATGTTAGAGTTATAGTGTGATAATTCTCACATTTGTCGTCTTGTGATTTTTTCAGAAGTGTGAAGATGATACTTTTATTAAAATCAGTTGGAATTTTTGCTGTTTCATAACTTTTTGATACCAGGTTGAGTAATTTCTGGATTCCTTCTTCTCCTTGAGATTTCAGAAGTTCTGCAGTAATCTCATCAATTCCCTTATTTGATTACTTTCCCATACCTGCCAACTTTTACGGTTTTGCCTTAAAATTTACAGAAAAGGACTGTATTTTACGGATTTCGATCGCTTAGGTCTGATCTTAGATGGAACGATGTTATTGCAGTTTTTATGGACAATTGTGGCAGGTTTTACTATTTATTTCATTGTTTTTGTTTTAAGTGCTCTTATATGTGTGGTAAGGCTTCTTTCATTTGACTCTTAAATTAAGCCACAATATGCTAATTTTACTGTAGTCAATAATCAATCGATCTCTATCTCTGCTTTTAAATCGATACTTTTTTGAAAGTCAAATCAGCAATCATTTGAATATCGTATTCGTTGACTTTCGAGTTCCCAACAGTCCCGCGTGCATAGTTTGTGACTTTGTGTAAACCGTGTAACCATGAGTAACACTAAGAAGCAATATTTCCAGACATTTAGGGAAGCTTATTCCAAAGAGTTTCCGTGTATAATAAAGTCAAGAAAAGGTATAAAATTTGTGTTTTGTACAGTGTGTGGTTGTGATATAATTATAGCACATAGTGGAAGAAATGATTTGGCATATCACATTAAGTGTAGTAAACACATTGCGTGTTTAAAATCAAAAGAAAAGAATCACAAAATCAATACGTTTTTCGCAAAATCAGGAAATTCTGATTTGGATGTGATTGAAGTGCAGTGTTTGTTCACTTTGTTTTTGGTGGAACACAATATTTCACTAAGTGCAGCTGACCATGCAGGTGCCTTATTCAGGAAGATGTTTCCTTCGGCAGAAGTAGCGAAAAAATATGGATGTGGTCATACTACATTTTAAAAGAAATGTCTGAAAATGCAATATCAGAAGTTGTGGAGAGTCTCCAGAATGGTCCATTTTCAATGTCAACAGATGGAAGCAATGATACCAATACAAAATTATATCCCATTGTTGTTACATTTTATGACAATAAACAAGAAAATTTTTTAAGTACTGTGCTATGCATACGAGCATTGGAAGGGAACTCAACAGGGCGCAATATAGGTAACCTCATGTTATCACAGTTGGAACATCGGGAAATACCAATTGGAAACTGTGTAGCATTCTGTTCCGATAATGCACCTGTAATGATGGGGCAGAAGAATGGAGTTTCAGTAGTTTTCAAAGAAGCTCATCCAAATATTGCGATTGTTGGATGTGTGTGCCATTTAATTTAGCTGCTGAATAAGCTGCTGCAAGATTACCACTTAAAATAGACGAGATTCTGGTCGATATTTTTTATTATTTAGAGAAGAGCGCCAAAAGAAAAGAAAGTCGTATGAAGTTTCAAAACTTGCACAATCAAGATTGCAAGAAAATACTGAAGCACATATGTACAAGGTGGTTGTCTTTAGGCAAGTGTTTGGACAGAATACTAGAGCAGTGGGATCCACTTCTTTCTTTTTTTAAGGATGAGGTGCTAATGTGTGCTTCAAATATTTCAGCTAGCTTGACATCGTTCACAATACCAAAAGTTGAACACATGGGATCCAAGGGGCAGCAGAAGAAGAGAGTTATTGATTCTCCATCCTCGTCGACTCCTAAAAGAATAGCTTATTCTTTTGAATGCAACTCGTCTTTTCTGAAAAGCAAAAGTTTGATTACAACTCCTGAGGAAAAGCTGTTTATGTTTCTCTCTTCTGACTTGAACAAGGCTTATTGTATTTTCCTGCACATTATTATACCATTATTTGATAAACTCAATACTGTTCTTCAGAGTGTTTCCCCACAAGTACATGTTTTGTTAGATCTTTTGATAGAATTGTTAAAGCAGATACTCAGTAAATTTGTAAAACCAAAGGTAATTAAAAGTTCTGCATTGCTTGAAGTGAAGTACCACCTAATTGAAAATCATAAAGAAGATGATGAATTAGTTATTGGCATTCAAACTGTAAACATGGTTAAAAAACTTAATCTACATCTACATCTATACTCTGCAAATCACAAATACGGTGGGTGGCAGAGGGTGCTAAGCACCAATCCTAATTCTGCGCATTCCAATCCCGAACAGATCGAGGAAAGAAGGAATACATAAATGAATCAGTACGGCATCTTATTTCTCTAATCTTATCCCTCCTGTCATTGCGACCTAAATAGGTTGGCGGAAGAAGTATTTCGTTGCACTCGTAACTTAAAGATTTTATGATGAAGATAAAACTCTGTTCTTTTCATCAGTCCGAAATTACTTTTCTACAGCCTGCGATTACATCATAAACAAGTTTCCGCTAACAAGTGATGTGCTGCAAAATGCACAAGTAGCCACATTTAACAAAATTGAAGATGCACAATTTTCTTCAGTCAATTTCTTCTTAGAAAATTTTCCTGTTATCTTACATAAGAAGGAAAATGAAACAAGGGATGATGCTGTAAATGCAATCCACACACAGTTCACAGCTCTTCAATTAGATGACATTTCAACTGTTGCAGATGTAGATGCTCAAATGATGTCAAATGGGCACGGTTATCAAATATCCATGGTGCTGATGGAATTCTTAAATATAATATGATTAACAGAGTAATGTTATCCATACTCGCCATACCCCACAGCAGTGCAGAGTGTGAACGTGTTTTCAGTATGGCAAAGAAAAATAGAACACAGTTCAGATCATCCCTCTCAAATGAAATCCTGGAGACTGTTTCCATTCAGAAGACCATCAATTCTGGCCCTTATTATACAAACAGTTTTTCTCCAGACTTTCTTAAGAAAGCCACTGCTTCATATTTGAAGCCTGATTGAAAGTACTCATATAATGTATATCAAACAGTTTAAATAGGTTCAGTGCTAAGTGAAACAGGATATTGTCTCGTCAGAGTTTTAGTTTAAATTTTTTTAAATAAAAAAAAAGAAGGCTTTGAAGATTGTCTTGTAATTAGTGTTTGTCAACAATTAATATGAAGTAAGTAGACATGATTTAAGTTTAATATGCTGTTAATACACATTTCTGGATGTTTAGTTAATTATCGATAAAAAAAATTGTGGTCCACGTTCTTTATGGAAACACTGTATTGGGGATCCAGGGTTTTTACAGAAACACGATTTTGGAAGTTGGCAGGTATACTTTCCATATTCTTCCTTATTTTAATTGTCAAACAGGATTTTCACTTTTATTATTATAGGAATTGTTAGCATTTTCATTTTTTGATGGTTTCTTTAAAATATATATATTTTGTATGTTTATAAAGTCTAACCTCTGCAGGACAGGATATCTGTGGTGCATGGAGATGTGGTGGAAGCTGCAGACATGATCCACTCTGCCGATGTCCTGGTGCTGAATAACGTGTTTGAGTTCTTTGCGTCCGCCGAGCAGCAGATATCGGCTTGGCAGACGATCCATTCGTCGGCACGCCCTGGTGCACTGCTGGTCACCATTCCAGCACTAGAGACATCTCTCACCCACCTAAAGGTCAGTGCTCCGTATCTTCCAGCTAGATACGTATATACGAGGGGGTACACAAAAATAATAGCACTGCCTTTGGCGGAGCTTGTGTAGTATGCCTTTCTGCCATTAGGCGTTCATAGTACAACTCATTCTCAGTTCAGTGCCACCTGTGTCGTCGATCTGGCTTGTTCTGTTAATCTGCAGTTATTGTTTTTGCTAGTGCTGTTTTGTTATTGTTTCATTTTGGATGATGGCAGGCTTAAGTGAACAACATATAGCTATGAAAATTTGTTTTCTACTCAGCAGAAATGCTGCTGAAACTGTTTTAAAGTTGGAAACAGCTTTCAAAAGAGGACGCTATGGGAAAAACTCAAGTGGTTCATTAAATTTAAAAATGGCGATATGACCATTGATGACGAACCTCATTCTGGACGTCCATCAACTGCTCGAATCGACAAAAATGTTGAAAAAATTCAAGAGCTTGTTCTCTCAGACCGTCGACAGACAATTATCAACCGTCAGAGATTAGTGGGTTATCTTGGAGCTCGGTTCAGTGAATTTTAGCTGAAGATTTGGGAATGAAAAGCATTGCTGCCATGTTTGTTCCTCAGACTCTGACTGACAGTCTAAAAGAACATCGAGTTGAAACATGTTGTGCTTTGATACAACAGCTTGAAACTGATCCTGATTTTCTGTCAAAAGTACTGGTGATGAGTTATGGGGCTATGGTTACAACAACAAGCAACAGTCAAGCCAATGGAAGATTTCATTGTCACCCCGTCCAAAAAAATGTGGTCAAGTCAAATGATACATAAAAAAAAGCTCATTTTGCTTCTTTTGATCCCAGGCACATAGTTCATTCAGAGTTTATTTCCCCACATCAGACCGTTAATCAAACCTTTTGTTTGGAAGATGATTATGCAACAGTGTTTGTAAAAAAAAAAAAACGATTTGTGGCAGACAGGAGACTGGTTCTTCCACCACGACAATGCACCTGCACACACAGTGTCTCTTTTAGGGCAGTTTTTTTTGCCAAAAATGGCATGGTTCTTACTCGTCTGACCTGACTCCGTGCGACTTTTACTTATTTCCACACATGAATAGGGGCATGAAAGGACACCAAATTAACAACATTGAAGAGGTCAAGAAAAAAAAAATGAGGGAGGAGGTGTCAACAATTTCTAAAGATGACTACAGAAAATGTTTCGAACAGTGGAAGCACTGGTGGGACAAATGTATTAGTTGTAATGGAGAGTAATTTGAAGGGGATAAAGTTGTTTTGTAAAAACTTTTTTTAAAAATAATTCTGTTTTTTGGATACCACCTCATATCTGATTCTTTGAGTTATGTTTGAAACTTAACAACTAACTGCTCACATCATTATTTCCATGAAAGTATGGCACATCAGGACCTTAAGTAAGAACTTTTGCACAGAATTCTGGTCAATTAAATTTATTTTTACTGCTGAAATACTGGATACAAGTTCATTGACCTTGGAAATTGGTAAGGGGTAGAAGATGGAGAAAGCAATGAACGGCTAAGACGAAAAATGTTTGAGGCCTTTGTCAAATTGGAACATTCATCAGAATCTGAAGATAGAATGATGGCTGTAGAGACATCTGTTACAATAGATAGACCGAGCGGGGCGGTGTAACGGTTAGCGTTCTCGCCTCGCATTCGGGAGGACGGCGGTTCGAATCCCCGTCCGGGCATCCAGATTTGGGTTTTCCATGGTTTCCCCAAATCCCTCCAGGCAAATGCCGGGATGCTTCCTTTAAAAGGCCATGGCCGAATTCCTTCCCATTCCTTGCCCCCATCCTTTCCCGTCTCTAAAGACCTCGATGTTAAAAAGAGACGTAAAGCAGTTACAAAAAAAAAAAAAAAAAAAAAAAAAACAACAATAGGTAGCTTCGACTGGTGAATGTAGATATGATGGCTTCCCATATGTAAGTCATCTCCAAGTCTTGGTGCTTTCTATCACTATGTATCTCTGTCCTCAGCAGAGACATTCTTGACCTCAAGTGATTTGTGGTGAGAGGACAGAAATGCATTTACTCGTAACACATTGGTAACATGAGTGGTGAAGTAAACAAAAATAAAAGGAGGAAGGCCTGGTGTGTCTTTTATTTTACTATGTACACATAGCTCGGTGTAACATTCAGCCTATAGTAACATTGTCATTCATTTGGTTACTAAGTATTAAGAATCAAGTCTACATGTAATTAATTAATTTTTTAACCGAGCGTGGTGGGTGAGTGGTTAACCTTCTCGCCTCGCATTCGGGAGGACGCGGGTTCGAATCCCTGTCCGGGCATCCAGATTTGGGTTTTTCATGGTTTCCCAAAATCACTCCAGGCGAATGCGGGTATGCTTACTTTAAAAAGGCCATGGCCGAATTCCTTTCCGTTCCTTGTCCCCAGTCCCATCCCGCCTCTAATGACCTTAGTCGTCGACGAGGCGTAAAGCCTAAATAAAAAAAAATAACTTTTAATATCTGCGTTCAGTGTAATGACTGTGTTTCCACCATAGGTATTCAAAACATTCTTTTAAATTTACTAAGTTTCAATGGAACAATATAATGTGTACAAGAAGTTTACAATTTACACGTCCTCGGCTTGAAAATTGATTGAGAAACGCTGTCCTATTTTAATTCGTAATTTTGTTTCTCTATCCAGTGTCTGTTGTTTTCTCAAAACCATAATTATTTCTTTCTCTTTTTAAGACCTAGTCACAGTTTCCAGACTCTATTGTAGTTTATAATTGTTATTTATTTATTAAACTGTAATTGAATAATATCAGACTCCATTTTCAGTGAGTCTTAGATTTTATTTTCAACTCGTGAGTACATATTTTATACCAGATTTTCTTGTGTTGTCTTTTTCTTTCTATCAACAGATAGCTATATCGTCCATATAGTTACAGTTCATATTTTTATAATCACTCTGTTTTCAGTCTATCCCTCTTCATCGTTCAACTGTTGCTTTTGAAAGTTGAAAGGTAAAGCACTAGTAACATAGTTGCCTATAAATATTTTAATGTCCTAAGTGCAACAACAATAAGTTATTGTTTTGAATCCTTCAATTCATAGGGTTGTGACAGATTTCCCAGTACTTACGTACAGCTCAGACTTTGGTACTAAATAAATTAAAACTAACTTGTGACACTTCTAAAATCGATATCAAAGGAAATTTTGCTGTTGGTCCATGCAACTTTTTAAATAAATGAGGCTATCTCTTGTCCGTAGTAGCTTTATAAATAATATCAACCTTGTGAAGGTGCCTTTTTTGGATCCAGTAAGGAAAGAAAATCTTGGGTTTCACAAATGTAGTGTTTCATTACTTTCTAAAATTATAATGGCAAAAACTGGTATTAAGGAAAGTACAGTTATTTGTGTATCCAGCGAGAAACACAAAACACTTTTTATATTGTATCCCAAAATTCATCTTTGACAAGACTAAAGTTTACTTGTGAGTTTTCTATATTGTTTCACTTCTTTGTTGCAGACTGGCATCAACATCAGTTCATGGGTGAAGAGAATACCCCCTTTTGATCCCGAAGCACCAGGCATCGTTGATCCTGCAGAGCATGCCGCAGCCGTCTCACTGTACGAGGTCCTCTAGAGGCCACATCACGTTTGATACTACGATGACTTAAATCTTCCTTAACACCCTTTAACATTGCACTTGGCGATTAATGGTGCTTTAAAAATGTAACATTTCTAAAGAAAGTTAAAAAATAAGAATGGATCGGGGAGATATAATTCATCGCTTACCACAGGTGAAGGCAGGCGGTATAGTCAAACACGAACACACTTTACAGTATTTAGGTGAATAGCTTACTCACGTTGGAGATGAGATATATGGCAAGGGGGGGAAAATGTATACAAATTCAGATCTATCACATGAATTATTTAAATTGTAAACTGTGTTGAAGTTTTTTGTGTTTGCCTGATCTTCCTGTCATCATCTGTGGTAAGTGATGAGTTATTTCCCCCTTCTTTCCTTATTTTCATTAATTAAAGACAGTTTCACTGTCACCATGTTAAAGTTAAAACTATAGATGAAAGGATTATTGGTATGGAGTGTTAAGTTTATGCCTCCAAAAATGAAATGATTTGTATATGTAACAGTTTTATAATTATCTTATGTCTATAACTTTATATTAAAGGAACAAATGTTAGAATGTTTTCAAATAGAATGTTTCAAAATCCACAATTTAAAAATTTTAATTGGTTTTATGGGCCTTTCGGTGATTACGCATACTTAACCAGTGCAGATGAAAAATTACTTAAAGTTAATCTTCACCAATATACTGCAGCATTCTTGGCATGAGTCAGCATATTTTCCTATATTGTACGTAGACTCAGTTCAAAATTTTCTCAGTGCCCACTAATATGGTACAATTTCCATGTTAGTATTCATACTGCCCTTTGCTCTTCTTTAGTGCAGTGTAATGTATGTCACTTTTTCTGTTTTGTGATTGCTAAATGTATCAATCTCAGAATTTTCTAAAACAGAAAATAAAGAGAAGTACAGAACCTTCATACAATAACGGGAACGTGAGGTGGTTGAAGAGATTGGTGAGAGTTAAGAAACAGCAAGCCAGTAGGGAAATCCTGAAACAATAACCAAGGAATTAATAATGTAAAAGAAACTGGCTAAGGATTAGTTTATGAAGAATATTATTGATGCAGGGGGACCTGTGACTGATGCATATAAAAATTTCTATAGCTATATCACGAATCTGAGGGGAAGAGGGTGTATTGAGACAATAATAGACAAGTATGGAAAAGAAGTAACTGAGGATTTGAAAAAGGTGGAGTTATTGAGTAACTGGTTCAGTAGGACCAATGGAAGAATATCACTACACTGCCCCTGGCCAAATCTTCATGTTTGAAGGGGCAGCAATCTCAAGTTTTTGCCATGCCTCCGAAAATTCGTAGATCCACCACTGTTCAACCTACACTAAACTTGTCACTTGCAAAAAAAAAAATTTAAAAAAATGTCAGTTTTCTCATATATTTATTAGCATTTGTATACATTTTTGTACTTTTATTTATTTATTTACTTGTCTACTCCTCCAACAGATCAAAATTATATATTTTTAACAAATTTAATTTTCCTTGACTGATCGTCACAAGCAATTATTTTGTTCCACATTTATCGTTGGTCAACTTTTGAAAACAAAACAGTAGTGAAACATACAAGGATTTACTCAAGGGCATATCTTCAGAATTGACAAAAACATGATATCTGTAATTCTAAATGGCTACAAATTTCACAGGCAACATGGTATTGTATTGCTACTGATTTTGCCATAGCCAGAAGCATGAAAATGTATTAAGGACTGGGAGTTTTACACGTTTCTAGGCTTGTGTGTTGGAGGCAGTTTTTTGGGTTCGGATGATACCCGGGCCAGAACAAAATGTTACATTAAACTGATATACTCTTCATAATCAGTTTTTTGTTATTTTTCCCCTTCTGAAGTTGATATGATATCTGGACTTATGAAGCTATATAAAAAAAAGGTTTATCAATGCATGTTTATAACCATAAAAATGGCACACACGTGTTATCTTGATGGTATGAACTGTTTAGTTGAGGACTCAAGTAATCAACCCTTTTGAAATGAAGAAAACACAGAAGTTTCCCATGAACACTGAATCCACAGAATTTACTCCACAACAGACAAACCTCAGCATTGTTCACAGGAAAGGCTATAAAGAAATCCTTAGCTTTGCTATATTTGGTGTTGGAAACAATTCCACATACAATTCAAGATGACATTCTTGAAATATACATATGGTTTGTATTTAAGGAAACATAATTCAGTAATCCCTATCTTAATTAAAGATGTTACCCAAGTGCAGAAAATATCTTTAATGTGATACCTCATTTATTAATTTTTTCCCCTTCTTCTTCGGGAGACTTCCTACTTGTTAAATCAATCCAATGTCATGTTGCTGCACTTTGCTGGACAAATAGGGGTCCCACACTATATTAGAAGGTATCCCATGACTTTCCATTCTGTGTCATGTGTAGACAGTTTTATTTATTTTATGCAACTAGACCTATAAAGATCACGAAAAACGTAATCATTTTCTTTCTGAGTTTCTTTTGCCATTCCAGTAATCTCGCATCCATTTACTGAAGGCAAGTCTTCTGTCCAAATTATGCCAATCTTCTTGGCTTTGATTTCTGGCATGTCTACCCAGTTGTGTATTTTTTGTCTGAAGATTTTACGATCTAGGATTTCTGATCTTTGCTTTTTCCAGGTCTTGTCTTACTTGATTGAACCACCTGTTCGGCATTTTTAATGGTTGCGTGAGGTCGAATATCTGCTTAATTAATCTGTGATCTGACATCCTGTTGATGTGACGGTAGAATTTTAGTCTGCATTTTCTGATGTCGTTGACTATGTTTGAATAGGGCTCTACTGTTTTGTTTGACTTTAGTCTTTAGTTCTGTTTTGGTTGGTCCAATAATTTTCCTTACGATTCTTCACTCTTCTTTCTGTATGTTCTCGATATCCTTCCTAGAGTTTAGTGTGAGTGTTTCTGTGGCGTAGAGAGTGTTGGCTTTAATAACTGTATTGTAATGACTAATATTTGATTGGATTCCTATGTTCTTTTTGTTGAAGGTCTGTCTGAAGGCCTTTTTCGTCTTCTTGAGTCCGTTTTGTTGTACCTTCTTTTCGAGTCCCGTTGGACTTATAATTTTACCTAAGTAGATAAACTCAGTGACATTGTTGATTTTCCCGTATTTTGTGTCCAGTGTTTTATGTCCAGTTTGCGTGCCAAATAAACTGTTTTCTCAAAGGAGATTTTTAGTCCAATATTTTCTGATAATTCTTTGAGGGATTCTATTTTATTGATGGTTTGTTGTTCGCTTTCTGACAGAATATCCAGATCATCTGCGAAGACCAAGCATGAGATATTTAGTCAGTTTCTGCCTAATTTTACTGGATTGTTTTTTTTGTTTTCTCTGACTTTTATTATTAAATTAATTGCGATGGAGCACAGGCTGCGGTGGAAATTCCCTGACAACTGTTTACCCCTTGTTTTATTTTATTTTTTAATTATCTTATATAATTTGAATGTTAAATTTCTACCTCATCTACTTTTGTGATTTACAAATTTTAATTTTAAAATCCTTCAGGGTTTTTGGTAAATTATTCATCACTTCACTTGGTAATTTGTTCCAATCCCTGACATCTTTACCCTCAAAAGAAACTTTTCCCACTCCCTTGTGCTTGAAATTGAGTGCCAGCTTGTGGTCGTGGTCGCCTTTCCCCTTCCATGCACTATTCCTAATTCTTCAACCAATTTTCCTCCTAGCCTCAGCACTAACATTCCTTTTACATTCCCAGCACTCTCTCCACCCTCCTCCTGTCCTCCAATGACTCCCAATCCAGCTCGCTTATATCAGATACTGATTTTGGTTAAGTACGAAGGGGGAAAGATGGCTATTTACCATTAAAAATTATAGATTTTGTTTGGAATAAAAAAATTCTGGTGTATTGGCCATAGCGCATGCCATGGTATAATAAACCTATATAAATACATTAAATGCATGCTTTACCAAACTTACAAATACATAAAATCACGATTTCCCTTTACTTTTTCAGATATGACAAGTATATCTTATGCCTTCCATTTTAGTAAAAATTATGCATAATAGCCAAGTCACAATAAATTTTTTTTACTCCGAATAAAATCTGAAACACCGAGAGAAACCATTCTGTTTCACAAAGTGAAGTGAATACACACTGTAAAGCATGGACTTGGCTCAGAAGATCAAGATTTTTTACAACAGCTGTAGCTGCAGTTTATGTAAGGTGGTACATATAATAACTTTAGTGCATCATATTATCTGAAGAATAGGCATACGTATTATAATGTTCAAAGAAAAATTGTGTTGAATCTTAATCAAGAATCTACTTTTGTTGAAAGAGGCAGAAAGCCACATCACGTGGGTTGGGGTAATATTTTAAAGTGTGAAGCACAGACTATTTTTGTTTAAAGTTTTTGAAATGTCGTTTCCAAGGCCATCCACCAGCACATTCAGGGCCAGTAAGTTACGTAATCGCTTCTGAGCCATGCCAAGTCTCTACATGAGCATAAAACTTGGCCTATTTTAACATGAATTGTTTTTGTAGGATCTAATTTCTTTTTGTAAGTTCATCACTTATTCTGAATCATTGCTCAAATGTAATGGTTCCATTCGAAAATTGGTTGATAAGAACATTTCAGAATTGAAGACATCAATATACGTTACCAACAATGGGTGTCCGCTGTAACCGAACAATGCAGATTGCCGCTGGTTTAACTACCACCATAAGTTAGTAATGAGTAACTTCCAAACAAAGTAAAATTTAATATGTTAGTTAAACTTGCTGACTTCTACGCATTAAAGAAATCTCATGCATATAGCTTGATCCACAAATATGTGCCAGAATGTTTGGGATTGTAATTAAATAAATATGGGGGAAAATACCAATATTAGACTATTCTTATGATTTAGGGATGAAACCATTTGTGCGAACCAAATTAATTGTTTCTAGGATTACTGGAAGTACAGTAAAATTTTGATGTCAGGGTGTTGTGGTCAAAATAAAATTTTTAATTTCACCAACTTCCAAAGTAAGGAAAGGAAAGAAGTAAAATTTAACACATTAGTTAAATTCAGTAAGCTCACTCTACAATGAAAATCTGATTTGCTTAAAGTTATTAGTGTAGCAAGTGATTTCATGTTAGGGTTAGGTAAGGGGTACATGTTTGGAAATTTCTGAGGCTCAGACTTTTTCTTATAACATGTGGGTTAATTGTTATGTGGGTACCAAATTTCAGCTTTCTACTAATATGTGAAGTACTTAAGAGTTTTGATGATCATCGGCCAGTAAGCGAGTGAGTGACAAAATTGCTGAAATTTACATAGTAATAACATCCGAACTAAGAACAGTAACAAAATAAAATTCAGTATGTTTACTAAGATTGCTGATATCTATACATAACAGAAATTTGAGACACTGTAGTACCAATACGACCTAAGAAATTTGGGTAAAAAAATGGCCCGAATCACTTCGAGAAAAGGGAAGGCAGTGACACCGTTGACTCGACTTGGAGGGTACACTGCCGTGCACCCAGATATCATGATTGCTGAAAATCTCCACTACCTAAATTTCCATGTTACGATCACTGGGTTTGCAAAAAATTGCATTGTAGAGTTTCAGGTTTTGGAAACTAAGGAAGTGAAGGCAGGTTCTACCATATTTAAGAAGTGATGGGACACAGTGGACAGGAGATCACTTAAAACTAGAAAAGTCAATAACAAAAGCAACTGCCACTTCAGAACAGTTAGTTATTGGTTGCTGCGAAGAAGTCCATGAACTGTTTCAAGAGATTTTTGTGTAGAAACCTTTTAAAAGCACTTCACTGTATTTTCTGATACCAAGAAATGGCATATCTTACACAAGAGTTCCCAATCTTTTAAAATAAACAGAATTGTACTTTGCATTTTTAAAATAGTAACAGTAGATAATTTATTGTGAATGTTCCAGATTTAAGAAATATGTAGTTAAGAATTTCTGAGATGAAAGAAGCCCGTGTTCATTTAGAAACAATTCTAGTAAGGTACAGCAGTTTAAATAAAAACTGTTATTCCTGTCCCTTTTTTTTAACTGGAAGTGATTTAATAAATGGATACATTACAAATTTTTTGTTTCTTTTTCAAAGTTCTTTTTTTTTCTTTTTCCTTATGTGCTCCATCACAAGTACTCCATATATTTCTCAGGTTGTGAATTGAACTGCATTTAGTGATGTAATAACTGTTGTATTAGTTGGCCAATTCCCATTTATTAAATTCAGGTTGGAATGTGTATCCAGGAGGACTCTTATGGCACTGGCAATAATGCAGTTAGTGAACACACGGGGGTTGTGGGGCTGGGAAGGGCACCAACTAGGTGCTCTAAGTTTTGGGATTAAATTGATAATTTGTCACAATTGACAGCTGGTTTGTGATGAGGTTGATGTATGAATTTTGACAATGTAGGCAGGTGAGCTGTTGTATTTAATGGGTTGTCGTGAATGTAGCATGACCTGTATCATGGTATGTTTCCCCAGTTCTGGTGTTAGAATAGATCGTCATCCCATCTAGCCTCTCGGCTGGTTTGATGCAATCCTCCATCCCTTCCTATCTTGTGCTAAACTTTTCATCTCAACATACACCTTACAACCCAAGTCCTGAATTATCTGCTTCATATATTCTAATCTCTGTCTTCCTATGCAGTTCTTACCTTCGACTGTTCCCTTTACTGACAAGTTAACCAATCCTGTATGTCTCAAAATATTACCTACCAGCCTGTCTCTTCTTTCTTTAAGACTATTCCACAAACTGCTTTCCTTACCCATCAATTCCAAAACTCATTCAGTTTGTACTTTATGTGCCCACTTAATTTTCAGCATATTTCTGTAGCACCACATTTCAAATTCTTCAATTTTCCTTCTTTCTGGTATTCCATGCTTTGCTGCCCATAAAGTGCTGTGCTCCACACACAAAGCTTTAAAAAATTCTTTCTGAGACCCAGATCAATATTTGAAATTAAAATATTTCTCTTTTTCATAAATGTTATTTTCCCTAGTGTTATTCTGCTTTTATGTAATGTAACGATATAAATTGCAGCTTAGGAGCTGTTGGATGCTTTACCTGAAACTGGTGTGGGATGGACAGTTGAGAGAATGTGATGTATTTTCTGGGAAAGATTGTAAAAAGTTAGACCCATGGAAAACGATTTGTTTCATGGATACAAAACTGGATTGTGGATGGTATTGGATTGAGCATGGCCGGTGTTGTGTATGACGAATACGAAATCTGCTTAAGGACTAATTCAGAGCTATATTTCCAAGGCTGATACGGTATCATAGGTTCTCGCTCATGTCCGATGGGTTGCAATATCAAAATATGGGAAACTGTCTCTCAACTTTCTAAATTTATCTTAGCAGCTGTGCCATCAAAACTTTCTCCACATCCACGGAGATGAAAAACACCTGGGCTGCGCAGCCCGTTAGGTTTGTAACTAAAATGAAAGGGTGAAAGGAGGATCCTTTGTGTGCTGGCTGAAGTTATTTATTTTGCGTATGATGCTGTATGACATTTACAACATTCAACTATAATTATATTGTAATCAATCTTGTTTCAAAGTTAATATACATAGTTCAGTGGACAAAGCCCGCAGCCGGCCACTGAGACAGGATCTCCAGTCACAACCACTACAACGTGACGTCGAGGCGCACCAACCAGGACACCGCCTCCAGCTTAGCCAAATTTAAGTCTTCCAGACTACTAGGAAACCCTGACAGAAAATCTATCAGGTTGGGAGATCTTGAGGGAGCAGCCCCACCACTCGACTATCTCAGCAAGGGTTTGGTGACTTGTAATGGAGGAATATGTACACAGACTCATAACAACCAGAGGGGTCATTTGACAACAGAATATTGCAAACTGAAAGAAAAACAATTTTAAGTCTCAGTATATCTAGAAATGATCACATGAAACATAAGATCAACAACCAGAGGGGAATAAGAATTACCAAACATTTTTATTTAACAAGGTATAAGCATTCTTGAAATTGCCAAAAAAAGTCCATGGAAACAATGATACTGAGTGTAACTAAACAAAGCAGCATCTGGGGTGGAAATATTGATAAACTGGTGAATAGTAGTAAGGGTTCTGACATAACTGGATAAATGAAAGATTTAAAGCTCACGGGAGGAACATCATGTTTGTAGGATGTATGCAATGAAAAAGGAAAGAAAGATGAAACAGATTTTATATAGAGATCTTCAACTTATACTGGATCAGGCTAGTGATAAAGATTATGGTAGTGGAAATTTGAGTAGCAAGATCTGTAGTCATCCCATAGAACAGGGGTCCCCAAAGTGGTCGGTATCGACCCCTGGGGGTCGATAAGAGTTCTCCGGGGGTCGATTAATACCCGGGGGTCGATTGATAATAAAGAGGATCAGTTAAATGGTCTAGGAAAAAAATGGGAATATTCCAACAAAAATCCAAAATTACTGACTACCCCCGTTATAATTTGGGTTTTACCGAAGCCTGCGTCGCTTTAGGTACGTGTTAAGGAGATAACATACTGGAGCGGAGAGCATAGCAACGACGAGAGCGAAGAACAAAGCAGCGAAAACAAATAAACCAATTGTATTGTTGCTGTTACTCATACTGGGGCGCAAAGCGTTGAGGTAATAATGGGGCAAAGCTTAGCGTTCAAACTGTTTGATTTCGCCGCTTTATTCTTCACTCGCATTGCTGGTTTGCTAGTGGTTGTTCCTGTGAGAAACGAATGTAGACCAATTTACGAATTGTGTCTCTTCTAAGGTCCGTCTTTGGGGTAAGAAAGAAGTTCAACATCACAATTATTTTATTTTAGCTAAGCTACGTGATGAACTCAACAAGTATTAAAACTTTATTTTTTATTTACTTTGGGTATTTAAGCATTTTATATTCGGGAGGACGCTGGTTCGAATCACCGTCCAGGCATCCGGATTTGGGTTTTCCATGGTTTCCCCAAATCACTCAAGGCTAATGCCGGGATGCTTCCTCCAAAAAGCCATGGCCGAATTCCTTCCAGTTCCTTCTCCGCAGTTCCATCCCGCCTCTAATGACCGCGCTGTCGACGAGACGTAAAGCCACCAGGGAGGGGGGGGGGGGGGAGAGAACGCTCCTGGTTCATTATACACAAGTTGCACTGTTAAATTCTAGTATGGTTTCCACTCTATGTATTGTATATCTAAATGTAGATATCTAAATGTAGATTACATAGATGATATCGTAATATACCGAAAACCATTAAATTTAGATACTTCTTTTTTTTCCTATCTAATTCTATTGAATAGGTTACTTTTAGATGTAATTATTATTCCTTCAAGTCTAGATATCCATTGTTAGAAAAAAGTATCAACAATGCACTCTGAGTAAGAACAGGCAGTTCTTTATAGCTCGTGCGGTAATAAGTTGCGTCTCTTACTGCTGCTGTTTTGTTGTGCTGCGATCGTATCGTGTTGTTCATATTATAAATCTGAGTTTAATACCTACGATGTCGTCTACCAGTGCTAAGAAGAAATGCAGACAATATTCACACGAGTATTTGAAATATGGTTTTGTGCTATCTTCTGCTAATGAAACTATTCCTATGTGCTTGTTATGTGAAAAACTTTCAGCAATGATGCTATGAAGCCGGCGAAAATAAAAGACCACTTGGAAAGGATCCATTCTGATAAGAAAAACAAAGATTTTGAGTATTTCAAAATGCTAAAAGAGAAATTGAGAATTCCGCCAAATTAAAGTACATATCTGAAGTCATCTGCTAGCGCTGATAGTGAAGGAGGACTGAGGACATCCTACAGCATCTCTCTTAACATAGCAAAGAAAGGCAAACCGTACACAATTGGTGAAGAGATTATAGTACCAGCTATAAAAGATGTAATTGAAAATATTATGAAGAAAGACTCTCAACTATTTTTGAAGTGCATACCATTGAGTGCAAATACTGTGCAGCGACGTATAGAGGAAATGGCCGATGATGTGGAAAGAACTTTGACCTCTGAGCTCCAGCATTGTAAGTTTGCTATTCAACTTGACGAATCAACTTTCGGAAGTTCAAATCTTCTCATGGTTTATGTTAGGTTCCATAGTCCATCCCTGAATGACACTGTTGATGAATTTCGTTTTGCTAAATATCTTCAAACTGATTCAAAAGGTGAGACAATTTTTTTATGTTTGCAAGATTATTTGAACAAGCACAACATTCCTTTCGGGAATATTACTGCAGTAGCTTCTGACGGTGCACCTGCTATGGTAGGCCGTTATAGAGGATTTTTCGTCTTTCTGAAGGAAAAGGTTCCTAATGTACGTACCGTTCACTGTGTCCTACACAGGCAGCATCTTGTAGCCAAAAAATTGAGTGGCGACCTGCATGATACTCTAAAAGTGTGCATTACGTCAATTAATAAAATTAAAGCTCATCCTCTCAATTCCCGATTGTTTGCGAAGTTATGCGAATAAAATGATGAACCTTTCAATCAATTACTTTTGCACACTGAGGTAAGGTGGTTGGCAAGAGGTGATAGTTTGCAGAGGTTTGTTGACTTGTACGACTCGTCTGCAGAGTTTCTTAAGAATGTGGATCCATTACTATATGACGAGTTAAAACAGTGCAAGAACCATCTTGTTCTATTTGGCAGATCTTTATTCGAAATTTAACGAAGTACAGAAGCGTTTGCAAGGAAAAAATGTTACAATTTTTCAAGCTCGAACAATTATAATGGCCTTTCAACTAAAAATGGACCTGTTAAAATCTTCACTGGCCCGTAAAAATTTTAAATATTTTTCAAACTTTCGACTACTAAAAGAAAATGAAGAGATACCCGACCGTGATTTGGAGATATATATTAAACTTCTCGATAAATTAAGAGAAGACTTCAAAGCACGTTTCGAAGACTTTGAGAACATGCATGTTCCTGAATGGTTTGCTTCTCAATTTGATGTTAACATAATGAAGGTAATGAACGTGGCTTAGAAGATGAACTGATTGAAATATGCGTAGATCTGGAAGCTAAAGCGTTGTTTAAAATAAAAACCTCAGCGAAATTTGGAGCAATAACAATATTGCTACAAAATACCCCAAGCTCATAGCAGAAGACGAATCTTTCTTACTTGCATTCCCAATTTCGTTGAAGCTGGCTTTAGCCACGCGAACGTTATTTTAACAAAACAGAGAAACAGACCGAACTTGGAAAACCGTGGTGATTTGCGACTAAAACTTACCAATTTTCAACCGAACATCAGTAATCTTGATGCTGCCCTTCAGACCCATCCATCTCACTAATATCAAAAAGGTATGTTAATGAAAACGTATGTTAACATATTTTTAATGTATTCAATAGTAGTCGTAAAATGGCAGATGTTTTTTCATCGAATATAATTTATTTAAATTTCCAATGATTATTTTGTGTTTTAAATTTTATGACACTTACGGTTATAGGCTAGTTTCCATCTATCTATAATTTTTTAATTATTTTTTACGATTATAATAACAGTGTAAAATATCCCTTTTTTGTTATTGTTGGGTGGATTTTTTAAGGTGTGGGAACTATAAATACTTTCTTTGGGTTGTTATGCAAGTCTCCTTATCGCTTAGCATCAAAAATGCTAAAAATGATTTAAAATTTTCATCAGTGGCGGATCCAGGAATTTTTCGAGCCGGGGCAAAAACTGTAGGAATGCCGCCCCTTGCAACGTTATTTGGAGCTCCCATTTTTGCCGTCTGATCCCAAGTGTCGCCACCTCGATTGTCGGCCAAACACATTGTTGTCGCCGCCCGGCGCCCAGTGTAGTAGTAGAGCTAAAAAAAAATTTCCGCGACTTAAATCGCCGCCCTTCAAACATGATTTTGCCGCCCCCTTGAAGTTGGCATCCCGGTGTACACCCCCCCCCCCCCCAGATCCGGCACTGGTTTTTATTAAACGTTTAATCTGGGGGTCGATGAGAAGACAAATGTTCTATGAGGGGGTCGACGTGATAAAAAGTTTGGGGACCCCTGCCATAGAAGATTTAATTAGAGACTGAAGAACCCTATGCTATTTTACAACTTATAATGAAATTGGTGTAGTAATGATCTCCTTTGGTCATAAAATGGAATGGGCAGGCAAGTATTATAGACTATTTTTAGCCTATGGTCAAGTGTTTCATGAAACAAAAGAATGGAAATCAACAAAACTAATGCATAGTGATACAATATTTATTTGGTTAGAGTACAGTCCCCAATGACGGGTACCAAAGCTACACATAAACTTAAGATCGGATTTCATTGATACTAACGCACAGTGATAGCTTATATCATAATTAACGTTTGGGATACATTTTATTCCTATATGACGTATGGTTCCCCCAAGAACTTGTCAAAAAATCAATGCGCTTCAAAATTATGTATGATTTTTAGTCAAATGTAGCTGAGTGATAGTTTATATATATTCTGATAACTTCCCGTCATAAAATCCAGACAAATTGGGATAAATTTAGTGGTTGGCACTTGTAGTTCACTTACCTGGCAGTAAGTAGCAAGACTAGTCTTTTATTTGCGAAGGTGATGATGCAGTTACTAATATAGATTAAAAAAATGAGACTAAAAAGTTAATATTATTAAAATCTTGAAGTTGGAAATAGTTGCGGATGATTTCTGGCAGTTTTAGGGATATTGATATTTTCATTTGTGTAAAAATATAGGTGGTCCTTCTGAAAGCATGAATTCGAGAAACCGTAAAGAGTTTCAGAGAGTTGATGAACATTTGTGAAATATGTGCAAACTGCAAGAAAGGGTATTATTCTGCATCAGTCAAGTAGTTTTAAAAGGTTTCAGATGCCGTTTCAGGTAAAATTCATTGTTATGCTGGTATAGTTGGGAGTTAATGTACTTTGTCATAGGTAGGAAGGAGGTTGCTGATGTATAAGGCTTGGGAAGCCTTTATAAACCCTCCGTTTTGGTAAAAAGTTGGTATGCCACCATTTATTTATTTTATTTTATTTTGCTCTGCATTAGTGTAGTCCCTAGTTCAGAGCAAAATTTAGCTAAAAATAACAAAGTATTCATAAAATATAGAAGATAATATGTAAAGTTGACATTATTGGGTGCTTAAACAAGTTTCGTTGTAGTTGTGGACTTGCAATGCTGAATGAATCTGTAGTATTTTTTGGAGAAGAGTCTTGATTTAAAACTGTGTTCCTGGTGAATTTTTAATCACTGGTGGTGATGGAAATTTAGCAGTAAATTGATTAAAATTAACAATGAACTAAAACTTTAATCATATCATTTCATAGTATAGCTATTCCAACTGTTAAACCTTCATTTAGTATTTCCTTCATTATAAATAATAGGTAAAAATTTGGAATTAAATTCGTGTAACAAAGGATTTAAGAACCAGTTATTTAGGAACACTGCTTTCATCCCACTACTGTAAGTTTATTATATCCACTGAAGGCGAGTTTTGTCAAAAGGCTACATCATCTCCATCTCTCATAACATGATTACCTTTAAATTATCATTGCAGTTCAATTACTGATTTCATGTGATAGTTTAGGCGATATCCATAAGTTACATCACACCTTAAGGGGGATGGAGAGAGTTAACAAAGTGTGACAAGGAGGGGGACGAGTCAAAAGCTTCGTTATGACACATTTATTGTACATGTGGCGGCCATGCAAGTTCACGCTCACTGTACTTATGGTGTCACAGGTCAGCCGCCTTTGACATACGCCGAAAGGTCAATACTGCCTTTGAGGCTTTGACAAAATATTACTTCAACATACTTGATGTAGAAGACGTTGATACTTCGAATATTCCTAACATTATCCAAATTGAGAACTGACTGCTATACCAGTCATATATAATATAAAAGAATTACTTCAAAGTCCATGCACACTAGATAATTATATTTTGTATCATTCATTTGGTTTGTTATGTTTTGTCAGTTTTCTAAAATGTCTGATTTATTGTTGATTTTATGAAAAAATATTTTAAATATAAAGATATAAATCATTTTGGAAGTGCTGTTTTAATTTAATATTTTCTAAATTTAAAATTGCAAAATATGCGATGTCTCACCACGGGAAAGGGGGGGGGTCGTACAAATAAACAAGTTACCAAGAGAAATGATGAATAATTTACCGAAAACTTTGAAGGAATTTAAAGATAAAATTTGTAGAGGGCAAATGTAGGTAGGTGCAGGGTAGGGGGAAGATGGGTGTGTAGGGAAATTGCCACCGGAGCCTGTGCTCCATTGCAATTAAATTAAATTAAACAAGGAAGGGGGTTCGTGGATCGCCCCTTATATAAATACTAAGAAGTTCCAATTGTAATCATCAACAAGTGGTGTGTAGAAGCTGTAAGCCATGGATCTTGATCACTCTGTCTTCTCCTTCTACCACAGCCAGCTGTATGTAGCACTCTCGTCAGTAAGCTTCATGAACAACCTGTTTGAACAAGTGCCAGGAAGTACTTTTTCGACTATTGTTTGCAGAGAAGCTTTGTGGACAACGCTGAAGTGTTTCTGTACATCATTCACAGCCATAACTGTCAGAAGTAATGATATTTTCAGGTGTAAGTAGAAATAAATATGTTTTAAACATTTACATACAACAAAACTTCAGAAGGAAAATAAAAATGAGAAATTAGTGGTGCTCCTCCGACATTTTGTGGTACTTACCTAGCCAACATCTATTTATATAGTTTGAGTGAATTAACAGCACAAATCTTAAATTCAATATCAAAAATCTTTTAGAATGAAAAAAACCAAATACTGTTTGATACTTAAAACCTTAAGAATCCTTATTATGGACTGATAAGCTCCGCCAGGTAATGAACATCTCTCTCCTCTCCTACTGCTCATACTCTCTAAGGCAGAGTAATACAAGAAGATTCCATTGAGCACAGAGTTTCAACTGTATGTATTTCCTGCAAAAAATGGTTCTCTTCATTGTTATCGATTTTCTACCTTTAAATTCAAATATGTTTATTCTGCACTTTTATTCCCATTTACTATGTTTAATCCTTTTTAGCTTTTACTATTTTCATTGCTAATTATTTTTCAGTTGCTTCCTTTCCCCTCCTTTATACTTCCTAAATGATACAACATTTACTGTTATGGTTTCAGGACACATCAGTGTATGGGATATTTTTTCATTATTATAGATTTTTCTTTAAAACGTGTCTTTATAGTCTATAAACTGTTTCATACATTTAGGAAGTTTATTGAACAAATGTGGGCCAGAATAATCAACTCCCTTTTGTTCTAATTACTATGACACTTGTGTTTTGTTCAAGTTACTTTTTTCGTATTGAAATTGTGTACCTAACAAGTTAAAATGTTCTATGACAAAGTACACGAATGGATATACTGATAACTCATTGTAAAAATATTGATCTTTTCTAAAGAGTTGTCTGCAACAAGTTTGTTGGTTTTATCCTAAGCAGAGCATCCTAATATCCCCCCCCCCCCCCTGCTATGAAAAGTTTTTTTACTTTGTGAAGAGTTTTTACAAAAAGTTGTGCCATACATCCTGACTGAATGAAAATAACAGGAGTGAACTTTTTCATTAATTCCAGATCTGCTGTCCTTTCCAATGTATGCCTGACATGATACTATATCCAAGATTTGTTATAATGTTCAAGTACAAACACAATTGTCACACTAGTCTAATGAGTGTTCTTGGTAATGGAACTAATGTCTTCCTCGATAGAATAATTGAAGTCCTTACTAAGATTATTTCCTGGTTCACCAACAATCACAATATGATCTTCTATTGATAAGTTTTCCTCGAAATTCCTCACATTTGCTACAACATTTCCAAGATCTTTATTGGATTTGAAAATCCTGCATACTTCATTATCAGGACCTAAGTGGACTGAACCGTCTCACTGATTCCCCTCCTATGACTGTTTCCAAGTAACAGTACTTTCCTGCATTCGCTTGACATCCCCTGACAATTTCCTTTCTTAAGACTACCAGAGGCCAGATCGCACAGTTCAACTCATTTGTCCTCAGATTCAGTGCCTAAATTCTCCACTGTCCCAAACACATTGGAAGTATCCAGCTGGAAACTATCAGACAGACAGTATCTTCTACCCCTCCTGCCAGAGCTGCCTTCTTTCCATTCATTACTCGGCCTGTAGAAGTTGGAACCCTGAGGGATAATATCAGGTACACACTTTCTACATGCCAACTTGAAGAGTTAGTGGACTATTAAGAGCTTAGCATCAAACTATTGATGCAAATAGAAGACTGCCATTACTGTGTCAATATGCGTAAATCAATAATCCCAAAGACAACTGGGGTCATCAGTTCTACAGTGTAGGAACAGTTTTCAAAATTTAATCATAAAACTCAAACTAACATCTGGTAAGCTATACTATCAAGATATTTATTATACGCAATATACAAAATTATTGTTACAAACCAATAATTACAAAAACACAATCTACATAAAACTTGCTAAATATATACATCTTTCTGGCAAGCAATATTTAGTTTTACCAGTCAACAAACACGCAATTCTATTTAAATTAAAAATTGATCTAATGGAGATAAAGATTCCGTTACAACAACATTCACTAATAATACTGCCGTAGTCAGATGCAGTACATATTATTTTCAAGCAAGAATTATTCCATTGTAATACAGCCTGGACCAGTATGACACTGTTAAATGTTCTTCGAAAAGTATTTCTAGCAGTGTCTTGCATTTGACTACTGCAGTATTATGAAGCCAATTCCTTGCAGAATTACGATCTCCCGTAATCCCTTAAGAATTATGTAAAAATACTTCCCATCATAAAAATAATTACAGTTTTGAATATTTTTAGCAATGTGAAGTCATCAACTAAGTGGTTGGTTCAGTCGTTTAAGACATGTATAAACTCGAAGATAATCACTGATTAGAGTTGGGATTAGAATATTATTCAATCATTAGAATGAAATGTGCCAAGTATTATCTCATTTGAGCTCTGAATAGCATTCTGGTGTACATTTTTTTGTAAATTCATCAGAATTAACCCTGAACCAAAAATTAAGTTGAATGTGGTTATTCACTTATTTGTATCTAGTGCTTATGGTGAGCACAGCAATTTGGTTAAAAGATCAAGAGTTCTCACATATTGCAATTTTTTTTAATCATCATCAATCCAGAAATAAATTCATCAATATGAAAGCCACATGGTAAGTAAATAAGAACATTTTTTGATCAGATCAGTTGTATGTCCCTTCAATCAATAATGAGAAATCAGCCTCTGACACAAAATTTATACCATCACTTTATACGATTAATAATAACAGCATACTTTAACTGAATAACCTGTTACACTTTTACTAAAAAGAAAAGAATAGTCTGAAAGTAAATCAAGCCTCTTAACAGTAACAATATTTCCACTAGTTTTATATGTTTTGAAATTAAGGAGTCATTTCACCCAAATATAATGTACAGATTAACATATATTCACTCTGCTGATTCCATTTCCAAGTACTATATAACTTAATATTTATACAAAAAAGTTTACAAAAACCAAATCCGATCGACAATAAAATAGATACATGTGTATAAAAATAGGAATTACTGGCATAATTATACCTAAAGTCCGTCTACAATGTCAAACTAATATCTGTAATAAGTGCTTCATTTATTTATATATCACAAAATACCTTGAATGCACACATCTCATACACCTGCTATAACAAAAAGAATAGCTATGGTGCGTGAAGGTATTAAAGTCAACGTGCTACAATTATAGAAGCAGTGCACTATCTTCAACATGGATAAACTTATATGCTTTATCAAAGCTATTGGATTATTTTTTTGTAGTTAAGAAAGTCCAAAATACTTGATTAAGAATGGCACAGCCAAAATAACTATAGTGGAACCCATCACTAACATCTGTGTATTGTACTGTTCCTTCTGAAATCGTTCTTCTAGTCCAACTGGCATAACTACTATTTTGTCATCTGAAAATTCTGAAACTGTAGGCAACTGTGACGCTAATAAAGATTTAAGTTCTTGGAAACCTGTTTCGACGAGCATTGACTGCTTCTTCAAGGAACCCAGTATCTCATCTACGCCCGTTAACTTCTTAGTACTGTCAGATTTAACTTTGATGTCCAAATCATTAAGTAGTTCTTTGAGCTGAATGATAACACTGTCCCCCACTGCTGGTTGATGATGCATTTTTGATCTCACTAATAATGCTGGACAGTTCCTTCTCATAATTTGTTAAAAATTGTGGAGCTAATGTTGAGATATTACTGTGTGTTGAAGCTGATTCTCTTACCAACTCCCTCAGTTCCTTCATTTTCAAACTATTGTTAATAGAGCTTCCTAAAATACCAATGACTGTACCAATTACTGAACCAATAATTGACCAATATTTTGTTCTTTCTGCTTGTGCCCTTTCCTTCTCGTGACTTTCTTTAACTGAAGAAGAAAGAATGGAAAAGTATTCCCTCTCTTCTCTTTCCAGTTGCTGGAAATTATTCAATAACAGTTTTTCTTCCTTTAATAACTTGTGTTCCTGAGTAATTAGTTGAACATAACGATCTTCCCCTCTAGTAGTGTTATCTAACTCCGCGTACAAGTCCTTCAGACTATTCTGAATTTCTGACACAGCTATATTTGCTTCTCTTCTCCGCTCTTGTGCTGCTATGAACTTTTCTTCGGCTTCTAAAACTCTATTTTGAGCTCTCTTGACTTCATCCATCCCAGTTATCTCTTCGTACCAATCCACCAAGGAAGTTAATTTCTGGGTTATTATATTCTCATTTTTACTTAATTTTTCATTTCTAACAGTCTGTGCTGCCGACAAGGGTTTTCTGAGACAACCGTGAGACATTGTACTTTTTACGTTACAGAGCCGCCTCAAATTCTTTATACTACATACCGAAAATGCCATCTTCATTTTTATCCGTAATCTGCTATGCCATCAAGAATAAAAAATATTCTGGATGTTCGGCGTTTTGACAGAAGTTGACAAATGTAATGTAGTCGTATAATCCTTTAACTAACATAACTTACATTTGTCTATGAGAACAAACTATTCACATCTAAAAAAAAAACTAAATTCTAACATAATTACTGATGGCGCTTAGGCAATGAAATAAAAAATCAAGTGTGTCATCATAAATTTTAATTTCAACTAAAAACACACCAAACACTACATATACCACCCACCATAACTAAACATAAACAAAACCACATGACCAACGATACCAATTCTTATATTGAAATCGATTGGAAATGGAAATTTAATCTCTGAATTCGGAAGGGTATCGTTGGCGCTTAATTAAAAACAAGCACAAAAATTCTGTCACGCTTACTATCGGAGAAACATTAATGGGTTAGGATTCTAAGTATTTCAAGCAGACACCATGTGTTTGAAGAAATAATTAGCAAAATGATTGTTATAGTAATGAAATTAAATATAAATTTAATTTTTGGAATAATTTCATCTCCAAACAGCTACAATATACTAGTTTCGCTCAGAAGGGAAAGACCAAGATTGCGAATAAAATGCTTAGATAAACAAAAAAGGTGTCTACACCAAATATTTTTATGTGACTGTTATAACATAGCTATTTGATTTCTAAAAGTCTGTTGAATAAAAGTTATAAATTTTTTAAAAGTTTTTTTCCTGAATTTAATGTAATCACCTCTCAAATACTTGAGACATGTTGGGAGATTGTTTGATTAATATATATTCCTAAAACTTGTACTTCTTGTGAATATCAATGTCTTAAATGAAAAATGAACATTTAAAAAATCTTTCTTATACGTATTATTTTACGTTATAAGAATTTACTGTATATTGAAAAATAGGGCCACATAAGTGCGGCAATGTGTGCTATTATAATTGCCTTGCACTGATTTTGCCATTTATTTCATAGTTTTCTGCAGCATTCTTCAATTACATTTTAGTAACAAACGATTTATTAAACTGAAGTTTTAGAACTAGTTTTGAGTATATCTGCTGTAAGAATTATGTATATACCTCCAAATAAGTTATCAGAATTTTTGTTTTGCCGTAAATATTCTTATATATCTTGTAAAAAACTAACATTATCGCATTCATACATAGATTAAAATAATTTATTAATATATACTACAAATAATAAACAACTTATTTACGAATAAGCTTAGTGATTTTTTATCATACTCAAATGCGGAATCTTATTACTTAAATCAAACACTCCGGGCTTTCGTCAGTTCTGTGAGCTTAAAAAGCAAACCCGGCAGACGATAGGCAACCCACAATGCATCGCGTTCCCACCCTTGGCAGTTGAAGTGCAAGGTGCAAGCCCTTCCTTAGTGTTGTGCGAATTTCGTCTCGGTGATAGGTTTTGATAAACTGTGTTTCAACGATCTTGTGATGGATGACAAGTGTCGGAAAGTGCGTGTAAATATGTGTAGTTAAGTGTATTGTGTTGTGCGTGGTGTTTTAAAGCTTGCAAAATAGGGAATTTCTCTTTAAACGCGAGGTAGGGCGAGACCCATCGGTGCTGCCTACCCACCATATTTCTTGATAACTGGCCTGATGCCATGGGCTGTTTTGGCAGTGGAGGCTCAAAAGCGGACCAAGAAGAACGAAAAATACTAAGTGAACGAAATAAAAAGATAAACGCACAGCTACAAAAGGATAAACAAGTGTACAGAGCGACGCACAGGTTGTTATTGCTAGGTAAATATATCACTGAGGGCCGTAGTTGATCGTGTAGTCTTGTCAGCCATATTGAGCAGGTTGGATATGTTGTTGATTAATTTCGTCTACTCGATTACTGTCGATATCAAATGTTTCTGTCTTTTGCAAGGTGCTGGAGAATCCGGGAAGAGCACAATAGTGAAGCAGATGAGGATACTTCATGTCAACGGCTTTAGTGAAGAGTAAGTGTCACTCTCTCTACTAGATGATTTTGTTTTTTTCTTTAAATTTATGGTGTGAAATTAAAGGAAATTGATTAGCAAAGTTCTTAAAAGATGGGAATTGGTGTGTCGCTTTGATATCGTCTTTTCTGGTATGCATGTGTACTGACGTTTCACGTTTGTCATAATTCAGAACATTCTGTTTCAAGTATGTAGCACGTAAACAGTATGGGAACCGGTTTTTGTTCTGTAAATGATGATGTTGTTATAGGATACTTGTAGTTCCTGTGAACTGATAACGGTTAATACAGGGAAATATATGTATGCAAGTTGATTATTAATAAGACCAAACTTTTTTCCTCAAAATGTTGATTACATATTGTCTTTCCACTACAGTGTTCTTAGTTTATTGTTTTCTTGTGTAATTTGAAGTTTAGAAATCAAAATTCTATTTAGGGACAGTTCGTATCACCTACACTAATACCCCTGAAACTTGGCCAAGGGTAGACAGCTAATGTTTTTGTATTTAGAGACTGATTGCACCAGTGTACCACTAAATTGTGTTGTGAAAACACGACATTTCAACAACTAGCTGATTACTGGAGATCGCGATTCCGCCAGGAGTTGTCATCATAATACTGCAATGGTCAAACACAAGACTCCACTATAAACTCTTCCCGAAGTACTTTTAACGGTTTCATGCTGGTCCAGGCTGTATTACAACCTAATTTGTGCTTGAAAATAATGGTCCAGTCTGTATTACAGCGGAATTACTGCTTGAGAATAATCTTGCGACTGACTACAGCAGTATTCCAACGATATTACTGTATGTTGTTGTAGCGGAATCGCGATCTCCAGTAGACCCCTGTTGTCTTCCTATTTAGAACATTTATCACTAACCTTATTTTGACTTAGGGGCAAAATACAAAGGGTCATCTTTTAAGAATCTGTTATAGGACTTGCATGCTTATGCATTTGTTGTTAAATTTTGTGTTTTTATTTTTACTATGGAATTCCATTATTTATCGGTTTTAATAAAAGTTTATTTACTTGAGTTTTCGTGTAGTAGAAGACATTTAGTGTTGATGTTAATTTGAAAAAAAAAAAGTTTAAGACAACATTGACATATAGATTAAATTATACTAAACAAACAGTACTAGATACGTGACTGAAAAATTAATGTAAATATATTCTTGCTACTCATTAGATACATTAAAAAGAAAAGAATTGGGGGGAGGGGGATGTTTTAAGTGCATTGGTACAGCAAGAACAGCAAATTTTGAAGAGTTTATATCATACATTTATACAAGATGCCATTTAGTCAATCGCTTAAAGTAAGGAATTTGGCTTCATTTTCAGACCTATCACACAAACTAGTTACAAATAATGTTAATTGAGGAATGGCTGAAATTTTAAAATGAAAGTTATTCATTCTACTAGAGGCAACAACATTGACATATACCCATTTTTACTCTGAACTCCTCCTTCAATGTCTGTGGTAGGTAGGCATACAATGTCCTTCACCTCTGCAGGTAATTTGTTCCAGTTCCTAAATTACATACTTACAAGGAAAAACTTTTTCCCTAATGACTAAAATCAAGTGTTGAAAAACAGTAATGATCCTGTCATCCCTAACACAATCCACTCGAAAAACTTTATACTGCCAGATTTTTTTTTGCATCTTGCCATGCAATACTTAATACATAAATTTTAGTTGCCTTAACATATTTTAAACTTTTCATTGCTACTAAAAAAATTCATGTAGTAAGTTGGAAATGTAATTAATTATGACCAGTAATACAATTCTCCTGCCTTATAGTACTTCCTCATTTTGCTGTATGTTCCACATTTTATATTCAGATGTGACACTTTGTTTACTATGTTGATTCATGTACAGTATCATTTTTTTAGGCGGAAAATATCATCCAGGCAATCGAGTACATGAAATGATTTAAAAACTATAGTATACTCGGGCCTTGTGACAGAAGTGTGTCTTTTGATGCGATGTTTTGAAGGCGGCCGTAGAACTTTTAGCCAAGATGACCAGCATTTTGAGCACATACTTTGAATCGCCCATTTGGAAGATAGGATTAAATCAATAGTTATGTTGACCTCAGTACTAGGCATTCTCTTAGCGGTCTTGGTATCTAATTATATTAACATCAATTAGAAGAAAAGGGGTTTTGAAATTTTTTTAAAGATAGAGATATTATTTGACATTGTTCTTGTGTATCTCGGGTAGAGTTATATGTGGGAGTTTTTTTAGATTAACTTGACAAGCGACACTAAGTTGAATTGAATTTACTTGCAATTAACATCATGCTCTGGTGGCAAATTCCTTAATCATCTTATTAACCCTTTCGAATTCTTTTTTATCGTCATATTGTATATTTTCTCCACGCCATCCTATTTTGCCATTATTAATTTTAATTTTCTTCAATGTTTTAGGTAAATTATTGGGTTTTATCTAACAGGCAATACCGCTCGCTTCGCGCTGTTAACGTGTCGTCATAGTGACGTCACATTCACGTACAGTCAATTTTTGTGTGTATTGTGCCCTCGCTACGCTCGGTCTCAATAATTTAAAACTGTACAATATCAACATAAACTGATATCCTGAAGGTGGATCAGATGCAGGCGGCCGCTGGTAAGCGGCCGCAGATGTCCGATAACACAACCAGATGTCCAGTGTTTGATGTGTTATCGGACGTCTACGGCCGCTTACCAGCGGCCGAATAGTCACAAAAATTGACTGTACGTGAACGTGACGTCACTATGACGACACATTAACAGCGCGAAGCGAGCGGTATTGCCTGTTAGATAATACCCAAATTATTCATAAGCTCCCTTCGTAATTTATTCCAATCCCTGACACACTTACACTCACAAGAAAATTTTACCATTCCCTATGCATAATATAGTGTGCTAGCTTGTGCCCATGCTCATTCCTCCTCCTACTCCCCCCCCTCCCCCCCAAATGCACTACTCTTTAATTCTTCAACCAACATCCGTCAAGCACACAAACATACACCTTGCACACCCACCTCTCACCCACCTCATGACTTCCAATGACTCCCAGGCCAGTTCCATTATCATATCAGTTAACTAAATGGGTTCTGTGGGAATATTCACAAAAAAAAATCTAGATACTCTCCTTTGCTTGCCCTCCAGCTCCTGTATTTAGTAGGTATACATTTTGGAATAGTGCATCTATTAGAGAGAAAAATAAGGGAATGTTTCTGGGAAATAAGTGAGTTGGACTACAATACTTTGACCATGTACATGCTCAAGTACGTTGATATGGTTTCAGATCCATAATACAATACGGATATGTAGCTTGCATAAATTGTCAAAGAACACATTCATTTGATAAAGGTGGTGGTTTGGCAGTCATAAATCAGTGATGTGGACTAGTCATATGTAATGGGACGAATTGGAAGTGTTCTGTATAAGGGAAGACAGGACCATAGTGATGTACTAGTACTTGATTTCAGGATTTAGGTAGTGGAGAAGATTTTCCTGTGGTGGGTGTCAGCGACGGGTTAAATTTATGGTGTAGATGCTGCTTCCTCAACCACCAGCAATGAAATACTTTAAAGCAAAAAATTTAATGACTCTTTTGATGTTAACATTTATAAGTCGTTATAATGCATTTGAAAACTGCAGTTGTTTAAGTATTTATTGATTATATATGTGAGCCAGTTTGTGCACAACTTATTTGCATCTAGCATTTTCAAGGGCCGTGATTAAAATTTTGGACCAACCACTTAGATTTTCTCGTAACATTATTTCTGTAAATCCCTATAGCTAAATTTGATGATGAAGGAACATGGAAGACATCATTGCAATTAAAATGGCCTATGATGTCCTTATCTGGTTAAAAATTCCTTTGTACCAAGCAGTTTAAAATTGAGTGTTGAGATGTGACGCTTCCCATGCTTGCTTATTTTTGTTTACAAGTGGCAGACAGTCAAACTGCCTCCTCTGGTACCAGCTTCTTTGCTTCCTGAATTCTTATTCTGTTGACAATCGTATCTATTTCTTACAGAGAGAGAGAGAAGGTTGCATTTATGGATTTTTTAATAATAATAATCTCTGTATGCATAAAGTTTGAAACTATGAGACCTGACTGGCTGTAATGTCAATAGAGAATTGTGATACAGGAGGATATATTTCATGAACTTGATGTAAGCATTTGCAGAATTGAAAAAGAAATTGCATGAATAATTGTGTAAAACAAATCGCTGTGTAATACTGGCTGATGATTTAACAAGGAGATAGGCAGGAAATAGTGGATGGTGTAGACAGATTACTGTAGATTAAGACTAAATAGAAATAAACAGAAATGAAGATTTCCTTCTGCATTATGAATAAAAATACCCATTAATATTGGAAGATATGCTGTAGATTACGAACACAGTTTTTCCTGATTGCAGTCTTCTCAGATTAAAAATGTATCGTTTTGAGGACATGCTCCGATGTCTATCAGGTATGTGGTGTTTGAAACATTCAGAAGCACACAAGTAGTAACCGTTGTGTACGGGTTTATTTAACGTCCTCATTATCACCACCTAATGTCTGCATACATGGTCCACAACCATTGGGAGTCATCGCTGTACTAGGTCCATTCCATCGTTCCCTGCAGCTCTGCTTACGCTTGCTTTGTTACTGCTGCCGGCCTTAAACTTGTCCTCCTTTCAATGAAGGTGCTTTCACAGGACACTTGCTTATGTGAATCTATCATAAAATAAGCTGTCCAAATACGACTAATATCAGCGTGATTAATGGAGATACATGACTGTATCTGTGTAATGCTGATCATGAATTTTGAGTTTGGCAGCAGTAACTAAGTGAGGCTGAGAAGAGATGGGCAGAATGGTGGAGCAGACCCTGTACGGCGGAACTACAACACCCTTTGATTGGCTGGCAGTGTGTCACATGTGCAACCACCTGGCAGTCGCAGCAAAGATCTTAAGTAAAGCGATCTGCCCCAGCGACTAATATTGTACTGCTGGATTTTTCAAACAGCACATGCCTGATGAAGGAGACAGAGCACATTGTCAAAACGAAATGTTTTTATGACACCGTCCAGCTGCAAATCCGAGAAGACTACATTGAAAAGCCAGAGACTGTGTTTCTTAATATGGGATAATTTAGTGAGTGGTAATTATACAAAATATATTAATTCTGGCAAAATTTATCCCAATAAAGCAAACTCTTTTAATATCAAGTGCGGAACAAAAACTAAAAAGTATTTTGCCAAACTTCTCTCATGGAAAAGGAATAACAAGGTTAAGAGAGAAGAAAATTCATCTCAAATGTGGTGCAGTTGAAGAATGTTGAAAATATATGGATGAAAAAAGTGTCAAACGCAATCAATTTGGGGGAAGAAAAGTGTTATTAGAAGAGATTGATTTTTCAGTCTGAGATTGCTTAAATCATTAAAAAATATATTACTCTGTCAATAATAGTTGGTGTAAGAAGTGGTATCATTGGGCATGTAGTGGAAAACAAATGTAGAAAATAAATGAGGCTTTCCCATGACTTTTTCCACTTTATATTTGGGATGAAATGATTGGGGAGAAATACAAAACGAACAGGGAGTTCCGCGACGGGGTTAGCCTGTGGAGGCCCAGCCTTTAAGGGCAGGAAGTAGAGAGGATGGGTTTAGTGAGGAGGGTGTGGTTGGTTGGTCGTAACAGGTCGTAGGGAAAATACGGCTAACAAGATGAATAAATGAGACAATTTCAGAAATTGTAGGGAAAATGTTTGATTTGTTACCAGTTTCAGGAGGGGATGTAGAAGGAAGATGCAGCAGGCCTTTAGTAATAAGAGTTGCAAGGGAAGAATTGGAAGAATATGTTTCTTGCTGCTAGGTAGCAGCCATGGGAGAGGTGTAGGCCCTGTTCTGCAGGATCAGTTAGGCATAGGTTAGCAGGTCACAAGTTTTTTTTCCCCAAACCTACTGCAACATAAGGTCAGCTAATAGAGGATATAGGTGCATATTTTTTTGGGAGTTTAGAGTAGTGGAAGTGTGGGGAATAGTATAGGTAGGAATGCGAGTTATAAACGAGGTTATGTTATACCACTGTGATAGAGGGACCTGTGAAAGAGGTGCAGTATACCATGGTTGAATTCGTGCAGGTCCCAAGTTGCTGTGACCGGCCACAATTGAGTAGCACTGTAGGGTGGATATACGTTGAAACGGTTGTGCTACTGGGGAAAGGCATTAGTTCTCTCTTGGGGATTGTGCCTGCGGACACCACTGGCAGGTGGGGTTTCACTAGGCATGGCCTACACCTAGATAGAAGTTGTAAGTGGGTACTATCTGAGTTGTTACCTAGGGCTGTAAGGGAGTGCATTTCCAGTGATGATGGGGTTATGACTGTGCCTGTTTCAGGTGAGGGGATGGGGATAGATGATCAAAATGACACTGATTGTATATCCACTATGCAAAACTCGCAAATACTAAAGAACTAGATGAAGCTCCTGGAACAATAACTGATGGGGCAGAACTGAGAAAGAGAAGATTAATGATTAAACCAAAGCCAGTAATAAGAGTGTTACTCATGAGCTGTAGAAGTTTAATGAACAAAGTAATTTGCAAACTTTCTAGAGATACTCAAATCACAAACGATTATAGGGGTAGAGTCTTGGTTAAAAGCAGTAATACTAGACAATGAGGTTTATCCTGATGGTTACAGAGTATACCACAGAGACAGAGGAGCAGTTGCTGGGAGTTTTCATACTGATTAGAAATACTACTACAGTTCACTGGTGTTAAGAGATCATGTCCATGAGTTAATAAAAAAGAAAAAATCTGAATATTGGCTGCTTACTGTATTGAAAGAGTGAATACTGAAGATGAGTCTCTTAGGGAGAAACTAAATTCATACTCCAGTGAGAGTAGAATGCTCATTATTGGTGGGGATTTAAAGTTACCATGTGTCAATTGGGTATGAAATAAGATTAATAACACCACAGAACAGAGATTTGCAAATACCTTAATAAGGGAAGGAGGATTTACACAAGTGGTAGAGCACAACACAAGGGGACGAAAATATTGGATATCTTCCTAATAAAGTCTGATGATAACGTTGTGGGTTGTTAAGTAAATGAAGGAATAAGTTATCACGAAGCAGTTCTGATGGATATTAGAGGATTCAGTAAACCAGTGGCCAGAGTTGAAGGAAGAAATAGGCACAGCTATCAAAATTTTAAGGAAAGATTTAGCTAATGGAAGGACGACACAATTACATTGGATTGAAGTGGGAAGAGATCAAGGAGATAATAAAACAAGGGTGAAGAAACAGAAAGAGAAGTAAAGAACTCACATACCGTAATGGGGATGCGAGACGTTTAAATAGGTTGGTGAGGACAGTTAAGAAACAACAAGGTGGTAGAAAATACTTCAAAACCCTAAACAAGGAATTAATAATAGCTAAGAATGAGGTTAAAGATGGGTTTACAAAGAATATTATTGGTGTAGGGAGACCACAGACACACTTCTAGAAATTTCTATTGCTATCTTAGAAAACTGATGGGAAGCGAGCATGTTGAGGCAGTTATAGATAATGGTAGAGAAGGTACTGAAGATTTGAAAAAGGCAGAGATTTTAAGTAAATGGTTTAGTGAGACCATTAGGGATAATCATTTAGCCATGGGAGCATGTAAATCGGAGAATGTGTATATCCACACAGTTAGAAGTTAACAGACTAAAAAATTTGAAATTCATCATTAGGATATCGTGAAGGAACTAAGAAAGTTAGAAAAGCATAAAGGGTATGGCATGGATGATATTACTATGGATGTCTTAAGGTAGCAGGAAGTTTAATGTACCTTATCTTGAAACATTAGTTAAACTGAGTCTGGATATTTACTACTTACGAGGGGAAAAATTACTATAGTAGTACTGACGCATAAAGAAAGGGTGAGAAATATGGTAGACAATCATAGGCAAATCAGTTTGCCATCAGTGGTATGTGAATTAATGGAGAGATTGATATGCAACCACACCAAAAATGTATGTGACGAACATACATGGTTTTTAAGTCTACGACATTGTTTTTGAGGAGGATATTCATGCAAATTTAAGTTAGGCAGCTCTATGCCAGACGAAATGGACAAAGGAGGCCAAATAATAGTGTGTCGCTAAACCTTTCAAAGACTTTTGACAGAGTGAGACATAAAATGATAGTAAATAAGGTAAAACTATTGGAGTGGATGAGAAAGTGATCTCCTGGGTAGAAGACTTCTTGAAAGGTAAAAAGCAAAAAGTCTGGGTGGGAAATGCAGTATCAAAATAAGTGAAAGTAAAAGTGGGAGTGCCACAGGGTAGTGTATTAGAACCACTGCTTTTCTTTATTCCAATGAGGGATTGTGTTGATGGTTTTCACTGTCAGAGGTCAGGTTGTTTGCAGATGACACAGTGCTATATAAAGGAATCAAAACAGTAGAAAATTGTAAGCAGCTGCAGGGTGATCTGGACAGGATATCTAGTTGGGTGAGTCGACCTGGGATGAAGATAACTGCAAAGAAGAGTCAGCTTATTAGGCACACAGACAAACAAACTAAAGGATGTTTATAAGGTGGGAAAAGAATTGCTTGTTAAAGAGTTGAAATGTAAACATCGTGGCATAACATTATATAACAAGCTCAACTGGTTAGCTCATATTGGACAGGTGGTAGGAAAAGGTTTCAAAATCCTTCACTTGGAGAGAGTGTTGAGATCTGGTCAGATCGCCCCCGCCCCCCTCTAAAATGGCGTGACATTTTGACAGAGATGATTTTTCCTACATTGAGTGACACATGTACTTCATATGAAATGATTCGATTTTGGGTAAATGGATTCAAAAATGGCAGAAAAAAACGATGAAGATGCACCATACCCTGGAGTGCCGAAAACTGCCACAAGGCCAGAAATCTTAGATAAAATTAATTATAGGCCTACTGTTTTGATTGACAAACTAGTGAAAGTGAATGAATTACCAGAGATGACAAGCATCTCCACTGGATGTGTTTATTTTATGTTGTATGATTAATTACAAATTAAAAAATCATTGTACAAGGTGGTTGCTGTGACCGCTCACTCTGGAACCAAAGCGAATATCTTCAGACTATTTGGACATGTTAAAGAATAATCCACTAACTTTTCGTGATGTTATATAACTGCGAACAAAAATTGAATTTGTCACTACACATTGGAAATGAAACAGCACTAAAAACAATGGACTGCGAGAGGCAAATCCGCTCCAAAGAAAGTTAAATGCTGGAAGTGAGATGACTTCAGTTTTTTGGACATTAAAGGAATTTTCCTGACGGCTATTGGAAAAGGCAGAAACCATTGCTAGAGAATAAGATTATGCTTTACCTTTGGAGAGACTGGACGCAGTGATTGCATAAAAACATCATGGAACCACCAAAAAGAAGGTTTCATTACACCATGCCAATGTGACCGTACATTCAAGCTGCGCCACTTGGAAAAAATTGAGTGAACGGTGGTTTCAAATCCTTCCGTATTCCTACTCACCCGATCTCGCTCCCTCAGATCTATTCCTGAAATTCAAAACTTTCCTGGGTGGTCACAGGTTTCACCCAAATGAAGAAATCTGTTTCCTTTAAGGAATCGCAAAGCTGGAGAGACATTAGAACAAGTGTATTCAACATTGAGGAGACTATGTCAGAAATAAAATACTTCTCAAGACTTAATTTTATGTCTCTGATTTCAAATCACCTATGCAGCTTAGTAACAAATTTTAATCATTGTTTGGTGGAAATATAGCAGTTTATTAAAATACTTTATTTTTGAAAATATATCTTGCAACGTAAAATTAACAGGTGTCCAACCTGATGGTATTGTGTAAAAAAATGTCCTTTCCACAGCTTGCTCTGCTGCCTTTGTCAGGTGTCTCGCGGCTTCCGTTTGTTGCGAGCCTACTGTGACTGGTTCTTATGGCACTTCCTCTTATATGCTCAACGTGGCACACCTAACCTCGTTCCCATACTACATCCGCAACCACCGAGCGTGGTGGGTGAGTGGTTAGCGTTCTGGCCTCGCATTTGGGAGGACACTGGTTCAAAACCCCTTCTGGGCATCCAGATTTTGGTTTTCCATGGTTTCCCCAAATCACTCCAGGCGAATGCCGGGATGCTTCCTACAAAAGGCCATGGCCGAATTCCTTCCCGTTCCTTGTTCCCAGTCCGATCCCACCTCTAAAAACGTCGACAAGGCATAAAGCTACAAGTAAAAAAAAAAAAAAAAAAACTGCAACCAAGTCACTTTCTTCGTGGTCAGCTGCGCCAATCCAGATCAGATACATCCCGTAGGTTACAGCACAGAACTGTGCTTGTCAGTTTTGACTCTGTCGCTAGTGACTTGGCTCACTACAACATCCGAGCTGCTTTATTCTCTCCTCCAAAGGCCCGCTATGATGATATGCGACATTCCTGGCTCCTAGGATTCACTGGGTGGAGACCGCTGTCCCTACTAACATCATTTTCAGCCAAATTTCCAACACCTCACTTGTGACCAATTTCCAGGAATACGGGGTCCTGGACAGCACTTCAGTCTCGTTAAACTCTACGTTGTGCTCTACTTCTATAGCGTGCTCAGCTGATGCAGATTTGTCCAACTGCATAATTCAGAGATCGCATTTATTTTCAATTTGGTGCTCTTTTGTGGTTCTTATCTCTCAAACCAAAATAGGGTCTACTGGAGATCACAATTCCGCTATATTATCGTTCACTAATGACGTCATAATACTGATGTATTCAATTTCAAGACGTATTATTTTTAAGGGGTAATTCTGTTGTGATACAGCCTCCATCAGCGTGACACCGTTAAATTTACTTGGGAAAGTATTTCTAGAGGTGTCTTGTGTTTGACTATTGAAGTATTATGACCCCAATTCTTTGCGGAATCGTGATCTCCAGTAATCCCCCAAAATATTGCTGCATTCACCGGGGACGGAACAAATTCTGAATATTCTCAGACCTAGATCATATTTTACCAGACACAGCATAGATATATCTTGGCAGGAAGTGAAATGATACTTATTATCCTGTGCTGTGCTAGAATTAGTCCTATTTTTATTCCTGTGTTTCCAGCCTCTGGAAAAGAATTGAGATCTTCCAATAATTATTCTTGCCCGATCATTGGTCTTGGAGGTCTGGGAAGAATTGCTCACTCTTTCTGTCTGAAAATGGTCTCCCGACTGGCTCTCGGTGTCTGACATAACTCTTGCCATGCATGCAAGTTTGGCCAGTATGGGTGTTGGGTTGTCTGATGATGAAACTGGTAAAAATTAGATGATATTTCTGTCATCACAAGACCTAAAGAGGATATCGAATGTGGTGGAGAAATGAAGTTGCAATCCTTATTAGACACTAACAGACCAAAAAACAAAAGTGATTATATGTGGTAAGCTGGCAAAAAATATCCTACAGCTCGCTGTGAAACTAGGGGTTCAGATGTGTTTAAATTTACTTACTGGAGGAGCGAGATAATCTGAGAAGTAAATGATATGTAATTGGTCAAACCAATCAGCCAAAACTGCTTCTAGCTTCAACAGGAATTTGCTTCTAATAGTTTCTTTAAAAATTAAGAAAATATATATTAAATCATATGTTTCTAGTGTTGGCTTGTAAATATTTGAGATATGCTCAGTGGATGGTAGGAGGAAAGAATACTTAATGCTCTGGAAACCTGACAGTTTAGTAGATCAGCTAGAAGGCCAAATAAAAACGACATTAACAAAACTGGTGAATCATGCAGCATGTTGCCTCGTGGATGAGGCTGCGTGGTTGGCCATCTACTGCGGTGTAATAAAAATAGTTTTGGTGTCGTTGAAGAGTGAAATTGACAAGGGAGGCTACATTTGCCGTGTGTGAACCCTATTTTTCAGATTCGGGATGCACTTAATAAAGTCTCCTAGAAAAGAAGGCTAAGAGAAAAATACAAAACTGGTCAGAGCAAAATGTTAACTTGGTAACCGAAGAAGCAACAGAATTACAATGGTTTGAAGATTCTGTCACGTGCGGCTCGTCACTTTGACTTGTACTGGTATTGTTTCATACCATGATCGTTTGATTTCTATTGCTAGAGGATCTTAACAGGTCTGGTATTTTTCGTATCTGTTACAGGTTCACATAATTGACACAAGCTTCTTCCTTTCCACAAATCAGTCTGTGGTTCTTAGTCTGTATTTACTGGTACTACTATGGCATGCTTTTTGGTTCACTAGTATGTGGCATGTCTCTAATCCATTAAGGTGCAACGATTTTTCAGGGATTGCTGCCTTGCTTCTCAGCATTTGAGATTAATTATTTAAGTAAACGGGAAAAATGAATATAATTGTATAGGAAGATATGGCAGTACTGATGACTTTCAACTGTGCCCTGGATACAAAGCTCTTTATTTTTATTTTTTTAAAATGCAACCCCAGTTTATCCTTTCTCCAGATCTGGGACCAAACTAAATTTACTTCTAGGTACGGTAAAATTGTCACATCCATGTCTCACAAACGCTCGCGTGCTTGGACACCTTTAGACTTGTTGTGTTTGTAGAATAGTCAATTACTCGTCGGGTATTTCCAATAGTCCTCAATTTATATTCCGTTTTCATACATTTTTGTTCGGTCTTCCTGTCAAACAATAAGCAGTTATAACTTCTTTTTGTTCAGGCTTTTACCTTGTCAACACCGAGGTCACTATTGGCAGGAAAGGACTGGGGCAGGGAACAGGAAGGAATTTGACCATGGCCTTTTGAAGGAACCATCCCAGCTGTCACCTAGATTAATTTGAGGAAACCACGGAAAACCCAAATCTGGACAGTCGGATGAGGATTCGAATCCGTGTCCTCTTGAATGGGAGGCCAGAGCTTTACCGCTCGGCCGTCACACTCGGTGTATAACAAATTGGACACTAACATTCATCTGTTACACTTGAATAACGATATAAATAACATAGGATGTGGAAAATAACCCATCACTCACCAAAGTTGAAGGCTGCGACAAGTGAATAACATATGAGAGAAACAAAAACATGTATTATATAGGGGCGGATTCAGGGCGGGGGCTAGGGGGCTCAAGCCTCCCCCCCCCCCCAAAAAGTATCTAGGTCCACCTCCGACATTGCAATTTTGGAGACTTTTTTTTTTTTTTAGCTCTACGGATTTGAGGTCCGAGAAGACTATAAAGACTGCTGTTTGCCCGTCTGAAGCCCCCCACCCCCAAAGCCAAAATCCACTCAAGCCAAGCCCCCCACCCCCAAATCAAAGTCCACTCAAGGCCCCCCCCCCAAAAAAAAGAAAAAAATCCTGGATCCGCCCCTGGTGACGGAGTGTAGTGGGTGTGAGGTAACACTCTGACCTTACATATTGGAGGATGCCGGTTCAAATCCAGATTTTGATTTTCAAAGGTTTTCTGAAATCGCTCCATGTGCATGTTGGGACGGTTCCTGAATTCGTGACCCAATTCCGTCCTGTTCCTTGTCCACAATCTTTACCCTCCTCTTTTCACCTCTGTGCCGGCGAGGCTTAAAGCCATAAGAAACAAATCAGTGGAACTCTGTGTTTAGTTCATAATTCTAAGAGCATTGAAACTCTTGATAGTAATCATCTGCTTGTTAAGATACTTAATTTTGTTTTATTTTTCATTTAATGAAATTTCGTCTATTTAGATATGCTTGTTTGCTGTTAAATTAAAAAATTCCTATCATATTTCATGTTTATATAAAATTTCACACTTTTCACAGACGTCATTATTGGTAAAAAAAAATTGCTAGCGTCGCTTTGTTTTTGGTGTTTGCGCTGCAATTTTTTTATTTTTTATTGCCAACGTTCTGGCACCTTTGTCAGGGCTTCTATCTATCTAGCCGCCTGGTCCATTTTTTTTTTTTTTTTTTTTTTTTTTTTTTTTTTTTAACTTGAACACTGATTCACTGTTTATTTTATATTGGCAAAGATGATTTTGTTTCTCTGCCAAAGAATATTTACTGTTCCAAAGAGTTTTGTGTATTATGGAGTCATAGTTGCACATTTCATGTTTGCTTTTATTACTTTGATGTGGTAGGTCTGGACGTGTAGACCTCTTTCCCTTGACGTATGCCTTACCTCTGCTTTGAGTGAGATTATTTACTGACATATTGTAAAATGCGTTGTGTCCTGGCCCTCGTATCTTCTTGTGTGGAAAGTGGCAGTTACTATCCCTATCCTTGTTGTTTACATTCTTGTTTTTTTAAGATTTGAAATCAATCTGCACAAACACAAAAAATAAATATTTCCGTGTCAACAAAGGTTCAAAACATAATAATTTCTTTAAAATTATTATTAATTGATTGAGTCTCCATTCAGAGTCAGAAGCCATACCTGCAGCAGTTTCATATATTTGAATTTTATTTAAAACCATTATTTATTAAATGTGGTGAAACTTTTTCTGCATTGGCAAAATCCCTAAAATAATTGCTTTTGCATTGTCGAAGTTTTTCTTTGAACATTTGAGATAGATTGTTCAGCACCTTAGGTCAGTATCTGACTCCCTTACTCATGAAATGGATGTTAGGTCATATTGAATAAGAAAAGTTGAATCACCATTACTAATTCTCCACCCATTATTTCTTGTGGTGTCAACCTCGACATATGCCCAGTACCTTTCGTCGTCTCCTCCCGACCCAAAGCGTTATGTTACAGATTAGGTTCTGCATTAGTTTTGACAAGCAGATCTATCTGCCGTCCTGCCCACAGGATACCCACAGTCCCATTGTGTCAATTATCCCTGGTCAAGATCTAATCAAAGTTTTGTAAGTCAGTTCCTTCACATCCCCCTCATCACCGTCTCCAGGACAAAAGGACTCTGATGCCTCAGGTGCCCCTTAACCGCCACGTCAGGCCCCACTGATTTTATCGTCAAATCGTATGGCATGCTGTCTCTTGACCATTATCTTCATTCTGTATTACACTATCCTACTAAATATCCAGGCAGCTGATCACAACCCTCTCAGGTTTCATCATAGGATGCACCAATGTCTTCTGCCAACAATCTTTGAACACTAGACTACTAGCAAAATCGTTCAGTATCATAATGCACTACATTACTCTATGGCAATGGTTCCCAATTTCTTTTCGGCCATGGAACCCTAATTGATCATACATTTTTTGGCGGATTCCCATTTTTACAAGCATAAACTGAAAAACCAGTCTCGCATTGGTAAGCCGTCACAGACGGAAGCAGAACCGTGATAGCCTTCTCACGGTGCTGTTATTACTCTTTCCAACGAATATTTTATTTAATTCTCGGACGGAACGTGCGGACCACCATTTGGGAACCACTGCTCTAGGGTACCATTATTCTCAGTTCCACCTCTTTTGATACTGTTTTTCCTACTCTGCCTTGTTTCTTCATATCTCTTTTGAATTTTGTCACTCATCAAGAAGACATCCTGATTTACCCTGACGGTTTTACTGTCCGTTCAGTTAACAGAGGTGCCTCAAGGTCAGTCTGCTGTGTCCCCACTCCACTGCCCTCGCCCCTACGTGCCACTCGCCACAGCTCGGAGAGGTATCGAGGGGTGGGAGTGAACGAGGTGTAACCTCATTTACCACCACTGTGTGGTTGGCCCTGTCAAAAAGCTTGGCGAGACCAGTGACAACTATCAACTTGGTATCTCTCATTCATTTGAACTAAAATATATAGTATGTAGTCTACTGAGATCCACATGAATAATCTATCCTAAAGCAATGTTTTTTAACTACAAACCATTTATTTCCTTGCAGCCGTACTGGTGAGGTTGGTTATCGAGTGTTTGATCAACTTACCTACCACTGATGTCGAATACAGAGGCGTAGCTACATCAACAAGGGCCCCGGTGCAAAAAAATTATTTTGGGCCCTCGGGCCAGATGGGCGACCTTTTTTTTGCTTTGTGTTGCTGGTAGGGGACCCCTGAGTTGAGACTGGGGGCCCCTAAGTTGTGAAATTGTGCTTGGGGGCCCCGAGCAGTGGTTGGAGGTCCCCTGAGCAGTGAGAGTCCTTAGTGTGGGGCTCCCTGTGTCTCAGTGGCCCCCTTAGACGAAGGTAGAGCTAAAAAAAAAAAAAAAATCGCCAGAGGTGCTCTGGGGGCCCCGGTACACTGCACCGCCTAGCCCCATAGTAGCTACGCCCCTGGTCGAATAGTGTGTCTGTATGTAAGACTGGAGGTTTTCTCGGCATTGAATAAGAATAAAGTTTTCTTGGGTAACTATCAGAGTTCGCCGCCACTGTCAGGTAACAATGGTGTCAGAGATTGTGACCAACGAATCGTCGTGTTTCATCGACGGACTAACTCAGCTAATTACCCGAGGAGACTTTATTAAAGTTATTCTGTAGTTTCTCAGGCCTGTTTGTATCCCATTAGCTCGTACTACTATGACATTTCCAGTCCTGTGGTGTGAAACAAGTCTCCAGACTTTATGTAACATTTCTGGAAAGACTACTTGTCTTTTTAAAACAATCTGACAAGTGTTTATATTCATAGCACCTGATTAACAGTCTTGTAAGATTGTTAATTCACTAGTAATATCCTCGGAAACTATTTTTAGTTTGCTCATTTGCCAGAGTATTAACAAGAGTTCTTCTGGTGTCCTTAATATTCTTTCCCTGTTTGCTGCTATTAAATCCATGCTGTTTCATATGTTACCTTCAGCAGTGCTGCGTTTTGACCTTAATGCGCCCACCTTTTCGTGCGATTATTCTTTTCTTCTCCTCCTCTTTGTTACCTCCTTGAGCCAACACCAGTAATGTCTCCTTTGGAACATGTGACTTTAAATTACTATATTTTTATCCATCATCTTTTCTTGGTCACTAGTTTTCGGAACACACCAGGGCTGCATTTAGGCTCTGTGCTCTGACGGGGGCTGCCTCCAGCTATCGATTTGAAATTCGGCCCAAAACATTTATGGGTGACCTTTTTGGGGGGGGGGGGTTTGGTGCGGGCCCCTAGGCTACAGCCTAGGTAGGTATGCTTAAATGCGGCCCTGCACACACTGTTATTCATCAAAAGTTCTAAGTAATAAATTTTTCCCCCTGTCCTAAGATGCCACACAAATATCAACAGGAAGGTTATCAAATATCTTCCCACTCCCTTTTATATGTTACTTTGCCACTTGTGTGAAACCTTCTCTGTATTTTCAAAGCTCTGCTTCCGTATAAAGTTTATCGTATTGTCTTCCCAGTTTGGCACAGTATATTTAAATCCCCACCAAAAACGATCATTCGACACCCACCTGTAAAGTCTGAAAATGAATTCAATTTCTTCCAGAGGGTCTCGTCACTTATCCATTTGCTATATTTTTTCCTGTTGTATTGCTCCTCATATCTAGCCCTCGTAACTCGTAAACATCTTCTAAACTGTGAACACACCTCGTTTCTCTCTGAGGGCACGATAGAGACGATTCAGTCTTCCACTACTGTAAACGGCCGACAACCTCGTGGTTCGCTTTGCATTTCTGTAGTCCTGTACTCCTGGCTACTCTGGAGTCTCGTCTGTGAACAGCGGTGATCTGTAGTTGTGATTGTTAACCAATACGCCACTGAACGTGGTGGCTGAACAGTAATGCTTTGGCGTGGCATTTTGGAGGACACTGCTCCGTCTCACGTCCAGCCGGTCAGATTTTGATTTTCACGGTTCTCCAAACTCGCCCCAGGCTCGGTCTCATCTAAAGGCTGTTACCCAGGGCGCTAATGACCCCGTCGTCGACGCGCCCTAAAACCCAAATAATAATAACAACAACAACAACGGCTGTTACCCGCTCCGGGCATCTCCCGACTCGGATTGCCTCGACGAGCTGTAAAGCCCTTACGTCAGCTCTGTCCTTTGAGTATGCTCTATAATTATGTTTTCTTTGTGTTGGTAATTTTGTTTACTATGTTGGTTTTATACGCTAATGGGAAAAGTTTTTCCTGTTATGAAGGTTGATGCACCATTTAGGATTACATTCTCATTGTTTTGAATGCAGAGTACGAGTTAATAGCAGACGGTAAAGACAGTTAAAAGAATTATGGAACATAATTTGTTAGATCCATCTTTTACGAAACGCACCGGTGTCTCAGTAGCCAACCAGTGATGATCCTACTGCAGGGTTTAATGCCGATAAACAGTCGGATAGAATAAACACAATCATTTGCAGTGTTACCCAAGATGAGTAAATTATCATCGTAGCAAAAGTTGTTGATTCAACAAGTATAGCACCTTGAGGAAATACATATATTTGGAATAGGAAGAGAGAGACGAATAGGTGAAGTGTAATAAATACGTACTGTGAATATCTCTCCAATTCAGAGGTTGAGTGAGTTGGGGCAGGAGGAGACGAAGCAACCCATTCCCCATTAAGTCTGCAAAATTTTGTTAAGGAGAGCATGTGGTGTATTTAAACCTTTGGTTGAAAACACCACTAAATGGTGCACAAGTGCCATTGGGAGAGATTTGCCTGTGCCCAGTGGGTGGGCAGGTATCTGGACTGTCGTGGTTTGGATCTCCACTCCACCCATCCAGATATCAGTTTCCCACAGTTTTTTGAAATCATTACAGGTGAATGTTCCTTCGTAAATACTATCGCTGAATTCCTTCCCAGACCTTATCAGCAGTATAAACTTGGCACTAAAGACCTCTCCATCAATGAGCACCAAAGCAATAATGAGAGTTGTTTTCATAAAATAGGTTATACTCAAAACAATAGTGTTTCTTAAATCAAAATAAAATCTATTTATTTATTAATTTTATATTTTATTATGATAACAAAGACAGCAATTGCATAAGTGATCATACTTGTAATTAAAATTTATTTGTGTATAGAAATGTGCAACACACACAAATCATTTGAAATGAAATACAAACGATACTACAAATAGTTGAGTTGTAGCTTCCGACAGATCATTTCTGGTGATGTATATCGTTTGCTGTTTTTCTAACAGTCACCAGAATGGTTCTCTCTTATGCCACACTTGTACGTTCAGTGGTTATACGTTAAAAAAATGATCAGAAGCCAATGTAACTTCATAAACACACACACACTGTTGGTGGGAGTGTAAATGATTATGGTTGCAATTCCCTGTGACTGGTCACCAGAGTGCATTAGTGTTTGTGTTTATTGTTGTTGCCAGGCCTGGTAGGGTATCGAAGGAGTGTGCGAACAGAGTGAAGGACGTGGGAATGCTGCTTACTCAAGTGAGATAGAATTATCTACACTGACGGAGTTTGAATTGGCCCTCATTGACAGGGGCATAGCTACCATAAGGCTAGGTGGTGCAGTGCACCGGGGCCCCTACTCTCAGGGGGCCCCTGAGCGCACCTCTTTTTAGCTCTACCGTCGTATAAGGGGGTCCCTGAGACAAAGGGAGCCCCTCACTAAGGGCCCTCACTGCTCAGGGGGCCCCCAACTACTGCTCAGGGGGCCCTATATGCTGTTCAGGGAGGCCCCCAACTACTGCCAGGGGCCCCCAAACAATGTTCAGGGGGCCACTACCACTGTTTAGGGGGGCCCAACCATTGTTTAGGACCCCCAACACCTGCTCAGGGGGGCCCCGACCAGTCAGGGGGCCCCGACCACAGTCAGGGGGGTCCAAACCACAGTCAGGTGGCCCGAACACTGTTCAGGGTCCCCCAAACACTGGTCAGGGGGCCCCCACTACTGCTCAGGTACCCCCAAACACTGTTCATGGGGGCCCCAACCACTGTTCAAGGAGGCCTCAATCACTGTTCAGTGGCCCATACGCTGTTCAGGGGAGGCCCAAACACTGTTCAGGGGGCCTGCAAGCACAACTCAGGGGCCCCAGCCTCACCTCAGGCGGCCCTTACCAGGAACACAAGGCAAAAAAAAGGTCGCCCATCTGGCCTGAGGGCCCAAAACAAATTTTTTTGCACCAGGGCCCTTGTTGACCTAGCTACGCCACTGCTCATTGAGGGTCGCCAGATGGTCGATTGTACAGTATCCATATTTTTTGGGAATTCAGATGAATCGTTGGACCGTTTAGGGAACGTAAGGGCAAGCGTGGTGAACCACGACACACCGACACAAATGTGGATCGCTGTCAAGTGTGTAACCCCTTCACATCTGCGACTGCCATCTGAGCACAAGTAATGGACTCCCTGCAACATTCCGTGTTTGTTCGTCAAGAGAGAAGCAGCAGCCGGACTAGGGCATCACTGTTCCACCATGAGGAGGCTGGTACCAACACCACAACACAAAACGGCTGCGATCTGATCAGTGCTAGAAATTCGTTTACAAATCCAGGCGTATTTGTTACTCCTAACTTTCAAACTCTGGCGTAAAGTGAGAATGTTCAGGCGTAATTATATTATAATTATGAAAATACAGATTTTATATCTTAAAAACTACTCCAACACAATTTAAATCTGTAAATATGTCTAAATGTGCCATTATATTATATACCAAAATTTTGAAATAGGTTAATATAATTCTTGATTTTGTTGTATTTATTTCAATAACTTTCGAATTTTACACACTGATCTTCAGTGGGCACAGCAGCTGAAAAGTTAATAAGTGTTTTTGATCGTTTACTTACTTGTTGACCCCTGGATTGCGTGAAGTCGGAGCAGGCTTATTGGTAGTAGCTGAAGAGCTGATGTTTCTTCATCTTCTGGCATCCCTCGTTTACCAGTGCTTGTAATACTTTTATCACCACTACTTGACTTTACAATTGATATAAAGTCAGTAATATTACGAGACATCTTCACTTCCTTTGTTAAACGAAAAAGACGCGAACTAGAATTGTCTTTTACTTCGCGGTACTTCACCTACACTGTTGCCACACCTTCGGAACTTAAGAAACGTATTATTTGAAACTCTGAAATAGATCAACACTGCGAAAGGAATTATAACTGAAATTAGTTATTAGAATTAAACCTTGAACTTGCAAAACTGAAAACGAAGTACTGAAATGTATTTTTTTTTTTTTTTAATTTGATGCTTAGGCGTATTTTATAAGAGTTTGACGGAGATTGCAGGCGTAAAATGAAATAATTCAGGCGTAAATACGCCTAACACCCGGACAATTTCGAGCACTGGATCTGGTGCCATGATTGGGAACCATGGACTGCTGATGAATGGCATTGCATTGTCTTCCGTAATGAATCGCGGTTCTGCAGTACGTCGGATGACCATCGTCGGCGTGAGTGACGGAGACCTGGGGAGAGGTCCCATACTTTCAATGTTTTTGAGGGACATAGAGGTGTCGCTACTGGCTTCATGATCTGGGGAGCCATCGGGTATGACTTCAGGTCACGGCTGGCAGTGATTGAGGGAACTCTGACGGCACAAAGCCTCGTCGACGGATAAGGTCATTAGAGGCGGGTGGGACTGGGGACAAAGAACTGGAAGGAATACGGCCATGGCCTTTTTGAAGGAAGCATCCCGGCATTCACCTGGAGTGATTTGGAGAAACCATGGAAAACCCAAATCTGGATGCCCGGACGGGGATTCGAACCGGCGTCCTCCCGAATGCGAGGCCAGAACGTTAACCGTTCACCGACCACGCTCGGTGGTACGTCACGGACATCCTGCGTCTTCATGCGTCCGTATCGTGGCGCCACTTTTCGACAGGACAGTGCTCGCCCACACACGGCATGCGTGTCTCAACTGTCAGTCTGATGTAAAGGCACTCCCATGGCCAGCAATAGAACATGTGAGGGTTCGTCCCAGTGCTTTATTCAGAATATCAGGGACCAGTTGAAGCCGTTGTAGGCAGCTTGCCTCGGGAGAGGATTCAACAGCTTCATGACAGCCTTCACAACAGAATCAGTGCATGCATCCAGGCGAGAAGTGTTGCAGTGCCATAGCGATAAGTGGACTCTCATTGCCAAGTTCTTTGTAAATTTGACTTTATTTTGTAATCACTGAAATTTTTTTTATTTTTTATTTATTTATTTATTTAATTTAATTGCAATGGAGCACAGGCTCCGGTGGCAATTTTCCTAACATCACCTACTCTCTGAAGTCGTGAAGTTTCATTTTGTTCCCCCCAACCCTTCCGGGAGCTTTATTCATCTTGCAGACAAGGCAGATGCGCCTACACATTACGCAAATTGGGGCTGGGTAGATTCTGCAAATTGTGACTGTGGAGCCACCTTACAGACGATCAATCACATCGTTACTGACTGTCCTCTTCGGGCCTACAAGGGAACAATTTAGAGGTGGGCAAAGTGACTCACTAAAAAGAGCGGAGTTCTTTTGAACGGTTCACTAGCTCAGTTTTAATTCGAGATTTTTTTTTAGGTCTTACCCCTCAGAATTCGGTTACACCCCAACTTTTCGATGAAATCGACTTTGATGCAATTAGTAGACTTTTTTTTTTAACTCTACAATCCACAAAACCCACGTGAACAGGCTCTTCTTCATCTTCGGAATTAGCCTACTTATGACCGACTCACCTAGAAGAACTACCGTTCACTTTTAGTGAGTGACTGCTCACTCGTTCTTCTAAAAGAATTGCTCTAAAGAACTGATTCACTCACGAACGACCTATCTCTAGAACAATGGCGGAAATACATGATGCGTCGATCAGTGCAGTTGACTGGATTAAAACGTTAGGTCTAGAGATATGAAATTGTACAAGCTTGTGATATGTACATTTCCTATTGTGTACCTTGTTAAATAATCATACGGTAAATAAATATTTATCTTGCCTGGCTGTGTGTGTATCATGTCCCATTTTGACACGTTTCAGTGATTTCCAGATTTTACTGGCTTGGTTGAATCGAGGAGGTTGCCTTGGTTTTGATCCAGTTTGTCAGTGTTTGATTTGATCCACCCATCATGTCCTGCTTCATTTATGCACAACTTATGGACACACTTACTTTCCAATTTCTCGATTTTGTTTTTAATCTTAATTGTTTCAGTGCAATTTCACAGTCACCTACTTTTGTCGTTAACGAATTTAAGCTTTAAGCTCTTTCGTTGTTTGGCAAATTGTTTAGCATCTCACTTGGTAATTTATTACAATAGCTGAATCGCGAAACAATATTTTCCCTCTACCTTACGCCTAAAATAAAGTGCCTATTTGTGGTTGTCATCTCTTTGAGGTACTTTTGTTGTTATTTTCGCCCTGCCACCTATAAACTGTTCATTTGTTACTCTACTGGACATTTGTTCCTCTTTAGGCCAAAATTGGTACAAACTTTCTAGAAATCTGGAAACAACAGATCGTATGGACAGCTCCGTCACCCCACGCCACCCTCGCTTGAACCTCCAGCTTGTCAGTTTGTGTCCTGCACACCTGCAGGCTATTCGTTCCATATGCGGCTCGCATCCGCCCATTACTTGCAGTTCCGAGGAAGTGACGACCGTGTTTAAATGCAAGCATTACTTGTACCGCGTCAGCTTCCCTTATTAACTTACGCTACCTCAATATCTAACGCTCTGCGCAATTTGACAAACCCATTTTAGACTATGGGTACTCGGCAACCTATCCTATACCATGTGGATCCTCGGACAAACCAACCACTAATAATACGCAGCGCTGGGATGTCTGTCAAACAAAGTTAAACCAACATAGAGTTGTTGGACACCACACAGGATCCGCCATACTGCTTCCTTTGTTAGGGAGCGTGTATAAACCACGTAGCTCCATTTTGGCCTCCTGTGAAACCCCCCCCCCCTTTTCCACGTAGCACGTAGCTTTTTACCCTTTTGATTCCAGAAGACATTTTGTACTGTTTTCTCTTGTCATACTATTGTAAATTACATACAGAGATAATTAACTGAGGAAAATAAATATTCACATGCTGTTGTGTGAGTTCTGTTCCTCATTTTAGCTGTGAAAAATGTTATGAAAGGAAAGCTACGTGGCCTGGCTCGGAACCCCCCCTTCCCCACGTAGCCCAGCGTAGCCTTCTAGTACCCCCCCCCCCTTTTTCCTGGAGCGAGCCACGTAGTTTGTGCATGCTCCCTTACTGCTTTCAGTAGGGCCGCATTTAAGCATAGGCTGTAGCCTAAGAGCCCGCACCACAACCCTGGGTCCTCCTCCTCGGTCAATAGTAGAGCTAAAGGGGAAAAAGGTCGCCCATAAATTTTTAGGGCCGAATTTCTAATTTAGGCAGCGAGGGCCACATGTATAACTTAGTGGCGCTGGCTTTCAGGAGGTTCCTAATCACGCAGACAAGAAGCTATAGTTTGTTTCACTTACGGACTGAAGAAGTACATATTAGAGGTATAGGGCCTACAGCACAAAAACTCACTCGGTTCACTGAGAGAGGAAACTATCTACAAGGGCAGTAAAAACTTCCCGGAATTTCATTTTAACTCTTCATTAACAAAACATAACTCCACATTTACTTAATCTCCTTCAAAGTAGGCTTCGGAACACACACACTTGCTCCACCGCTCCTGCCATTGCTGGAAACAACGATGAATATCCTGTTTTGGTATGTTCCGTACAGCCATCGCTCGTCCATGAGAGATCCCCACTTCTTGTGCCAACTCGTCGATGGTCATTCTTCGGTCTGATCTGATTAACTGTTTCACTTGCTCGACCATTGCTTCGTTTCTGGAGGTTGAAGGTCTCCCACTGCGACTCTCGTCTTCCAGCGATCCCTGTCCACCATTAAATCTTGAAAACCACTCGCAAATGGCTGTTTTCTCTAAAGAATCGTCGCCGTAAACTGTTTGTAAGGATAACAAAGTCTCTGAAGCAGATTTCCGTAATCTGCACATGAACTTGATGTTCACCCTTTGCTCAAACTGTGACATCGCGCCAACTGATTACCACACACACCTACCTCCAGCTACACTGCCTGTTATGACCAGTTCAGACCTGTCGAACTCGTAACAATTGCATCACAAATGCCAACACTACGACAGAATTCCGGGAACTTTTTGGCTGCCTCTCGTATGTCTTCCCATAAGCGGCCGAAGGAAGGGATTTGATAGAGGTAAATATCATAACTCACGGACGAAGATACTTATAACGATGAGGTTAGCACAAGATTAAGATGGGAGGGTCTTGCAGAAAGAAGACAGGATGGTGGATCTTATTTTGAGACATGCTGGATTGGTTAATTTGCTGGTGGAGGGAATACTCGAAGCTGAGAAATGTTTAGGAAGAAAGAGATTAGAATATATGAAGCAGAAAATTGATGACGTAGGTTGTAAGGGGTATCTTGAGGTGAAGAGGTTAGCATAAGACAGGAAGAGATGGAGGACTGCATCACTCGAGTCGAGAGACTGATGACAGCAAAAAAAGAGGAATCAAAACTCGGTGAAGATGCCACCGAGGAATACAGTAGTTAGTTATACAGTAGTCCCCCCGTCCAGGCGCTGCACACTGGGTCGGGGTGACGCAGTATGACCCCGCGGACTGCCCGCCCTGGACCTAATTGGCAGTCTTCAGTCTCCGTCTCATAAAACGACACATTTCGCAAACAAAAATACACTTAGCGCACACACATGTTTCGCAGACAAACATACAACCCTTCGAAAGGATTGCATGCGGTGAAGATCTTCGCGAGAATCATACGATGAAACTGTCCTCGTCTTGAACAGGAAGAGTTTCACCGGAGTAACGTTGGGTTCCAACACCGTTCGGTCCTCTCAAGTCATTCCGATAATTGGATCGACGTTTTTTGAAAGGGAGTAATCGACATTTTTTTAATCATTTTGTTTTTTTCTGGCTTTATCTGTTCCTTCAGGATGCAGGTATCAGTTTCTTTTGAAAACGGCTGTGTGGGCTTTCTTTCCGAGTTAAATGACTTAAAACAAACCACAGGATTATGACATGTATTATGAGGAACTAAATTTTCAAACTTCCATCATTCCGAAAAAAAAGAAAAAAAAAAAAAAAAAAAAATTAAAGTTGTTTCTCTAATCGTGGGAGATATTAAGGTAATATATTTCAAATGAAAATACCATATAAAGTTAAACAAAAATTTCTAATAAAGCCTCTGGAATGTTTTTTTTTAAGTTTTCCGAAAGTTTACTTATTGTGACATAGAGGAGAATCGGGTAATATGGAATAGTCTGGTAATATGGAATACCGAGGTTTCTCCTCTGCCGAATGCTGCAGTGTAGTGGAGTACCATCAACTGCTGCTCAAAACTACTCTGATGCTTTGTGATGAAGGTAGGTCATTTGGGAGCTCAACTGTGTTTGCTATACAACAAAGTTTGTTTTTCCACTTTCGAGAATTTTTGCAGATTAGTTTTCTAAAATATATATAAAATATTAAATTTATTTTGTTGATCGCTAGTCTTAGTGTAATGTGTACTAAAAGAGTGATGGTTTGTTGTACAGGTCTTTTTTCTGGCTTCCATCTTTTTTTATAATATCATCAAGCCTATTTTGTCCAAGATAGCGATTCGGGTAATATGAGATACTTGGTATTCCATAAAACCAGACATAAAACTGTGGTATTTCATACAACCCGAAAAATAATTACCGAATTGAAATACATTTTTAATCAAATATAAATGTCAGTAATACGTTTTTGTTAATATTGATTGAAAATAATAAAATAACAATTGAGAAAGTAAATATTTCTTTATTAATTCATTAATTATGTTTTGTTTTATGTACAGCCGAAAAAGAAAGAAGCGATAGCTATTGAATCCGACAAAGATGATGATGCTGGCTAAAAGTATCATTAAATCCGTTTATCTCAATTCCAGATAGTTTACGTTATTTGAAACCTTCTATTCCATATTACCCTCCAAACGACAATTTTTTAAAAACTAAATGTTACTAATAAAAAAATCTGTTTTGACAGCTTTTTATTAGATATATGTTATCACAAGAAGTTGAAGGTTGTATTGGTTTTAGTGTCAGGTGTTAAATTATTTTCAGTACTATTTTGTACAACAAAACATAAATGGTATTCCATATTACCCGATTCTCCTCTACCCCCATTCAAAAAAACAGCGATTCAGTTGGCGTATGTAATGAACATTCGTCACTCTGCCTGTTGACCTCCTTTGGCAAGATTTCAAAAGCGATTCAGTACGTATACTTGGTCGGACCTAGATCCAGAATAGAAATTTGAAGCTGGAGAGAGTTCAAAGAAATTCCCCATGCTACTGATTTCTTAACAGAATCATCATGATTTTATACGGTTATTTAGCGTATGCCTACATACATAAATAACAATACAAGCAGACAGACAAACAGAATCATCTACATCTATACGGTGCAATTCCGTGCACTAAGCTTTGCGTTCCAATCCCGAATGGCATGAGTAAAAGCGAATCGATATAAACAACCGTACGACTCCTAATTTCTCTAACCTTATCTCCCCTGCCATGCTACCTAAATAGCTTGGTGGAACAAGCATTTCGTCGCACTCGTAAACAAAAGGAGTTGTTCGCATATTCGCCAATAGATTCAAACGAAACGATCGTCGTCTGTCTGTCAGTCAATCCCAGCTCGTTCTGTGGCAAACAGTCACGAATCGGGCGTCTCTTCTCTATACTTTTTATATAATCAATGAAGCCCATACGATATGGATCCCAAACGGTACAGCAGTAGTCCAAATAAGGATGCACGAGAGTTTTGTACGCTAACTTGTTCGTATGAGCGTTACAATTCTGCAAGATTCTACCTATAAATCGCAGTCTAAAATTAGCTCAACCACCCAACAAATGTATGTGCTGGTCCCATTTCACGTTGCTTTGTACTGTTACGCCCAAATACTTCAGGGAATAGACCGTGTCAATAATTTTTTATGCTGTATTCTTTTTGTTAGTTACGCTCATTAGCTTGCACTTTTTGCTGTTTAGAGTAAGTTGCGGTTGACTGCACAATGCCTAGATAACTTTCCCGTTCCGTTGAATTTTTAAACATTCGGCCAAATTCCTTTCTTAGGGAGTTAAGCTCCTTTTTGGCCTTCTGTGAACCCCCCTCCCCCACGCAGCCCGACGTGGCTTTTGCCTCTACCCCCCCCCCCCCCCAGGTAGCACGTGGCTTTTTCCTTTTTGATTAAAAAGGACATTTTGTACTGTTTTCTCTTGTCAGACTACTGTAAATTACATACGGAGATAATTAAATGACTGAAATAAATATTCACATGCTGTTGTAAGTTCTGTTCCTCATTTTAACTGTGAAAAATGTTATGAAAGGAAAGCTACGAGGCCTGGCTCGGAACCCCCTCCCCTTCCCCCGCGTAGCCTAGCATAGCCTTCCAGCCAACCCTCCCCCCCCCCCCTCTCAGACCGAGCCACGTAGTTTGTGGAGGCTCCCTTATCCATAGGTGACTGGATCATCGGCGAACAGTATGAAACTGCTATTAACGTTGTCTCCTACATTAAGAACGAGAGGTTCTATCACGCCTGATTTAGTGAGAGTACTTTCCTGGAGAAGTACAGAGCTGAAGTTGAATGTGGAGCCCCCGACTGTTGTTGGTGACGCTGTAGGAACATTCAAAAGCCACTTGATTAAACTGGAGACTCTCATTCCCCACTCAAAGAGGGAATTACCACATCTGCCATCATTCGTCCGCATCAATTTTTGCGGGTATAGTGAAAACGTCGGTCCGATTAATTATTGGGGCCTGGGATGGAGTGGCACACAACTTCAGCTTGGTCTAACCCAGGGGTGGCTAGTCCGCGGGCCGCAGGCGGACCTCTATGAACATTTTTTCCGGCCCGCGAGATTCATTACACTTTCACTAAATATTTTCTTATATTTCATTTTTAGTGTTATATAATTCTTTACAAAGTGCGTTTAATATCATTATTATTATATTATCTATGTTTACATGTAAGAATAATACTAAACACAATAATAACTCATTACGTATGTTTCAATTTTTCACTCCAAAAAAATGTCTATAGTTGGTCTAAATTTACTATAGGGATAAATAATTTTGTATGCGGCTCGCAAGACCATTTGGGTTGGCCACCATTGAATTTATCAAACCAAGTTGCCACCATACTCCTTTTCTCTTTGGCAGAGAGTACAGGATATAAGGAAATTGTACGTTTCCTTTCTCTGACTTTGAGACCATCAAAGGGATTTCGATCTCCTTCATATATGTTGAAGGATACACATCATATGTGTCTATGGTATATTCGTTTCTCCAAATGCTCCCTAGTTTTTGGGAAACAAAAAAACAAAAATCTAAATGTTATGTAAATACTAAATTATTGTCCTATGTTATCAAATGGCAGCGTGGTTTATGCGATAGGGCGTTTCCTTCATAATTTTCTGACCCGAGTTAAAATCTTTCATTTACTTTTATCTTCAGAAATAGTGAAGCATGACTTCTTTTAATTTTATTTAAGCTTCATTTAATACTTTTATTGCTGAAAATAATATTTGAAACAACTCATATTACACCTACAATTCAGCGCCATCTTTTTTTCGTAATGAAGTATTCACGGGTCCCCCGACGGATTCTTTTTTCACAGAACAATCCTGCCGCGCACCCTTGAAGACTTCATTGCAATCATACGTCAGGAAAGTCTCCAATCTTACTTTATTTTTTCACTTTTTGTTAATAAGTTTGTTTCGGTGCGTTTTCAGTTGAAATAGTTACTATCATTTTATTTATTTATTTCTTCCTTCTGCACTCGATTTATTCCAAGAACGGTTGCTTGTAAATGGTCTAGAAAAAAATAGTAGGCCTATCCGTGACGAAAAGTGGAGTTCAACAAGGAAATGGAAGAACAAGTGACAAATGCTTATAAGCATTGCGTCAGATTCCAGTTTACTAGCAGATTCGCCTCCTGAACCTAATTTCATTGAGTATGGGGGAGGCATATTAGGAAGCCTTTGTTGATATATTGGCCGAAATTAAGTTTGTTTTAAGTTTTATTTCGCGCAATAAAAGTATGTAAATGAAGTTTAAACAAAATAAAAAAAGTCAAACTTCACAATTTCTGAAGATGAAAATAAATGAACATATTTGATTCTGCGGGGATTTGAACTCGGTTCTGGAAATTATGAAACTGACACCCTATCGCAAAAACCACGCAGCCATTTGATAACATAGGGCAGTAATTTAGTATTCATTATTATTTGGCAGTTCTATCATTACCGTGGCGCCAAAATCTGATGATGAATTCTTGCAGAACTCGACGAAATAAATCGAAAATAAAGAATAAAATTTTTTGATATCTCGCTTGGTTTTCGAGATATAGCATGTTAAAAATCAGCCATAGGTATAGTTCCTTCTGCTTTTGATGTTTTTTCTTCTGGTCCAGGCCGTATTTCAACCTAACAACAATCACTAGGAAGAAAATAAAACACCTATTGTGCATTTCCACCATGTTGATATGGTGTTTTTGGTGATAAAAATTTTTTTTGGTCCAGGCCGGATCTCATCCTTACCTCATCACTTTTGAGATACAATATCTCGAGAACTAAGCAAGATATCAAAAAACTTTTTTCTTTATTTTCCATTTGTCTCATCGAGTTACGTAAGAATTCATCATCAAATTTGGCTATAGCGAAATTTTTCTTCTGGTCCTGGCCGTATTTCAACCCAACTACGTCAATTTTGAGATACGATATCTCGAGAACTAAGCGAGATATCAAAAAATTTTATTCTTTATTTTCGATTTGTTTTGTCGAGTTCTATAAGAATCAATCATCATATTGTGGCGCCACGGTAATGATAGAATCCCCATTATTATTATTACTCCGCGATTCACTAAAAGTGTTTGGTGGAGGGGGTATTTAGATCACATTTAGATTATTTTTTTGTTTCTTTGCATACGAATATCTAAAAAACTAGAACGCATTTGAAGAAATGAGTATACCACAAACATACATGGTGTGTACTGTGTACCCTTCAACGTACATGCAAGAGATCAAAATCCGTTCTTAACATGTGTGATGGTCTCCGAGTGAGTGAGAGTATTTTGATTAAGAAGTGTGGAGGTCGCTCTTCAGCTGTCAGGGAGGCGGCGTTACCAAGACGACAGTGTGAACTCTCGTCAGCTGGGTCGTAACGAAGGCAACACGGAAAAAGAACAAACAACAACCAAACTTGAGCTACACAGATCCCATAAGAACACAGACAAAACAAACCACAAAAGACACTGAAAATAAAAGTAAATGGTACTCAATGATATATTCCAACAAATACACACAATGATCTCTCTCTCTACTCAGTATAAAAACAAATTTTCTCACTTAGACAAAGACAACTATCAAATCTCTGGCATTTATCAACTGACATGTCATTGTGACGCAATATACTTAGGTCGGACAAGAAGATGGTTCAAAACCAATACAAAGTTGCAGGGTGATCTGGACAGGATATCTAATTGGGTTGGTAAACATGGAATGAAGATAAATGCAAAGAAGAGTCAGCTTATTAGATACACAAATAAAAAACAAAAGGTTAAATATGAATATAAGGTGGGGAAAGAATTGCTTGCTGAACACTTGAAATGTAAATATCTTGGAATTACTTTTTATAACAAGCTTAACTGGGCAGGACACATTGGACAGGTGGTAGGAAAAGGTTTCAAAGTTCTGCACTTGTTGGAGAGAGTGATGAGGGGATGTACGAGAGAAGTCAAGGAATTGGGTTACAAAACTTTGGTCAGACCATTGCTCGAATATGGTAGTGTAGTATGACACCCTCATTTTATGTATCAAATACAGGAGTTGGAGAGGGTGCAAAAAAGGGCTGCTAGATTTGTTTCTGGAAATTATCGCAGAATGCAATCAGTGACGGATATGATAAAGGAGCTGGAATGGGATTCATTGCAAGACAGGTGGAGGATGAGGAGGGTCATGGGAGTGTACAGGGCATATACTGGCGATGAGGCATGGAAATATATTGGAATAGGTATGAAAAGTAGCAAAGATGACCATAACCACAAGCTGGCACTCGATTTCAGGCACAAGGGTGTGGGAAGATTCTATTTTCTAGGTAAGGGTGTCAGGGATTGGAATGAGTTACCAAGAGAAATGATGAATAATTTACCGAAAACTTTGAAAGAGTTTAAAGATAAAATTTGTAGAGGGCAAATGTAGGTAGGTGCAGGATAGGGGGAAGATGGGTGTGTAGGGAAATTGCCACCGGAGCCTGTGCTCCATTGCAATTAAATTAAATTAAAATTAAGAACAGATGAGGGCACTACAACCACTCCACATTCGCTGAACATCTAATAGAAAACGATCACGTATCGACAGACATTAACAAAGACATGCAAATACTGACAATCAACAATTACAGAGACAATACCCTCACTCTACAACAGAATATTCAAATTCAGAAAACAATAAAAAATGGTAAGCAGGTACTGAATGACCACATCATAAACCTAAGAAAGCAAACACATACATTAACCACACAGAAAAAAAAAATAATAAGCACAATAAATAAATAAAGCTACTAAGCACACTACTCGCGCACCATCGAGAACATGATAGCAAAATATCACTATCACGCATTTTAAAAACTGGCGCTGTCTGCACGCCACCATGACAGTAAGAAAACAAGATGGCCACCGTAAATAAGGGAGTACCGATGGTGCGCAATGTTTATATCTAGCTTACAACACAAAAGATAAATGGCTTTGAGTAAAAAGCAGAGATATGTGTTTACGAACCCTCAGAACATCGATGTAAATACTAAGTTGTAAAAAATCACTAAATGTTTCAATTGGGATTATGTTAAACATTATATGATAAGTTTGTAACCCAAATGTGAGGTTCAACGTAGATTCGTCGCTGATGATGCCTTAATCGAAACGGCATTAAACCACACAAAAACAGTCACATTGGGGTTATTTATTAACATTTAATTTACTGAGCAACTGTGCAGAAACGGCCTACAACAACATTGCATTCAATATGAAAATGTTTGGAGCTCGTACAGAGGCCACTTGTTACCAAAACTACATAAGAGCAAAACTACACTAGAGCTTCCTTCTTTGCTCTCGAGTCAGTCAATAATGCGCTTGGCGGCGAACTTATTTCACAGATATTACGTACCCTCCCATTGTGATCTAAGCACTTTGGCGGAAGTATTTACTTGCATTCTTACATAACAGAAGTTGCTCACTTGTTACCCATCAAATATATGCGGGAATTACGTCAAGTGTGTGCCACAGAATACCTACCTGCCCGTACCAGTTCTGAGACACTTTCGTATCTCTGAACATTCTCGATACTATTAATCGATCCCTCGCGATACTCTGCTTCCTCTGGAGATGAAATCGCAGTCCTGAATTAGCCTTCCCAACAACCGAAGTTACATGCGGATCCCATTTCATGTTGCTTGCATGCTCCATTCCGTGGTCAAATGTTTTCTTACTTGTTACGCTTGTTGCCTTGAAGGAATTTATTTTAAGCTGCCATTTATCGCGCCATGTTGAATCTCTGAACAACCAGCCGACTTTCCTACAGTGCAGCGATTCTCAACCTTTTTCAACCGGATGAACAGTAAATTGTCGAAAATAATGCTGTCGGCAACTAATTTATATTAGGGTTGTAACGGAAGTCATCTTATGCGGATGCTGATGTGAATGTTCAATGCTTGAAATCCGCGGAATCGGAAGTGGAAAAATAAATTTATAATTATTTAGATTTTAATACTTTATCAAAAATAAAATCAAAATAAGTATATTTTTATGCCAGAATCTACATTTTTCAGAACTATTTCCAAATAATACTGCCACATTGATTTATTTTTTACCTCATCTTTCAACAACAAAAAACATGGGATGATTTCACAAGTGAATTAAATTATTTACATAACGACGCGTGCGTCTAAAAAAACAATCTTTGTCATGTGAACTTTGCGGAGTTCGCGGTTCGACTAATTCAAGGGTGAAACCGAGTATGGTGGGTGCACGGTTAACGCTCTGGCCTCGCATTCGGGAGGAAACCGGTTCAAATCCCCGTCCGGGCATCCTGATTTGGGTTTTCGATGGATTCCCCAAATCACTCCAAGGGAATGTCGACCTTGGCAAAATTCCTTCCCATTTCTTGTCCCCCATCCCAGCCCACCTCCCCACCTCTAATGACCTCGACGTCGACGAGGCGTAGGCCATTAGTTAAAAAAAAAAAAAAAAAAAAAAAAAAAAAAAAAAAAAAAAAAAAAAAAAAAGAGCACAAGGCCACGCCACCGCACATCTCCGTGCCCGCCACCTGCCAGTCCACCGCTCTTGCGGCACATTCACAGTACAACATTTAGGACCTACGATGATCCGATTTTTGATAAAGAACCTTGGGGCCGTGAAAAGGGTTAGAGAACTACATGCAGGACCTGTTGGATGTTAGGACTCCCAAACAACCAACACGAGTCCTTGCTGTCCAACAAGCTACGGTGTTAGACCATGATTGGAGGGAAAAATCTAAGAGTGTGCGATAAGGACACATGGTGTGCCGCGAGAAAGTACGAGTGGAAAGGACTGCTTGGAAAATTTTGTTGGACTCCTTTTACTAGCGTGAATGGGTGAGCTCATCCTATTGTAGTTCTTCAGTCTACACGGATGTCCTGTAAGTTGGACCGTGAAGAAGGCGCTTTACTTTACATGAAAGTTTAAAGTTGTAAATTCGTGGCTTAGGTAATAACACCGTTTAGTTCATTGTTATTTTTATTGCAAGATCGTCAGAAAAAAACCACATTGTTGTTACCTAAGAGATGATGGACAGAATCTCGTATAAAGAGAAAGGAATAATATATATTGCAATGTGAACAAAACATCCGCAATAAATATTGCGGATGTGCGATTTCACGCGAAAGTTCCGCACTTGCGGATGCGGAGATCCGTTAAATGCCTAATTTATATGGGCCTAATTTTTTACCTACCTCTATGTTATTAACATCTGGGACACATTTTATTGTAACATTACCTCGTAAATCTAAAAGGATGTTTCGAAATCCTACGCGGTTCTTAATATTTAGCGAACCAGATGTAATGTTATGGCAAGGATGCTACATTGTGTAACTCGCCTACAAGTGCAGAGTAAAATAAAGCAGTGATAAGACTTAAGAGAGCATAATTCTGTGTACTCGTACTTATCATACAGAAGAATGGAAAGGATAGTAGAAGATAAGTAGAGATCCGTTTCGGTTTAGGCACAAATACTTAGCACCCTTGTTTTTTTTCTAAGTTTGGTTTTTTTTCTAACTTTTTTTTTAACTTTTTTTTTCAGAAAACAATAAATTTGATAAAGTATAGTTTTATTTACGGAACTTACATTTTACATGAGTGTTTTAAATCTTACTGAATCATATAATGTCTTACATAATGATTAATAAATGTATCTATATAGGTAACATAATTTTATTCATCCTCTATGTCAGTGCCACATTCACTACTATCAGCACTACCAACACTAGTTTGGTCGGTGTTGGAATTTTCTGTTTCTTCTTCTGGCTCCCCTAGATCAATAACTTCACAACTAGTTACATTTTCTTTTACTGGTTGTTCATGTATTGTACGCAAAAGATTTTGAGATTGCAATTTTAAATTGTGAGCAAAGAACACACTGTGCATAAAGACTGCGCTGATTCTGTATTACGGTCTTTTAAGTTAAATATATTATCATACAAAATAGGAGCTTTATTTCTTTTCCAATCGTTGGTTTACGCCAACGGTTGAAAGGAAACAATTCATGATTACTGACAATTTAATGACTCGGTACCACTATACGCCGAGTGTCTAAAAAGTATACGAATATAAGGAAAGCACAATAAGTAGTAAAAAGAGGCAAAAAACCGGAGATAATTGTAAAATTGCGTAGGTTTACAGATAAATTCGTAGGGTTGGCAGCACTAGTTCAAATAACGAGTATCAATCCAATCAACGGGGAACTGGTATTTTTCCTTGCGCAACCAAGCCTGTTCGGGAAGTCCCCGTTTGTAAAAGAAAACTTCAATGTTGCCAATATTTTCGTAGTTTTCTTTTCCACTGTACCAGAAAAGTATAGTAGATTTAAAAATTAAGATAAGTACTTCATGTAAACTCTAAAACAGTCATATTAAACGATAAATGCCTTACTCATTTGAGATTTAGTAGTTATGGAAAAAAACATGTCTCAGAAAAAAAAACGTGGGTTTTTTTCATAGTTTTTTTAAGTCAGAAAAAAAACGTTTTTTTACAACTCTAGGCACAAAGGAAGCAATTCTGACTTTAATACTTGAAAGGCGGATCAAGAAAAACAACGATAGTTTTAGGGCGTTAGTTAATTTAGAAAAAGCTTTGATAATGTTAGGTGGGACAAGATGTACAAAATTTTAAAGAAGTCGGGTCTAAAATATCGAGAGACAAGAATACTTAATTAACTATATAAAATTCAAGTGGCTATAATAAAAGTAGATAATCGTGAGATACATGCATCAGTTAAAAATGGTATAAGACAAGGTTGTAGTCTATCTCCGTTAATATTCAACTTGTATGTAGAAGAAGCAATAAAGGAAAATTTGATTGTGGCGTAAGTTCTCAAGGAGAAAAAAAACCCAGTATGCTACGATTTGCTGATGACATTGTCTTGTTAGCAGAAAGGGCTGAGTATATTGAGAAGTTACTAAATGGCACGAAAAAATAATGAAGGAATATTTTGGACTAAATATAAACCAAAGCAAGACAAAAGTGATTAAATGTAACAAAATGATAGCAATAATAGAAGATAAAAAATATGAAAATAGGATTGGATGCAATAAGATAAGTGAAATCTGCTACTTGAGAAATAAAATTTCAACTGATGACCGAAGGAGGAATGATGTTGAAAACAGAATAGCACTAGCAAGAAAAGCCTTCATGAAATAGAGAAATCTTTTAGTTTCAAATATTGATCTAGGACTCCAGCTTAGTAGGTAACAAGTAAACAACCCACAACAACAACAACCCACCTTAACCGAATTCGCGTTCTCTCACTGGCAATCTAGAGTCACTTCATATCCATCGTTGGCCTATCAGAAACCTGGCTGAAGACTGGAAGAAACATA